>OX451736.1:1718454953-1719007453 GCA_948472305.1 Vicia faba | reverse complement strand
AAAGCAAGTGATCTAAACAAGTAACCAAGAGCCCATGGATAACCATGGATGAAAAGGGTGCTTGCACCTTCCCTTTTCATAATCTACTCCCGAACCCAAGAATACATCTCAAAGGTCTTTTCTGTGCTTGTTGACCTTTCCTTAGGATAAAATAAAAAGTCGGTGGCGACTCTTGCTAAACCGAAACATTTGCGAACACAAACACAAAACATCAAGTCAGTTCTCCCACCGTATCACATAACTGGCGACTCTGCTGGGGATAATTTGAAAAGTGAAGTAACCTTAGGGTTTAGATCACATTTACATGCTTATCTAGTTTGCTTTGATTGTTTTACATTTGGTTCTCTTGTTTGGGTTTGAATCCTCCACCCAAATTTGGGAAACATTCATAATTAAATAGCAATACATTGTGGAAACTGTGCGGGGTATACCGACATGGTTGAAGCAATAGCTATATTAGTGCGACATATTTGTGGGTACCGGTAGCCTTTGAGTCAATCAAAGAGAATACGGGGCCGCTGAATGATGTCTTGAAGCACTAATGAACTCTTAGAACCTTTACTTGACCATCTTGACCTTTTTAGGGGTAGTGAGATGACCGGCTTTGGTGCAGTCCGAAGTTGGTAGATACTCGATACTACACTCATTGAGGGTTATTTTCTTGGAATATTTTGGTCGCCAGTAAAGTGGCTAAACTGAAATAATGAACACAGAAAATAATCCAGTGATATTGAGCTCCTTAGAACCCGATTACTATTTATAGGACAGGTTGAGCCAACTAACTTCAAGAGGGTACTTACCTATGAAACCCCATGCAAGCCTAAAACTAGGAACTTATGTGACTTACTTGTACATATGCTTGTGCATACATCATGAACATCATAAAGCATCATTTGCATGTACTAACCATTTCAATGGTTTGGATCTTCATCTTTGTTCTTGTTTTGTAGGTTATGGAACCACTCCGCAGAAAAACTATTCAGGTCAACCTTGTGAGGATCCCTCCTCAACTCAAGGAGCTCACTTCCAAGATTCCAGAGAATTCTCCCTTCAGTGAAAGACATGGTAGACTTCTCAACTTGGACAACTCCAACATTGAAGAAGACATGGTGAAAATTCTCTTCCAGTTCTTTGACCCTCTACACAACTGTTTCACATTTCCTGATTACCAACTAGTACCTACTTTGGAGGAATTTTCTCAACTTCTGAGGATTCCTATTCTCCATCAACTACCCTACAACGGTACGAAAAGAGAGCCAAAGCCTGAAGATGTTGCTCAATCCCTACACTTGCAACCATCTAATATCAAAGGACATTGGGAAACCAGAAGTGGTGTCAAGGGTTTCTTGGCAAAGTTTCTGTTTGAGAAGGCACAAGACTGTTGGCATTCTCTAGATCTGCAAGCTTTTGAGGAGGTTGTAGCACTTCTCATCTATGGGTTGGTCTTATTCCCAAACCCTGATCAGCTTATAGATGTGAATGCTGTCAAGATTTTCATATCTCGGAATCCTGTGCCTACATTGCTTGGGGACATCTTACACTCATTTCACACACGAACAATGAGGAAAAGAGGTGTTCTTATGTGCTGTACTCCTCTTCCAGCAAAGTGGTTTATTTCTCACCTTCCCCAGTCAGTCTTGAAGAATGAAAAAGGCTTGAGGTGGTCGCAACGATTGATGACCCTTACACATTCTGATGTTCGTTGGTGTTCTCGGTCCAGAGAAAATATCATCATCATTGATCGTTGTGGGGAATCCCCTAATGTCCCACTATTTGGCATTAGGGGAGGCATTACCTACAACCCCTGTTTAGCTCTGAGACAATTTGGGTATGCCCGAAGGGATGACCCTCATGACATGCTGATTCCTGACTTGGTTTTTGACTTCGACAACGACGCTCAAGGACTTCGACAAAGGTTTATCCGAGCTTGGAGGATGCCCAACAAAGTGGACAGTAAGACACTGGGACACAAGAATTCCATCCCCCTTGAGCCTTATCTCAAGTGGGTATGAACCCGCGCCCTGAGTGTTATGATGCCTTACCCCCACATTCTGCCTATGATAAAAGAGCATGTTATGGAAGGAGAGGTTCCATACATCCTCCTATATCCTAACATGCCAACATCATTGGAAGATTTGCAAAAGAGTTGGATACAGCTCAAGGAAGAACGGAACACTTTTGAAGCCAGCTTCTACGCCAGTGAGAAGAAGGTTTTGGAACTTACTCGTCGACTCCATGAAGAGCAGAATCTCAATACTTACATCGCACCAAAGAGGACGCGCAACTTCTTTTTACATTAAGAATTTTGTAATATTTTGCCCATGGGGCATTTATGTACTGACAAATTTCTTCTTATTAATATGACGTGTGTTCTTTTTTTTCTGCAACAACTTTGAATTTCTGAATCCTTGAATGCATTACATGAATACACATCATTCATCATATGCATAAATAGGTCTTCACACCAGGTTTCCTTATCTTTCTGCTGTTTATTTTAGCAAGATGGATGTAGAGCAGACGGTCAAAGATCTACAAGCACAGAATTCACAATTCCAACAACTCCTCATGACCTTGGCAAAGGGTCAAGAGGACCTTAAAGCACTGTTAGAGAAAGAGAAGGAAAAGGAAAAGAAGAAAAAGAAAAGAGCAGGTGTAGCTACTATGGGAAGAAGGTTTGAGAACTAGGCTAGAACCGTCCTGGATTTCCCCTCGACGTCCGATGAAGGGGTTGGTAAAGGTAAGGAAAATGCAATACCCTCCGAGTCTGAAGCTCAAGAGGAAGAAGAAGAGGAGGAGGAAGATTACTCTGAGCAGCAGTATCCTCTTGCGAACGATAAGTATAAAAATCTAGATGACCGGCTGGCAGCCATTGAGGTACAAAGAGTACCTGGGTTGGATTTCGAAGAACTAGGGTTGGTTGCTGGGATCGTCATTCCCCCCAATTTCAAAGTGCCTACATTTTCTAAATACGATGGTTTGTCCTGTCCAAAGATGCATCTGCGGTCCTACGTCAGAAAGATCCAACCTCACTCTTCTGATAAGGATCTGTGGGTCCACTTTTTTCAAGATAGTTTGTCGGGTACGCAATTGGACTGGTTCTATCAACTTGAGAGATCTGATGTACATAACTGGGAGGATTTAGCTGCTGCTTTCTACCGACAATACCAATATAACACAGATTTAGTGCCTACTCGTACTCAACTGCAGATTATGGGTATGGTCTGTAATGAAGGCTTTAAGGAGTATGCCCAGAAGTGGCGGGATTTGGCTGGAAGGGTGCAGCCACCATTGTCGGATAGAGAGATGGTTGATTTGTTTTTGGATACCCTGTCAGGTCCATTCTTCAATCACTTGATCGGGAGCTCATCTACAGGGTTCACCGAATTAATTCTGACAGGTGAAAGGGTTGAAGCTGGCATTAAGAGCAGCAAAATTCAGAAGGATGCATCTGCTTCCACTTCTATCAAGAAGACCTTCCCAGCCAAGAAAGAAGCTTCTGCTGTTTACTCCCAGAGAAATCAAGGAAGAACGGAGCGCCGACCAGCGGTGGGGGCTGTGATGATTCAGAACTCCTCAGCCGATCAACCTCGAAGTAGTTAACCAAGAGCTAACCAAACCAGGGTGGAAAGACCACAACGACAATTCACTCAGATCAATATGACACCTGCTCAGGTCCTCCCTCATCTGTTAAAGTTAAACCTTACCAACTTGAAAGAAGCGCCGAAAAACCCAAATACCTCTTCTCCCTATTATCATTCAAATGCAAAATGTGCATATCATTCAGACATTGTGGGGCACGACACCAACAACTGTTGGGCCCTTAAAAACAAGATCAAAGATTTAATAGATGCCAAGGAGGTAGATTTGATGCCCCCGAAAAACCTAATGTGATATCCGCTCCTATGCCAAAACACGGTCATAATGTCCATGCTATTGTAGAAGATCTTCATGTTACTGCTGTTGATGACTTAATGACTCCGTTGCCAATGATCAAGATGAATCTGTTGAAAGCCGGGATTTTCCCAGGCTGTGAAAAATATTGTTACCTTTGTTCGACCTTGCAATCCGACTGTCCGCTGTTGAAGTCAGGCATCCAACGCCTGTTGGATACTCAAGAAATCCTCTTCAAGAAGACTCCTGTCACTCCTGTTACTCCTGTTACTCCAATCAATGATGTTGCTATAATCACCATTTCCGATAATCTTTCCAAGGTTTGCAAAAACCTGTTAAGATTATACTCGATCCAAAGTTTGTACCACTGAAAATTACTATGCCGGGGCCTATCCCATATAAGTCCAACAAGACGATACCGTGGAATTATGGGGGAGAGATCTTCTACCACGGGGTTAAGTAGATTGAATCAGTCAAAGAGAATTCCGATGAAGAAACTCCTGACATAGGAAATATTGCGGGGACAAGTAAGATCACTCGTAGCGGAAGAATCTTCTCTCTGGAGATCGCTCCTCCAAGGGAAATATTCGGACCCTCAAGTGCTCCTGTGCCAGTCAAGATACATGTACGAAGTCTAGTGATTGAAGAAATTGTTACTCCCGAAGTTGTACCCTCTGCTGTTACTGCTGATAAAGGTAAGGGGATCCAAGAAGCGCCCGTCAGGACGAGGGCTCAAACTTTGGTTATCTCCGAGACCACCCAAAAGGAAATGGAGGAGATTTTAAAGATAATTAAGAAGAGTGACTATGATGTTGTAGAGCAGCTGGGGCAAACCCCTTCAAAAATATCTATGCTAGCTCTATTTCTTTGCTCCGAGGCTCATGCCAAAGCCTTGATCAAATTCCTAAAGACGGCGCACGTGCCTCAAGAAACTTCTGCGGACCAGTTTCAAGAGTGTGTGGCTAGCCTTACAGCCAACAATGGTCTTGGCTTTTCTGATGCCGATCTAACATCTAAGGGAAGAAAGCATAATGATGCGCTGCATGTTTCGGTAGAGTGCATAGGTACCACACTTGATCATGTTCTGGTTGATACCAGTTCATCTTTAAATGTCCTACCAAAGAAAGCATTGGACAGGCTAGACTGTGAAGGTTTGACCTTAAAGCCCAGTAATATCATTGTTAGAGCCTTCGACGGTTCTAAGCGGATGGTTCACGGAGAAGTGGACATCCCAATTAAGGTGGGTACGGAAATTTTCCATTCTACATTTTATGTGATGGACATCCGTCCTTCATATTCATGTGTATTGGGAAGGCCATGGATCCACAACGCTGGGGAAATCACTTCTTCTCTACACCAGATGCTCAAATACCCAGTCCAGGGTAAGATCATAACAGTTCATGGTGAGGAGGAGTATATGATAAGCCACCTTAACTCTTTCTGCTACGTGGAGTTAGATGGTGAATTCATAGAAACACCTTTCCAACACTTTGAAGAGGTTTCTCCTGAAGTTATGGTAGCCAAGACAATGATTGATGTGCCCATTATTACCAAACCTGTGTCCCAGATGTCATCCCTTAAAGATGCAGAGGCTGTAGTCAAGGAAGGAGGAAGCACAATATGGGGTCAACTGCCAGATTTTCTTTACAAGACAGATAAGTTCGGTTTGGGTTTTACTGCTGCTAGTCAGAAAGTTGTGCGTCGCTCCCGGGCTGGAGGACCGCCATTGAAAATCACTCATCATGGAGTTCATGCTTTAGAAGATGATGAAGAAGGCAGCAATTTTGAAGATTGGATTTTTCCAACTATTGAAGGAGGATTGAACAACTGGGAGGCGAAGGACTTCGTTCCCATTACTTTCATCAATCAGTAATTTATCTTTTGAACATTTCCTGTTTGGTCTGTAATAATTACTAAACAATTCGTACACTCTTTTCGCCTTATGCCTTACCCGGGGCATATAGGTCCATTTGTAAGGGTTTTGATTCTTCATTTTCATATGCCATTTTTATTGAATCCTGGACGTTTTCGTATATAAACTTTTGTGTTTATTTTCTTTCTTTTTACATTTTATTTTGTTTAAAGGTGGTTATCCCTTACACACACCCACCCTCACAAATGCAGGTACCCCTCCATTCTGGATCCCATGGGTAACAATTCTGCTATAGCCTTCAGTGACTCTGAAGATCTGGTCAATTATGCCGAGTACGAAGGTGATGAAGACTGTGAAGTGCCTGGAGAGTTGGCTAGACTTTTGCAACAAGAAGAAAGGGCTATTCTTCCCCATGGAGAGTTGTTAGAGACTATTAATTTGGGTACCACCGAAGACAGAAAAGAGGTTAAAGTGGGTGCCAACCTGGAGCCAAGTGTCAAAGAGCGCTTAGTTCAGCTGTTAAATGAATATGTTGAGATCTTCGCCTGGTCCTATGAAGACATGCCGAGACTGGATACGGATATTGTGGTTCACCGTCTCCCTACAAGAGAAGACTGTCCACCAATCAAACAGAAAGTTCGCCGAATGAGGCCCGATATGTCTGAAAAGATCAAAGCTGAAGTGATGAAGCAGTTCAATGCTGGCTTTCTTGATGTTACTTCCTATCCACAATGGGTTGCTAACATTATGCCCGTGCCTAAGAAGGACGGCAAAGTCAGAATGTGTATGGACTACAGAGACTTAAACAAGGCTAGCCCTAAAGATGATTTTCCTCTACCACACATTGACATCTTGGTTGACAACACAGCTCAACACAAGGTATTCTCTTTCATGGACGAATTTTCAGGGCACAACCAGATTAAAATTGCCCCCGAAGACATGGAGAAGACTACTTTTGTTACGCAGTGGGGTACCTTCTGCTATAAAGTGATGCCATTCGACTGAAGAATTCTGGGGAAACCTATCAGCGAGCCATGGTAGCTTTGTTTCATGACATGATACATCATGAGATTGAAGTCTACGTAGACGACATGATAGCCCGTTCACAGACAGAAGAAGAACACCTCGACCATCTGCAAAAGCTGTTTGTCAAGTTAAAAGAATACAAGCTCAGACTGAACCCTAGCAAGTGCACTTTCGGAGTCAGGTCCGGTAAACTTTTGGGATTTATCGTCAGTAACAAAGGCATCGAGGTTGATCCTGCCAAAGTCAAAGTTATACAAGAAATGCCTGCCCCTCGCACTGAGAAGGAGGTCAGAGGTTTCTTGGGACGCCTAAACTACATCGCAAGGTTCATCTCTCACCTAACATCTACCTGTGAACCAATCTTCAAGCTGTTGAAGAAAGATCAGGTGGTTGAATGGAACGATGACTATCAATTTGCTTTCGATAAAATCAAGGAGTATTTGCTGGAACCTCCTATCTTGATGCCACCTGTCGAAGGAAGGCCATTAATCATGTATCTGACTATTTTGGATAATTCAATCGGGTGCGTACTGGGCCAACATGATGAGTCTGGCCGAAAAGAGCATGCAATTTATTACCTTAGCAAAAAGTTTACAGACTGTGAGACTCGCTACTCACTGCTCGAGAAAACTTGCTGCGCTTTGGTATGGGATTCTCGCCGGCTAAGGCAGTATATGTTGACACATACCACTTTGCTGATTTCCAAAATGGATCCGATCAAGTACATCTTTGAGAAGCCTACTTTATTCCGAAGAATCACTAGATGGCAGATGATCCTGACTGAGTATGATATCCAGTACACAACCCAAAAAGCTATAAAAGGGAGTGTACTAGCTGACCATCTAGCTCATCAAGCCGTCGAAGATTACCAATCTATGAGGTTCGACTTCCCTAACGAGGATATTATGACATTGGACAACATTAAAGGTAACGGACCGTATGACGGACCTGAACAAGGATCCCGATGGACCCTGCACTTTGATGGTGCTTCAAATGCACTTGACAATGGTATCGGCGCGATACTTATCTATCCAGAAGGTGGCCATACACCTTTCACTGCTAGACTTTGCTTCAACTGCACCAACAACATGGCCGAATATGAAGCTTGTATCTTTGGTCTCAAGGCTGCTATTGACTTGGGAATCATATCTTTGATGGTATTTAGGGACTCAGCTTTGGTCATCAGTCAGATCAAAGGAGAGTGGGATACTAAGCACCCAAACCTAATCCCTTACAAAGAACATGTCCTTACATTGTTACCAAACTTCTAGCAGATTACCTTCGAGCACTTCCCGCGAGAAGAGAATCAACTAGCAGATGTGCTAGCTACAATGTCATCCATGTTTAAACTTAACTGGGATAATGAGGCACCTCAAATCACCATTGAACGAATGGACGAACATGCACATTGTCACGAGATTAATACCGAAGAAGTGGTGGACTGACCTTGGTTTCATGACGTCAAAAGGTATCTCGAAGCACAAGAGTACCCTGAAGGAGCTTCAGTCAACGACAAAAAGTTCTTAAGGAGGTTCACTGCCAAGTTCTTTATGAGCAATGGTATCCTGTACAAGCGCAATCTTGATTATGTACTACTCCGTTGTATGGAAAAGGTTGAAGCTGAGCAGATCATGGCTGAACTACATAATGGCATCTTTGGCACCCACTCGAGCGGTCATACGATGGCTAAAAAGATTCTACGTGAAGGCTACTACTGGTCTACCATGGAAGCTGACTGTCATCAATATTCCTGTAGTTGTCACAAATGCCAAATCTATGCTGACAAGGTACATATTCCGCCAGTTACTCTCAATGTCTTAACAGCTCCGTGGCCATTCACGATGTGGGGAATCGACATGATTGGAGAGATCAAGCCTACAACATCCAATGGACACCGTTTCATCCTAGTAGCCATTGATTACTTTACCAAGTGGGTCGAAGCAGCTTCCTTCGCCTCCGTTACGAAGAATGTGGTTGCCCGTTTCATCAAGCAGAACCTCATATGCAGGTATGGTATCCCCGACATGATCATCACTGACAATGGTACGAATTTGAACAATACTATGATCACCGCTCTGTGCGAGCAATTCAAGATTCAACATCACAATTCATCTCCCTATCGGCCTAAGAAGAACGGTGTTGTCGAAGCTGCGAACAAAAATATCAAGAAGATCATTCAAAAGATGACAGTCACCTACAAGGACTGGCATGAGATGTTACCGTTTGCTATGCACGAGTATCATACCACGGCACGCACTTCATCTGGGGCAAACCCTTTTTCTTTGGTATATGGCATGGAAGCTGTTTTACCTATGGAAGTTCAGATTCCTTCCTTGAGAATCATGAAGGATGCTGGTTTGAATGAAGACGATTGGATTCAGACCCAGCTTGATCAACTTAACTTGATTGACGAATAGCGACTTACTGCTGTTTGTTATGGTCAGGCGTATCAGAAACATATGATCAAGGCCTTCAACAAGAAAGTCAAGAGACAGGTATATCAAGTCGGGGATCTTGTAATCAAGCGGATCATCTTGCCGCAAAGTGATCCCAGGGGCAAATGGACTCCTACTTACGAAGGACCATTTGTGATCAAAAACATATTTTCTGGTGGGGCAGTGATTCTGACCACCATGGACGGCGATGACCTGCCGCACCCTGCGAACGCAGACATAATTAAAAGATACTACGCATAAACAACCCGAAAAGTTGAAAACCCGAAAGGGCGACTTGGGCAAAAATGGGCATCCCGGTGAATCGAAAACCCGAAAGGGCGGTTCAGGCATAAATTAGGGATAAACAAAAAAAATATGTACACCCGGCAAGTTGAAAACCCGAAAGGGCGACTTGGGCAAAAAAGGGTTTCCCGGTGGATCGAAAACCCGAAAGGGCAGTCCAGGAAAAAGTTAGGGAATTAAAGTGTATGACTATGTCTCATCGGATCACTTTAAGGACAATCTCTTCACAGATAAGCTCTGGGCTTCTGATCAACCTAATCATCGTCGAACAAGGCAACAAATAGACAAGATCCTCAGAGTTACGAAGGCTATATCAGAATGGAAACCCCATGGAATTGTTACACATAGCCATCTTTCTTTGTATAAAATTTTTCTCATTTTTTACGACAACATTCTCTTACTAGGATGTCTGTCTCCTTTGCACAAAATACTTACACAAAGTTAATATAAAGATACTTCAAAGTGAAGAAATTTGTTTGCCTTTTTCTTTCTTTTTTACACTTGTGTTTTATTTGAAAACGTCCAATGATTTATTAAATAAGCATATGCATTTGAATATAATCACTGCTTACAAATAAAACGAAATGAGAAAGGATAATTACTGATAGGTGGAAAGTATAGGAGAATGTCTTTAGGCTATTCCGAAGGAAATCCCCTACGGTACATCATCCAGATCCTCAAAAAAGTTGGAGTTTTGAAATACATATCCCCAACGAAGTTAAGTTTCAAAATCCTCAACAAAACTAAGTTTCCCAAACTCACATATCCCCAGCGGAGCCAGAAAACTTTGAACTGCAAACCCTCGATGAAGATGAAGCATTCTTCCCCGACGGAGTCCAAAACTTCAACCCCGGTGGAAGACCATCCAACTTCCTCCAATTCCCCAGAAGATTCCCCTGCAAGTTATCTTAGAAACCAAACAACCACTTCGGATAATTCCTCAGTAGATTGGCCTACAACCCAAGCCCTTGAGAACTCTTCCACAGAATAAACATTCTCCCCACATAGTTGTTTCCCAGCAGATCAAAGATTCTCGGTCTCATTTCTCTAATGAAGCCTCCAAGGTTTCAATTCCCCAGTAGAGATCGTCAGAGTTTCCTTTATTTCCTAGGAAAGTCATGAAAGATTTTCTATCCCCACAAGCCACCAAGGATTTATTTTCCCCGACAGCAGTCAAAGATTTCATTATCTCTAGCTATCAAGGATTTATTTTCCTCAGTAAGACAGCTAATCAGCTTGCATGCGCATCCATTACATTCATATATCATAAACATTAATAAAGCACATATTATTGCATCATACATGTCATGCAACATAACTTTGTGTGTTTTAGCTAACATTTTACCTCTTTTAGGATGAGATTAAAAGCTACCTTTAAACAAATGTTCAAAGATTTCAGATACAATATGGATACACCCCAGACACGACAGTCATTCTACTACTCATTCAGATCTCTTATTCAGATACAGTACAGATACACCCCAGACACGACGGTCATTCTACTACTCATTCAGATCTCTTTTTCAGATACAGTATGGATACACCCCAGACACGGCGGTCATTCTACTGCTCATTCAGACTTCAGCAAGCCGATACAGACTAGATACGGTCCAAACACGGAAGCCATTCTATTTCTCATTCAGATTCGATTATCAACTTCAGGTTCAGAAACACTCCAGACGCGAAAGTCATTCTGTCACTTGTCTAGATCCCAGTTATAGTACGGATACACTCCAAACACATAAGTCATGCTGCTACTCATACAAATTTCAACTTTAGATACAGTCTAGATACGCTCCAGACATGGTAGCCATTTTGTCACTCATTCAAATCTATTCCCCAGCCCAGAGATACTCCAGACACGAATGTCTTTCTGTCGCTTATTCAGATTTCAGATTTCAGGTACAATACAGATATACTCCAAACACGGTAGTCATTCTGATAATCATTCAAGAATCAAATATAGTTACAGCTCAGATATGCTCCAGACAAGGACGCCATTCCTTTGCTCATACGAATCCAATCTCCAGGTACAACTCAGATACGTTCTAAATACGGATACCAATCTGGTGTTCATCCTCCTGATTTTCAACAAAGAATCTTAAATGGCATCTTTAAGCCAATCTTCAGCAAGATTCTACCAGCTACAAATGGCATCTTTAAGCCCATTCCCTCAGCTACATTTTGACGAGTGCAAATTTACGGGCACTCTAGTGTCCAATCCTCTTTTACCTTCGAGTCACGAAAGGCAAACTCGTCAATCTAACTCTTCAAATTCAAGAAGATTGAACAGGGGCAGCTGTTGTACACCAAAACTTTCCCTCTCATTTTATCAAGATTTCCCCTCACAAGGCTCCTTGAACTCCAGACACGATTAGGGTTTTGCTCTGCTCAAGACATCTCCTTGCACTGATGACCTAAATTAGGGTTTGAGTTTGCACATAGATTTTTGGACTTTCAATGCTCAAAGTGACTTTCATAATTCATGTTAGACTTACAAGATTACCTCTACCAAGTTTCAAGCCTTGAATCAAATTTTTGCCCAATCAATTGGACAGTTGACCTAGAAATCAGTTGTATTGGGGAAAGAGTCAATTGTGGCCAATTTACAGTCAAACCTCATGAATTTTGACCCACATCAACATTATAAACTCATATGAAACATTTGATCATGTTTGGACCACAACTCCTCAAGAAATTTGATCAGATCATTAAAAGGGCAAAATGGTCATTTTTAGGGTTTTGACTGTAGAAGGGCAATTTCTGACTTTTCACCTAGACAATGGCAAATTGGGCTCAAGCATGGATTCAAAGACTCAATGGCATCATCTTGACCTATTCACAAGGTTCAAAAGGTCTCAATTGCATTGGATTGACAGATGAATTTTCCAGTCAACTGATCAAAAATCAACTGTACACTGAAAAGTCAAACTTTGACTTTTTGGTCAAAATCAAGTGCCAAGGGTCATTTTTCATCAAGATGTGTCAAAACATGAAACTTGTTCATCAAGAAACCTAATTTTGCAAATTAGGGTTTAAGATTGAAAAATGTCATAACTTAGAATTTTTCTAAGTTATGAAATTTTCTTAATTTTTCCCAACTTTGCCCAACATTTTCACCATGATGCAATTAGATTCAAACAAAACTTCCAACATGAAAGTTGTATTCCTCCACAAAATCTACAACTTTGATTCACAAAGTTTTCTCAAAAGAACCTTGGATCTCAAGTTATGATTTTTGGAACAAGGGTCCATGAAACTTTTAACTTAGTGAAATTTTGCCCTAGTTTAGGCAGGATTTTGACCTATCTTCATGGCCATTTTTCACATAGTTACACTTGCAATCTAAAATTGCATTTCAAATATGGAATGTATATCATGTTTCAAGCTTTCCAAAATGTCAAAGAAATCTCCAAACTCATTTGTGGTTAGGGAGAATCGAAGGCTTGAAGTTGGCAAAAACTCACTTTTTATCCATGGCATGTTCATATTGATACAAGTTGCAAACTCTAATCAGCTTGCTTTGCACTAGATTACAGGCCTCAAAACCATTCCATAATCAAAAATTAAATGCAAATCCATTGGTCTATGGTTTTTTTGGTCATTAGAGGTTTGCACATTAGATTAATCCAAAAATGGTAAAAGGTACATTACCATTTTTGCCTAAATCTTGCTTTATGTCAAAACTGCATCCTTGAGCATTGAGCCATATCTTATGCAGAAAATCAAATCCACCAACTTGAGGGGCCAAGGGCATAGTGTGAAAGATGATAGATAGCCTGTACAGGCTTGTCTTCCATCACTTCTCATGTTTTGCTTCATAAACAAGAAATTTGTCCAATTTCACATAACTTGAACATCTGAAAAAACCAACCTTGGCAAGCACTTGAGACAAGTTTCTCACATCCCCTTGAGCCAGAAACATGAGCCTTTGAGCCCTCAAACCTCCGATAGCACAAAATTATCTTCATTTGGCAAAACAGGGCACTCCCTGCATTTTGATTTCCATAACACAAATCTCTCGTGCGTTTTGCCTCAAACTGGTTCAAACACATTCCATACAACTTATCCAAGTTATCCCAACCCTTAAACACTAACTGTAACTCCCTTTACAGGGTTTTCCATTTTTGATTTCAGCTTGTGCAGGTTGAGTTCTGTAGGCTTGTTCAAGCACATTCAAGGCAAGCTAGGCGTTGGGGAAGCTCAGAGGAAGTTCAAGCAAGCTCCCAAACACCTCAGGCCTTATTGAAAAGCTCCACATTGTCAAACACGATCTCAACTGAAACAGGTTTTTGTCAACTTCCTATCTCTCTATTTAGGAATAATTAGGCTTAGGTTTATGAATAAAAAATGTAGTATTCATAGCCATGAAGCTGTACATATGCTCAGTTTTCATTTTAGTTAAGCATGCTAAGAGAATTTGATCCATGAACTTCCTGAAAAAATTAGGTTAGGATTTAGGGCCAGAGAAATTCTCTCTGGTCTTTGAGAGTTAGGACAAGTTTCTTATATGGTTGAATTCGTCTTGAAAAATGCTACAACTTGGATGTTATGTGTTTTTGCATTAGAGCACGTATGCAGGATCTGGAGATTTGTACAGGGCGCGTGTTTTGTTTGAGACAAAGGTTGAAGATGAAGTCTGTTGGGCTGGACTTGGTCCTGGCACACTATTGACACCCCCCTTTTACCGAATACACCCCCTGGCCCAATTTCTTTACATTTTTATATTTTTGTATTTATTTTTCATTTCTGATTTTATTTTATATTCCAAACATAAAAACACCCAAAAATATTTTCATAAATTTTCACATTTATTTTTATTATTTTATTATTTTTTTTTAGACATGAAAATAATTATTAAGTAGTATATACTTTTATTTTATTTAATAAAAAAAACTTATAAACATTATAGAAATATATATATATATATATATATATATATATATATATATATATATATATATATATATATATATATATATATATATATATATAATTTTTTTATCATTTATACCTATAAAATAATATTTTTTCTCATATACTATTATTTATCTAAATATTTGTGTATATTTATATTTTATTTTTTGTATATAAAATAATTAATATAATATATATTGTCTTAAAACAAAAAAACTAGGGTTTCCACCCTTATTAAAAATAATACTTTTTTTAATATATTTTTTACACTTGAATATATTTTTATTTCTATTGTACATAAATAATATAGTTAACGTATTTACTTTCTTAAAAAGAAAATTAGGGTTTTACCCTTAATAAAAAAATACAATCTTTTATTTCTTTTTTATATACACTAAATATTTTTTTTTTTACATACATAAAAAATAAACAAAACATTATTTTGCATATTCATATTATTTTTGCATATTTATTTAATTGATCATTTAAATATTTGTCCATTTATTTATATTGTATCATTTATTCAATTTGGATGTAATAGTAAAAATTAGGGTTTTAATTTCTTGCAAAATAATCCCCATTCAAAAATTGTATCCCCCTCCCCATAATCATGTTGTAATAGTGGTAGATTTATTTTATGCATTTACGCTTTCAATTATGCCATGATTAGAGATTAGGGTTTGTATGCCAACAATCCAAAAATCAAACAAAATAGCTTGACTAATACAAAGACAAAAAGCATGTAAATTGACAAACATAATGCACACTTGCACCCCTAGGGTTTCATCCACTTGTTGCCTTTAAAATGGCCATGTTATACATGTTGAGTACTTTTGCAAAACAAAAACAAAACAAAAGATCATAGTCCCTCGATGACGCTATCTTGGTTGCCTAAACAAAATGATCTAGTCCCTCGGAAAATTTGCTAAAGATACTTAACACAATTGCTATTATGGTCCATACGATGACATGCGCCTATCCCGTTTAACATCCTAATACAAGGTTGTTTACCAAATGCAATGGTAAAACAACATTGTCAAAAAGGTTAAAAACATATAGAAAAGATCTTTGAGTAAAATAGGGTAGATAAATCTTAGTTACTTGATCAAAACTTGCAAAACATCCTTGCTATTTTCAAACACACCTCCCAAACATTTCCCAAAAACAAACTTTCAAAACATTGAACATCTTTTCAAAAGACAAACAACTTTGTATATATTCAAACAAGAATCATTACAAAGGTCACCACAACGATGACCTCTTTTCAAAACATTTTCAAAACCACACACAAAGCACCATTTCAAACAATTGAAAAGCAAAAGCAAGTGATGTAAACAAGTAACCAAGAGCCCATAGATAACCATGGATGAAAAGGGTGCTTGCACCTTACCTTTTCATAATCTACTCCCCGAACCCAAGAATACATCTCAAAGGTCTTTTCTGTGCTTTTTGACCTTTCCTTAGGATAAAATAAAAAGTCGGTAGCGACTCTTGCTAAACCGAAACATTTGCAAACACAAACGCAAAACCTCAAGTCAGTTCTCCCACCGTATCACAATAGGTGATGATGAATTTGGTTGAATTGCCTCTATTTATGGGCAATATTATGTTGTAGGCCTATGGCCAATATTGAGATGTTGTGTTGTTGTGTTTGTCTCTGTGAATTCTTGTTTATAATGTGAAGTTGCAGAGATTATAGATGATGATGAATTACCTCTATTTATTCGTAATAATGGTGATGTGGTCTTATGCCTTACGATGAATGATGATTGTTGTTAGTATGTGATGGTGCATTCATTGAGACACATACATTTTCATACTTTGTGATGACCTGTATTGCCGGATTTTGTGAAGGCCTGTATTGGCAAACTGCGAAGAAGGCTTATGCCTTGTTGATGCCTCTATTAATTGGCAATTTTTAAGTTGGGAGTTCTGCTCCGATGGTACCACATGTATGTTCATTGTGATTGAGTCGCATTTGATGTTGCATCTTGAGTTGTGGTGAAGATAGATCCGTTGTTGCTTTATGTTGTTGACTTGTTGTGACAAGTATTATCTAAAAGCTGTGAATTTAGTAGTTATGTCGTGTTGATGTTTTATTGTGATTAAAGTTGTTTGTAAGTTGTGAAGTGGTGATTTTATATGATCTGAGTTAATATATTATTTATCATATGACTAATTATATAGTTTGATATCTCACCCCGTCTGTTTGAATGTTGCCCTCTGTTGGTAACATGCAGGTAATCAAGAAGAATAGTTGTTACCTTCGTCAGTTCAAGTCAGTGTTGTATCTCTGATACGTAGCACTCGGGGGGATGAACGCTTGATGTTTAATTGTTGATTATTATTTCAGTTTCTGAATTTTTAAGTTGATTACATGAAATAATTGTTGTCTTGAGGTTATTTTAGTTGAATAAAAGATGTTAAGTGAATTGAAGTTGAGTATCTATATTTCGTTGCTTATCAATAAAAAGTTGTTTGATTTTGAAGAATAAATCAGATTGTTATCGGTTCATCAGAGTTAAGTGTTATGTATATGTTTTTATGCGATTAAATGAAGATTGATTTTTAGTTGAAAATGTTGCATCCTATTTAAGTTGAACTCTGATTTTCTTATTATTCGCCGGGTAGAAATGAGGTGTTACATTAGTGGTATCAGAGCAGGTCGGTCCGTCCGACCAAGTTGTCTAATGTTGTTTGTTCCTTAGTACGAGACAAGTGTGTGAAACACTGTCGGTACTTGTTTGCCTTAATTGCAGGAAGTTGGTTGAAGATAAGTGGGGGAGAAGCTTTGCTTCTCAGATATGTTCAATTGAAAGGTGTTCGTCCGGTGTGCTGCCGACGACGACAATGCAAGAATTGTTGGAGTGTTTTTGTTCCCAAATTTTAAGGTGACTTAGATTCAAGGTCTTGTTGTTAGTCGAGTTAGAGCACCTTGAGAGAAATTGATCAGACATTGTTCGTGCTTACTTCTCGAAGAATGAAGAGCGATGTAATATTTGTTTATTTACGAAGCAAGTGTAAGATGACGATATTTGAATAATGATGGAGTAATAAAGTTGCTCTAACTTTTGAGTTGGGATCACATAAGTAATTGTCAGAAGTAGTTGACGTTGATAAGTAGTTGTGAATTGCGAGTCTGAGTCGAAACTTGAAGAAGTGAGTAGCGTTGCAAAAAGAATTGTTGCCCTGGTGTTTTAGAACCTGAACTTTGGCGAAGGAATGCGTCTCTCGAGTTATAAGAAGTTTGGGAGCACGAGATATGTTAAGATTTGTTTGGAATATGTCTAAGTTGAAGAAAAATGAGTTTCAGAGTGTAATTTCCGTAAGCGATTCGCAAGAAAGTGCAGAATTGTTGTGGGACTTCGAAAATTCATAACTAGAGTTCTGGGAATCCGATTTGAGTTCCATTTGAAGCGTTGGAAAGCTAACGAAATTAGCTTCACTTTAAAAATAGTTCTAGTAGCTGTAATAGATTAATTTATCACGTGATGATATTGTAAGTAAGTGCAGTTTGTTGTTAAGCTTGTCTTTGGGACTAGACTTGTTCTTCAGTGTTGTGCGGGACGTCAGCGTCCGAGTTGGGTGAATTAAAGGTATTTGGTTGACCCACGAACACAATGGGCACAACCCTCATTTCCCCAACAATAAACCCAACACACATCAACCTCCCACCAACCCCCCGACGAAATAGAACCACAAACACCCAACCACAATACAATTACACCCACATGCCTCACAACCAACCACAATCACCACCTCAATACCAATACCCCCATATTCCTCACACCGAACCACAATTTCAATCACAATACCAACACACCCGCATACCCCACACACAATTTCAGTCTTCTGCATATCCTAATATGGGCCCCTCAACATCCAACCTTAGCCCTGATCTGGGATTGTCCGAAGATTATGAACCAACCGACCCAACTTACCATCAACCACAACATCACCAAAGCACCCAACATACTCAATACCAAACACCCTAAGATCTATTTCCTTTCTACCTCCCGCACTCAGACGACCAGTGCTACTGACCAACCATGATACCCCACCCACCACCAACACGACCAAACTTTGAGGGTATGGGCAATCGATTGTACTAAAGCGGATCTTCTAGATATGGAGATATGACCGATTTCATGGATCCGGAATGCATTGACTTTGCTGGGCCATCGACCCTGCCACAGTAGGAAACGCGATGAAACCCAACACGGGAAAAGCGAGGACAGGGATGCGAAACCGGGGGTCATTACCGGGTTCCGGGGGACCACTGATTAATCTATATTTTTTTATGTAATCATTATGTGTGTAATCATATTTTGTAAATAAAAATTCAATTTTGTTGATCCTATATCAAATACGTAACACACCACATTTAAAATAAAAAACGCGAAAATTTGCCTCCCAATTGCACTAAGGCGCCATCTCACTTGGCTTAGGGCAAGCCTTTAACACCTAGGCGCCAAGTGAGATGGTGCATCCCCTTAAAAATAAGGTGTAGGCGCTAAGTGGGATGGATCCTCCCTTGGGGAGTTTTCTGAAACATGGTTATTTGCGTAATTTTCTCTGAAACATCGTTATTTGCGATTTTATTTAATACATGGTTATTCCAAAAAATTCAATATTAGGTTTAGTTAATTTTTTTCATTAAATATTTATTTGCATTTAACTAATTAGTTTAATTAGGTTAACTTAAACATTTTTTTTTTGTAATCAAAATTTAATAGAAATTAGGTTTAACTTGCAAATTGCAACTATTTTTCTCAATAAAAAATACAATTTTTTTAATTAATTAGATTTCTTAGGCTTCTAATTTGTTCCCGTCTTAACTTTCGCGCATTGTTTTTTCCTTATTTTATTAATTATTGTAACTGTTCCAAGTATGTAATAGTTAATTAGGTTTACTATTTCGCATTTATCATTTCCCCGATTTTTGGTTATGTAATCCCCTCCCCAAGGCCTTGTAATAGCTAGGGTTTTAAATTCTTGCCCTTTACTTTCTGCAACTATAAATTGCTAGATGTATGGATAATAGGATTGAATGGAAAGAAAGTCAATTTAAAATGGTAGATAACCCTAATTGTGCAAAGATAATTAACTGAAAAAACATACTTGCACATGCTCACTCCTAGGGTTTGGCCCACTTGGTTGCTTCAGAAATAATGGTCGTGTCCCTCGAACGTAGGGATACCTTAGCAATGACCCGCGATTTGAAATCGTCATAAAGATCATAGTCCCTACTTGTCCCTCGAGTTGCCTATGAATTGATCTTATGACGATAGTCCCTTCGAAATGCTAAGGTATCTTTACTTGTTGCCTTTAGAGACCATTTTGTCCCTTCGAACATCCCTTTAAAAATCCAACGACGGAGCTACCTACTCCTTAATAGTAGGATAGCACCGCCTAAAGGAAATGATAATGAACATACTTTTTTCGAGTAGGTAGAACTCTTAAGTACTTGCTCAAAATAAAAACTTTTCACACAAATAGTTTTAAAAACAACTTCGTCACACTCTTGAGGACCGATACAAGGGTTATCATGAAGTAAACAAAACTTTTTCAAAGCAAACACACACAAGCAATTTAAAAATGAGCAAGTACCTAAGAGCCCGTGGAAAACCACAGATAGAAAGGGTGCTAACACCTTCCCTTTCTATAATCTACCCCCCGTACTCAGAAACATCTCGAAAAAAGGTTTTTTCTGTTCTTTTTCCTTTTCCTTTTTGTTGGATGAAATAAACGTCGGTGGCGACTCTTTCTTACTGCGACATTTGCGAATACAAAATGCAAACCAGTAAAACAGTCAGTTCTGGCACCGTATTACAGAACTGGCGACTCTACTGGGGAGATATAAAAGTGGGGTTTACCTTATGATCTAGGTCATTTATAAAAATTGCTTTCTTGTTTGTTTTGTCTGCTTTATCCTTAAAGGGTTTTGTTTGGGCATTGTTAAAGAACCTACACCCGTATTTGGGGATACTTTTTAGGTAAACAACAATAGATTATGGAGACTGTATGACATAGACCGATATGGTTTAAGCGATGACTGTGTTGATGTGACACTTTGCTTGGTACTGGTATCCTTCGTATGGAAATGAGGAGAATACGGGGCCGCCGCGTGGTGTCGTGAAGCACTAACGGACCTTAGAACCTTAGTTGAACAAACTTGGCCATTAGAAAGTAGTGAGATATCCGGCCTCGGTATAAAGTTGAGGATTAGTTGATACTCGATGCTACACTCATTGAGATCAGACTTTCGGGATATTTCGGCCGCAAGAAAAGATTGCCTGAGCTGAAACAATGCCCGATAAAGGATGATCAGTGATATTGAGAATCCTTAGAACCCGGTTACTTTTCTAAGACAGGTTTGAAACCCACTAAACTTCAAGAGGGTACTTACCTTTAACCTCATGCAAGCCTTTGAACCTAAGGTTTATTGTGTGCTTTTCTTGTGTGTGATTTACTCTGTCTGAACATAACATCATGCATCATAACATAGTTTTGATTCTCATTAAACTAACCATTTCAAGGACCAAGGGAATTTACCTTTTTTCTGTTTTACAGATCATGGCTTCTGCTCGTAGAAACACTATTCGAATCAACTTTGTGATAACACCTTGCCAACTCAAGGAACTAATATCAAGGGTTCTTGAAACTTCTTCGTTCATTAAGAGACATGGTCGACTTCTCAACCTAGTTACTTCAAGATTTGATGAAAAGATGATGGGTGTACTCTTTCAGTTCTTTGATCCCAAGCACCACTGCTTCACCTTTCCACACTATCAGTTGGTGCCTACCATGGAAGAGTTCTCTCAGTTATTGAATATACCCTTTCTTGACCAGGTGCCTTTCACAGGTTTAGAAGAGGTTCCTAAGCCAGAAGTCATTGCCTCAACTTTGCATCTGAAATGGGCCGACGTGGTATCCAATTGGGAAACAAGAAGCAGAGTCAAGGGTTTTCTAGCCAAGTTTTTTATAGATAAAGCCCAACTATTTTAGGATGATTTGGACTTTCGGGCTTTTGAGGAGGTTTTGGCTCTTCTAATCTATGGATTAGTACTATCCCCTAATCCAGACTTGCTCATAGATGTGAATGCTATCAAGATCTTCCTCTCTCGCAACCCCGTGCCTACCTTGCTCGGAGATATCTTGCACGCTCTCCATACTCGTACCATAAATAGAAGAGGGGTTCTTATGTGCTGCATGTCATTGCTGTCGAGGTGGTTTATTTATCACCTCCTTAAGTCAGTAATGAAGAATGAAGAAGGTTTGGGTTGGTTGCAAAGGATAATGTCACTTTCTCACACGGATATTCTCTTGTATTCCCGAGTTGTGGGAGATATTTCTATTATTGACCGCTGTGGGAGTTCCCTAATGTCCCACTACTTGGCATTAGGGGAGGCATAACTTACAATCCTTGTTTGGCTCTGCGATAATTTATTTATGCTCGAAGGGACGATCCTCATGAGTTACTTATCCAGGGCATTATGTTTAACTATGAGGATGATGTTCAAGGGTATCTCCAGAGGTTCATACGAGCTTGGGGCATGGTAAACAGATATGACGCCAAGACTTTGGGGTCGAAAGAATTCCATTCCTATGGAACCTTAACTCCAATGGGTACGAGCTCGCGCTCAGAAACTTATGATGCCCTATATAGCCGTCTTACCAGTGATTGTGAAGCCCATTACTGAAGTGGATATTCCCTATAATGTTCTTCATCCTAATATGCCCACTGATCTTGAAGAACTATGGAGGTCTTGGATCCAGTTGAAGAAGGAGCGTGATACTTATAGGGACCAGTTCTATGCCTAGGAGAAGAAGGTTTTAGAGCTCACGAATCAGCTTCATGAGGAAAGAAGCATTAATGTCTATCTCGGCACGAAGAGGAAACATCCATTGGAAACTTGATTTTTTAGTTCTTAGATTTTTTAATTGTAACGCCTAAAAGGCAATTGTAATTTGAATTCTACTAATAAAATCTTTATTTCATTTTGGGTCGCAAATTTAAATTTCCAAAATTCCTTGAAATCATTGCATACGCATCCCAGCCATAACATTGCATATACATGTACCATTACAAGCTTCTCATCTTCTTCGTTGTTTATTTCAGCAAAAATGTCTTCTGAACAAAGCATTAAAGATCTTCAGGCACAAAATGCCCAATTTCAACAGATGTTCATAACTCTGGCTAAAGGGAAGGAGGATTTGAAAGCCCTCATCCTGAAGGAGAAGAAGAAAAAGAAGAAGGTCTCTGGTATTCTGAATATGGGCAGAAGGTTCAAGGGGTCGTTAAAGCAACCATTCGATCTGACCTCCTCATCCAAAGAATGGGAGAACCAAGAAATGGAGACAAGGGAGAAGGACCCTAGTCCTGAAGTTTCTGACAATGATACAGACTACAATGATGAGCAGTATCCTCCCACTAAGGATAGATACAAGCAGTTGGAAGATCGTTTGAGTTCTATGGAAGTCCATAGAATACCCGGGTTGGATTTCGAAGAACTGGGATTGGTGTTGGGAGTGGTCATCCCGCAGAAATTTAAGGCTCCAGTTTTCGCAAAGTATGATGGAGTATCTTGCCCAAAACTCCATCTCCGTTCCTATGTAAGGAATATCCATCCCCACACTGCTGATAGAAACTTGTGGGTTCACTTCTTTCAAGACAGTATGTCAGAGACTCAACTTGAATGGTTCTACCAACTGAAGAGAACCAATGTCCGAAACTGAGAGGATCTGGCTGCTGCTTTTTATAAGCAATATCAATACAACGGCGACCTTGCCCCTACTCATACTCAACTAAAGAGTATGTCCATGGGTGCAGGTGAAAGCTTTAAGGACTATGCACAGAAATGGAGAGACTTGGCTGGGAGAGTCCAACCCCCCTTGTCTGACAGGGAGTTGGTTGACATGTTTCTTGGGATGCTGTCTGGTCCATTCTTTAATCATTTGATTGGCAGCTCATCAGCTGGTTTCACGGAGCTGATATTGACAGGAGAAAGGGTAGAGGCTGGGATCCAGAGTGGTAAAATATAGAAAGACACCTCTTCGAGTTTAGTAAAGAAGCCTTTCACCGGTAAGAAGGAGGTCAGTGCCATCTATAGCCCAAGAGGTCAAAGCAGAGTTGAACACCACCCGACAGTAAGTGTTGTAATGATACCTAGGCCTGCGGAGGCTCCACAACACAATAATCAACAAAGGGTAGAAAGACCATAAAGGCAGTTTACCCGGATTAACATGACATTGACAGAGGTTCTACCCCATCTGTTGAGATCCAACTTGGCAACCTTGAAAGAGGCTCTCAAGAATCCTAATACCACGTCTCCTCGATACAATCAAAACGCTCGTTGTGCCTACCACTCCGAGAGTCCCGGCCACGATACAAATGACTGATGGGATCTGCGAAATAAGGTACAAGATCTGATTGAAGCCAAGGAGATTGAGTTTGATGCTCTGGAGAAGCCCAATGTCATAACTTCTCCCATGCCTAAGCATTACTGAGGAGTCAATGTCGTTGATACCGATTTGTTTATGACCTTAGTTCATGATGTTTCTACTCCCCTTATAACTGTTAAGAAGAATTTGTTACTGGCCGGTTTATTTCCTGGTTGTGGTGAAGGTTGCCACATGTGTTCATCTCTGCATTTTGGTTGCTATTTGCTGAAGACAGGTGTCCAGCGCCTGATGGACAACAGGGAAATTTTGTTCGAGAAAAATTTGATTTCAACTGTTCTGTTCGAAGATGTCACTATTATAACCATTTCCGCCAATCCTTCCAAGGTCTCCTCGAGAATACCTGTTAGGATTGCACCCGCTCTGAGAGTTTCTCCATTAATAATCACATTTCCTGGTTCAGTCCCGTACGCCTCGGACAAAGCTGTCCCTAACATTATGGTGCCGATTTTTACTAGCATGGTGTTAAACAATATCTGAAGAATGAAGAGGCTGACCCCAATGTCAGTAACATTGTCGGGACCGGTAAGATTACCAGAAGTGGAAGGGTTTTTTCTCCCGAGATTTCCCCGAGGACTGTCAATAAGGCTGTTGTTATTTCACCCGCTACTCCTACCAGTACTTCAACTACTACTCCTGTTCTTACTCCAATTGTCACTCTTTCCGACTAGTCATCTGCGACCCGAGGCAAAGAAGCTATAGGAGAGCCTGCCCGGACGGAGGCACCTAGAAAGATTATCGTAGAAGCCTCTAAGAAAGAGGTAGAGGAAATATTAAAAATCATTAAAAAGAGCGACTACAATATGGTCGAGCATCCGGGGAAGACCCCCTCGAAGATATCCATGTTGTCTCTTTTGTTGTGTTATGAGGCCCATGGAAAGGCTTTGATCATATTCCTCAAGATTGCGCATGTGCCGCAAGAGACCTCAGTTGATCAATTCAAAGACTGTGTAGCCAGCTTGACTGCTGACAATGGGCTGGATTTTTCAGATGCTGACTTGACACCGAAAGGGAGGAAGCATAATGATGCTCTGCATGTCTTGATCGAATGCAGGGGCACCACTATGGCTCATGTGCTGGTGGATACCGGGTCTTCGCTGAATGTTCTGCCTAAGAAGGCTCTCGATCGATTGGATTGTGAAGGCTTGACCTTAAAGCCTAGTAATATTGTGGTAAGGGCTTTTGA
Source organism: Vicia faba (assembly GCA_948472305.1). Taxonomy (NCBI): domain Eukaryota; kingdom Viridiplantae; phylum Streptophyta; class Magnoliopsida; order Fabales; family Fabaceae; genus Vicia; species Vicia faba. The sequence continues at coordinate 1,718,982,360 of OX451736.1, read as the reverse complement.
TGGGTCGAAGAGAATGGTGCATGGGGAGGTGGACATCCCTGTCAAGGTAGGCTCTCAGACCTTTGAGTCCACCTTCTATGTGATGCACATCAGGCTGTCATACTCTTGTTTGTTGGGTCGTCCTTAGATCCATGAAGCTGGGGCTGTTACTTCTACACTGCATCAAATGCTGAAGTATATGGTGAATGGGAAGATTGTCACTGTGCGTGGCGAAGAGGAGTATATGGTGAGCCACATGAACTCCATAAGGTATGTGGAGATGGACGGGGAATTCATAGAGACTCCTTGTCAAAACTTTGAAGAGGTTCCCCAAGTTTTGACATCAACTGAGACTACCACCGGCACCAAACCTCCTCTAAAGATGGCTTCTCTCAAAGACGCCAGAGCAGTGGTTGAAGAAGGTGGATGTACCAACTGGGGACAGCTCCCTGATTTTACTCACAAAACTGACAAGTTTGGTTTGGGCTTTACTTCAGGAGCACAAAAGTATGTTAGACGTGCTCGAGCTGGAGGACCTCCCTTACACATCAACAATCGGGGAATTAATGACATTGAAGACAGTGAGGAAGACTCTGACATTGACAACTGGATATACCCAACTACCAACGGTGGACCGAGTAATTGGACGGCTAGGGATTTTATACCAGTTTCTTTTATTTCGCAGTAATTCTCTTACTCGTTTTATGAATTTGTAATAAACAATTTAAACTTTATGGCCTTGTGTCTTACCCGAGGTACAATGGCTCTCTTTGTGAGGGTTGTTATATGTCATTTCATATATCATCAATAAAACATTGGACGTTCTTTGCATACAAATTTTGCGCTCTCTATTTTTCCTTTTTACATTTATTTTATCAATACAACTATGCTCTTACACACACTCACGTATCCAACTGTAGATCCATATCCACTCGGGATCCCATTGATAACAATTCTACTACTTCCAGTTATGATTTCGAAAATCCGATCAACCAAGCCGAGGACAAAGGTGAGGACGATTGTGAGGTGCCTGAAGAGCTATCTAGACTATAACAACAGGAAGAGAGGGCTATACAGCGTCATGAAGAGCCAGTTGAGACGATAAACTTGGGCATGGAGGAGGACAGAAGAGAATTCAAGATCGCCACAAATCTGGAGGCTAAAATCAAATAGCGGTTGATACAGATGTTGCACGACTATGTTGAGATCTTCACCTGGTCATATGAAGACATGCCTGGTTTTGACACTGATATCATGGTACACCGTTTGCCAACTAAAGAAGATTGTTCTTTGGTCAAGAAAAAGGTCCGCCGTATGCGCCCTGAAATTTCAGAGAAGATCAAGGCAGAGGTTATGAAGCAATTCAACGCAGGGTTCTTAGTTTCCACCTCCTATCCGCAGTGGGTTTCTAACATCGTTCCGGTACCTAAGAAGGACAGCAAGGTACAGATGTATGTGGATTACAGATACTTGAACAGGGCGAGCCCCAAGGATGACTTCCCGCTTCCTCACATTGATGTTCTGGTTGACAACAACGCGCATCACAAAATCTTCTTCTTCATGGATGGTTTCTCTGGATACAACCAAATCAAGATGGCTCTTGAAGACATGGAGAAGACAACCTTCATCACACAGTGGGGTACCTTCTGTTATAAGGTGATTCCTTTTGGGTTGAAGAATGCTGGGGCAACATATCAGTGAGCCATGGTAGCTTTGTTCCATGATATGATTCACCATGAGATAGAGGTTTATGTTGACGACATGATAGCCAGGTATCAAACCAAAGAGGAACACCTTGATCATCTACAAAAGTTGTTATATAGATTGAAGACATACAAGTTGAGTTTGAACCCGAACAAGTGCACCTTCGGGGTAAGGTCTGGTAAACTTCGGGGGTTCACGTCAGTGACAAAGGTATTCAGGTAGACCCTACAAAGGTAAAATCCATACAAGAGATTCCGGCTCCACGTATAGAGAAAGAAGTTAGAGGTTTCTTGGGACGCCTGAATTATATCGCCAGGTTCATTTCACATCTGACTGCTACTTGTGAGCCAATCTTCAAGCTTCTGAAGAAAGATCAAGTGGTAAAGTGGAATGATGAATTCCAGACCGCCTTCGAAAGGATCAAAGAATATCTCCAAGAACCGCTAATTCTGATGCCTCCGGTTGAAGGAAGACCTTTGATATTGTACTTAACAGTGATAGACACTTCAATGAGGTGTGTGCTGGGGCAACATGACGAGTCTGGTCGAAAAGAGCACGCAATATACTACCTTAGAAAAAAGTTTACCGACTGTGAGACAAGATACTCACTGCTCGAGAAAACTTGCTGCGATTTCGCATGGTCTGCTCGCCGACAAAGACATTACATGTTGACCCACACTACTCTGTTGATATCTAAGATGGATCCAATCAAATACATCTTCAAGAAGCCCGCTCTCTCCAGAAGAATAACAAGATGGCAGATGATCTTAACTGAATACGATATACAATATACAACCCAGAAAGTAATAAAGGGAAGTGTATTAGCTGATCATTTGGCCCATCAGGCTGTGGATGACTACCAGTCTATGAATTTTGAGTTCCCGGACGAGAACATTATGCTGGTGACTGACTACGAAGAACTTGGACCAGATGAAGGACCTGAAGAAGGATCTCGATGGACTATGGTTTTTGATGGAGCTTCGAACGCACTTGGTAACGGCGTCAGTGCTGTAATCATATCTCCTGAGAACTGTCATACTCCTTTCACTACCCGACTATGTTTCAACTGCACTAACAACATGGCGTAGTATGAAGCCTGCATCATGGATCTCAAAGCTGCTATTGACCTCAGGATCAAGTTCTTAAATGTGTTCGGGGATTCAGCCTTAATGATAAGTTAGATCAAAGGCGAATGGGATACGAAGCATCCGAATCTCATCCCATACAAAGAGCATGTGCTAACATTGCTCCCACACTTTGAGGAGGTAACCTTTGAACATTTCCCACGAGAGGAGAATCAGTTAGAGGACGCGCTAGCTATCATGTCTTCTATGTTCAAAGTCAGGTGGGACAACGAAGCTCCCCGAATCACCATCGAAAGGTTGGATGAACCAACACACTGTTATGAGATTGATACCAAAGAAGTGGAAGAAAAACCCTGGTTTCATGAATTAAAGAAGTACCTCGATACTCAAGAGTATCCCGAAGGGGCATCTATAAATGATAAGAAGTTTTTGAGAAGGATCGCTGTGAAATTATTCCTCAGTAATGGAATCCTCTACAAGCGCAACCATGACTCTACCTTACTACGATGTGTAGACAAGAGCAAAGCAGAGAGGATTATGACATATCTACATGAAGGTACCTTCGGAACCCATTCAAGTGGACATACCATGGCTAAGAAGATTCTACGAGAAGGACACTACTGGTCCACTATGGAAGCAGATTGTTATCAACACTCCCGAACCTGTCATAAGTGCCAAATTTATGCTGATAAGGTGCATGTGCCTCCGGTTCCTTTGAATGTCTTGACAACTCTGTGGTCCTTTGAAATGTGGGGCATTGACATGATCGGATAAATTAGGCCTACCGCTTCCAATGGACATCGCTTCATCCTGGTGGCCATTGATTACTTCATAAAATGGGTTAAGGCGGCCTCTTTCGCTACTGTGACCAAGAACGTCGTAGCGCAGTTTATCCGACATAATCTGATCTGTCGGTATGGTGTTCTAGAAAGAATTATTACCGGCAAAGGTACAAATCTCAAAAACACGATGATCACCAAGCTCTGTAAACAATTCAAGATATAGCATCATAACTCTTCTCCCTACCGGCCGAAGATGAATGTCGCTGTCAAAGCGGCTAACAAGAACATCAAAAAGATTACACAGAAGATGACGGTGATATACAAAGACTGGCATGAGATGTTACCATTCGCTCTTCATGGGTACCATACCTCAGCACGGACTTCGACATGGGAAACACCCTACTCTCTGGTATATGGCATGGAAGCAGTCCTACGCATTGAGGTCTAGATTACTTCTTTGAGGATTATGAAAGATGCGGGTTTGAACAAAGACGATTGGATCTAGACCCTACTTGATCAACTAAATCTGATCGACGAGAAGAGGCTTGCCGCTGTCTGTCATGGTCAGACGTATCAAAAATGAATAATCAAGGCTTTCAACAAAAAAGTCAGACGTCAAGAGTATCAAGTCGGAGATTTTGTAAACAAGTGCATCATACTGTCGCAAGGCGATCCTAGGGGAAAATGGACTCCCATATATGAAGGGCCATTTGTAATTAAAAACATTTTCTCGGGTGGAGCCATGATTCTAACCACCATGGACGGTGACGACCTTCCTCACCCTGTCAATGTAGACATAGTGAAAAGATATTACGCCTGATCAAAGACCCGCTAGGTTGACTAGCCTAGGCAAAAATAAGGGCTTCCCGGCGAACCAAAAGGGTTCAGGAAAAAATAAGGGATGAAAATTAAAAATTTGTGCACCCGGCAAGCCGAAAACCTGAAAAGGCGGCTTAGGAAAAAAAGGGTATCCCGATGGACTAAAAACCCAAAAGGGCAGTTCAGGAGAAATTTAGGGATGTAAAGCATATCACTATGTCCCATTGGATCACTTTGCGACCAGACCTCAATATCAATTGTCAAGCTCGAACGACACCAATCAATCTAATCAGCTTCGGACAAGAAGCAAAGTGATGAGACGCTCGAAGACATAGCGCCAATAGCAGAACTGAAACTTAAATGGGACTATTGCACATAGCTGTTTTATTTTTACACAAATATTGTACAACTTCTATCTTTATGGCGATGTTCTCTTACTAGAGCATCAGCCTCCTTGTACAAAAACGCCTATTACAGGCCAACTTCGAAAATCAATACAAATCATTTTTACAAAACTATGTGTTTTTTCCTTTTCTGTTTTATTTTCCAAGAAAGTCCAATGATTCATTCTTGACATATGCATTTGAATATGATTGCTGCTCATCAATACTTACATAAGAAACAAAAATATAATTTCTCGTAACTTAAGAAACAGGGCAAAAACAAGAAATGTCAAACCCGACAGTTACTATGTCCAGAAGGTACCAAGGCATAGACAACTTTGAAATATAATCATCAGTGCATACGACTTCGTAAGCATCTATACTCCCCACAGAGTAAAAGCAATCAAGGCATTTGATATCAACTTTCCCATAGCAGGAAATAAGCTCCCCAACCAGGGCCTCTCAGAAACCTGACATCTATATCCCTAGCTGAATCTCATAATCGCGAGCGAATCGTCATAAATTTTATCTCCCAAGCAGAGTTTATTTCTCTGAATACAGAAGCTCAATCCCCAACAGAGCTTATTACTTCAGCCATAAAAATTCACTTTCCAATAGAGCTTTTCCTCTGCAGAGATATTCTCAAAAATAGTCTCTCGCTGTCAAATAGTCACAAACAACAAGGAGTAATTGTCCAGCATAATCATTTCTGTTTATCATCCCCAACGAAAGTAGAAGAACCACAGTCCGCTACAACAGTCAGGAATGTTATACTCTCCAGCAGCAGTCAGGGATTTATTTTCCTAGACTCAAATATGTCACAATAGCATCTCCTATTCATACATCATGGCATACTCATACATATTAAATACATCATAATCTCATTTATTTTTGAGGACATCATCCCACAATGCATCTCATGCATCACTTATAATTAACCCTGATACCTTTTCAGGAAAGACAATTATCTCCAATGATTCCAGCAGTTATACATATCATATTTGCAGACAGCTAATCTACATGACCAAATGAAGAAACCTGACTATCCAGGTTCCTTATCATAGCCCTACTATCCAGGCTTTCATCTCGAAGTAACCCTACTATCCAGGTTCCTTCTCATAAACCTACTATCCAGGATTTCTTCTCGAAGTAACCCTACTATCCAAGTTCCTTCTCATAGCCCTACCATCCAGGCTTTCATCTTGAAGTAACCCTACTATCCAGGTTGCTTCTCATAGCCCTACTATCCTGGATTCCATCTCGAAGTAACCCTACTATTCAGGTTCCTTCTCATAACCCTACTATCCAGGTTCCTTCTCATAGCCCTACTATCCAGGCTTTCATCTCGAAGTAACCCTACTATCCAGGTTCCTTCTCATAGCCCTACTATCCAATCTTTCATCTCGAAGTAACCCTACTATCCAGGTTCCTTCTCATAGCCCTACTATCCAGGCTTTCATATCGAAGTAACCCTACTATCCAAGTTCCTTCTCATAGCCATACATCCAGGCTTTCATCTCGAAGTAACCCTACTATCCAGGTTCCTTCTCATAGCCATACTATCCAAGCTTTCATCTCGAAGTAACCCTACTATCCAGGTTCCTTCTCATAGCCCTACTATCCAGGCTTTCATCTCGAAGTAACCCTACTATCTAGGTTCCTTCTCATATCCCTATTATCCATGCTTTCATCTCGAAGTAACCCTACTATCCAGGTTCCTTCCCATAGCCCTACCATCCAGGCTTTCATTTAGAAGTAACCCTACTATCCAGTTTCCTTCTCATAAGCCCTACTATCTAGGCTTTCATCCATAAGTAACCCTTCTATCCAAGTTCCTTCTCATAAGTCCTACTATCTAGGCTTTCTTCTCGAAGTAACCCTACTATCCGGGTTCCTTCTTATAGCCCTACTATCCAGGATTTCATCTCGAAGTAACCCTACTATCCAAGTTCCTTCTCATAGCCCTACTATCTAGGATTTCATCTCTAAGTAACCCTACTATCCAGGTTCCTTCTCTTTTATCTCCAGACAACCGTTTACAACACCGTAAGACCTGGACCCGACCAGATACAGTCAATTTCATAATTCCCCAATAAGTCACTGTGCAGCCTGGACCATGACCAGATATAAAGTTCACTTCCGCCTCCTCAAGAGTTCATTCCCTAGTAAAATAATGGACAACCGAAGCTCCTATACTCTATTATCCAAGACATAAATCAACATTCCTCGACGAAGTCTTCCTCAACGGCAGGTACATGAATTATCGCAAAGGGATATCTTATGCAACCGATATCTTTTCTGGATGGCATCTTTAAGCCCATCTCCAATGACTCTCTATTTACTCCCTAAATTGCATATGTACGCCCATTCCCGATATCACCAATCAATGTTACTTCATGCGAGTGCAAATTTCTGGGCACTCTAGTGTTCAATCACCTTCCACCTTCAGATCACGAAAGGCCGACCAGCCAATCTACATCCTCAGGTTTAAGAAGATTGAACAGGGGAAGCTGTTGTACCCCATAATTTTCCCTCCCATTTTACTCAACGTATGTTCACTAAGATACTCAACTTGCTCAAGGATGCCCAAGAATTGACTAGGCAAACTCTCTCCTAAAACATTGAACCTCCAACTAGGGTTTCAATTTTCATCAAGATGGGTGAGTACAAAGGGCCTCATATGCTCTCCATATTCCTAATATGTTCTCAAGACCATTCATGCCAAGTTTCATGCCTTGCACAAGAAGTTTGCCCAGTCAACTGCTCAGATGTTTGAAAATCAACTATATCAGGTCAAAATTCAATTGGGGCCCATACACAGTCAAACTTCAAGATTTTTGGTCAACATAAACATTTTAAAGTGATATCCATCATTTGAGAAAGGGTTGATCATGATTCCCCAAGGAAGGCTCCTAATTCATTAAAACTCAAAAGTTGCTAAATTAGGGTTTCTTAGGAAAAGTCAACCAAACTTTGACCAAGCATAACTTTTTCATACTTTATTAGAAATTTCTCATCCAAGGCTCATTTTGAAGAGAATTCAATTCCATACAACTCATCTTCAGTCCTCAAGTTCAAGAAATGCACTCATGAAAAGATATAAATTCAGACATTATAGGTCATTCCAAAAAGTCAACAAAAACACCTTTTGGGCCAAAGCTTCTTACATGAGCATGGAATATCCATTTGAAATGAAACCAAAAAGTTTATTTAAGGGACATCCTAAGATTTCTAAAAAGTCCAAGAACACCCTCTTAAGGTCAAAATTGAGGGAGATATGGATTGTCAAAGTTGGCTATTTGTAGAAATTTTCCCAAGTCAACAATGCCCAAAATGCATTTTTCTTCAAATGGGCCCAACTTTTTATGCCTGTATCTTATTCCTAACATGGTCCACGACCCATTAACTACTCCATGCATCTTTTGTTTATTTATTTGATTTATTTTGATTTTTAATCATTTAAAATCCAAATTTAATCAAATAAATGATATGAAATTAGTAAAGATTTGTTTTGATTGGATTTTGAAGTGAATCAAAATCCAAATAGGCTGAATAATGTCAAAAGATTCGTGAAAGCTTAAAATGGGTAAGAAAATTAAAAATTGGAAAGATTTGAAACAAAAACAAAACTCCATTATTCTTTTGGATTCTCTCCATATATGTTAACCTAGGTCTTGCTTCATACATAAGGAGGAGATTCTAACCCTAAAAGAGGATACAAATACGAGAGGCTGCCTCAAAAAAAGCAAGAACAAGTTTGCAAAAATATCAAAAAAGTGGTGCAATCCAAAACTCACGTTTCAGCCAGTCTCAATCAGAAGTAGGCACTCTATCATCCTCCTGAGACTCCTAGGAAGACGAACCAACCCTCACCCATGCCTGAAACACTCTGAAGTGGCCAAACCGAATCTCAATTTTCTTGGTAAGTCTTAGATCTCAAACTCTCATGATAAGCCATATCAATTTTGTTTGAGGTTATATTTGTGTTGCTAATGATCTTTGCCAGCTTTTTGACGTATTAAATGGGGCAATAAGGCCTAGGTTTACACTTTGCCATGTTTGACCGTCACTAGGGTTTCAAATGAAAACTCAAGGATGCGTGAAGAATTAGCATTTTTAGAGGCCAGATTCGAATTCAGGGGACTTTTTTAAGATAAATAGCATTGTTGTTTTTTCATTTGTTTGAATTTTCAGGCGACCTCACTGGAGAAGACGGTGGAAACCACCGTCTCCGGTGGTTAGACTTGTCGGTCGTCAGTCAATGGGATGGCGTGGCAAAAAGGCATTGTCTCACTGGTTCCTTTCAAATAAGTCTTTATCTCTCTTTGCCTGATTGGCCAATTTGAATCACAGGGGCCCAACTTGCTGGCGCGCGTTTGACAACTCAGCAGTTGTCCTTGTTTCCCATTATATTTAATTATTGTTATTGTATATATGATTGATTAACCAGCGCAGATGGAAAGGTAAGAAGGCATGTGAGAGGGAGGACCTGGGTTCGATCCCAGGTCCAGGCCTTTTGCATTTTCTAAAATTTCAATTCCAGATCCAGTGAACTTCATTTTCTGAGGAGCACCACGCGTCCTTTGATCTCATCCTCTGGATTCATCTCCATCACAGATCCGACGCTCAGCATACACAGGTCCACCATGAACCCTCAAAAGATGGTTCAAACAGATCAGGCGCCAGACTCTGGGCCACCAATTTTTGGGCCTAGCATAGATTGGGCAATACACCCCCTGGATTGCTTATAACATCAGGCCCATCTCTTTAAATTTCCATTCTTTTTATTTGTTATTTCTTTTAATTTATTATTTTAATTATTTTCACAATAAAAATCATCTTTTTTTTTTCAAATTAAATCATAAAATAGAAAAATTACAAAAAATATTAGGTTTAGTTAATTTTTTTCATAAAATATTTATTTGCATTTAATTATATAGTTTAATTAGTTTAACTTAAAATTTTTTTTTGTAATTAAAATTTAATAGAAATTAGGTTTAACTTGCAAATTGCAACTATTTTTCTCAATAAAAAATACAAAAATATTTTTTAATTAATTAGATTTCTTAGGCTTCTAATTTGTTCCCGTCTTAACTTTCGCGCATCACTTTTTCCTTATTTTATTAATTATTGTAACTGTTCCAAGTCTGTAATAGTTAATTACGTTTACTATTTCACATTTATCATTTCCCCGATTTTTGGTTATGTAATCCCCCCCCCCCCCAAGGCCTTGTAATAGCTAGGGTTTTTAATTCTTGCCATATACTTTCCGCAACTATAAACTGCTAGATGTATGAAAAATAGGATTGAATGGCAAGATAAGTAAATTTAAAACGGTAAATAACCCTAATATTGCAAAGATAATTAACTGAAAAAACATACTTGCACATGCTAACTCCTAGGGTTTGCCCCACTTGGTTGCCTCGGAAATAATGGTCGTGTCCCTCGAACACAGGGATACCTTAGGAATAACCCGCGATTCAAAATTGTCATAAAGATCATAGCCCCTACTTGTCCCTCGAGTTGCCTTTGAATCGATCTTATGACGATAGTCCCTTCGAAATGCTAAGGTATCTTTAGTTGTTGCCTTCAGAGGCCATTTTGTCCCTTCGAACATCCCTTTAGAAATCCAACGACGGAGCTACCTACTCCTTAATTGTAGGATAGCACTGCCTAAAGGAAACGAAAACCAACAAAATTTTTTCGAGTAGGTAGAACTCTTAAGTACTTGCTCAAAATAAAAACTTTTCACATAGACACCTTTCAAAACAGTTTTCAAAACAACTTCGTCACACTCTTGAGGACCGATACAAGGGTTACCACGAAGTAAACAAAAACTTTTTCAAAGTAAACACACACAAGCAATTTAAAAATGAGCAAGTACCTAAGAGCCCGTGGAAAACCACGGATATAAAGGGTGCTAACATGTTCCCTTTCTATAATCTACCCCCCGTACTCAGAAACATCTCGAAAAAAGGTTTTTCTGTTCTTTTTCCTTTTCCTTTGTTGGATGAAATAAAAGTCGGTGGCGACTCTTGCTTACCGCGAAATTTGCAAATACAAAATGCAAACCAGTAAAACAATCAGTTCTGCCACCGTATTACACCATTTATTTCATTTTTTAAAACAATTTAAAAATATTTTTTCTCATTCTATTTTGTTTATTAAATGCAATATATATATATATATATATATATATATATATATATATATATATATATATATATATATATATATATATATATATATATATATATATATATATATATATATATATATATATATATATATATATATATATATATATATATATATATATATATATATATATATATATATATATATATATATATATATATATATATATATATTCTATTTGATCTTGAACTATGGGATTTTAATCATGAGCTTCATTAAATCATTGAATCTTGGGTGTTGAGTTTAACTCCACCAAAATGGATGTATGACTTTAATGATAGTTTGATTAATTTCTTTTGTTAAAATGTGGATTTCAATTCTTATCTCCTCCCTCTTCATCTTATTCCCTTCTCACTTGTGCTACTTGTTGTTAGAGGATAATCTACATATCATTTCTCCGAACATATGGTACATAGATTTCAATTGACCGACAAAAATATTGGTGCGATTTCTATATAAGTCCACTTATGATTGCTTAACATAGATATAAATTTTGTCCCGATTTGAGAAATGATCATTCGTGGCCAAGACTTATGTTTGCAAGCCTAAGTATGTTTAATTTGAAACGATGGATCCAATAACCTTTAGGTTCATTGTTAGGAAGCTTTGGTCTTATCAACCCTATAATGAACCTTCATAAAATTTGGTATAAGCGAATCATTTAAACTTATTTGATCATATGTAGTTTCCTTGAGAATTTGAAATGAATGATATACTTGACAAAAATCAAATGAAACTTGTTGTTGAGAAGCTTTGATTTTATCAATTTTCTAATGAGTTTTCAAATGCAAGTTTCAAGACGGTCATTCAATTAACCTCTAATTTGTAACTCACTAACAATTGACTTTATTTTATGCTTTTACTTACGTATTTACTTTTACGCACCATTTATTTTAGCATTTTCATTTCATGTTATTTTCATCTTTGCTCACTTGAGCATTTATCTTTATGTAATTTTGTTTTGCTCACTTGAGCTTTTCATTTCCTTTTGAAAGAAACTTAATAATCAACTTGAACAATAAAAAACTTTAAGATTATATGGACTATTGGTTACTATCCTTGGCATTATGGAGTTATGGACCTCTTGGACCTAGGATTAGAAACCTTCACTACCCTTGAGACCTTGTGACTTCTGTTGTTATTTTGTCTGGAGTTCTTGGGGTTTACCCTAAGACATTGGGTTGACTTTCTTTGTGTATAGGTTATTCTGATTATATTTTTTGTTTGTGATTGGGAATTCCTCTGTGTACAACCATTACTCTTTCCAATTTTTGTGAAGACCTAATGCATCTAAAGCTTGGTTTTCTTAAGTGGTTTAATATCTTTGCTTGTTTGGTTTCAATCCAAAGGATGGGAATTCTACATTGACTTCATATGTCAAGTGTTGGATTCTTGTTGGTCAGACGGTTATTTTCCCTAGATTTTACCTTATGCGTTAGGATAGTCCCTTCATCTCCTCCCATCTTCTTTAATTTCAAAAATATTCTCCCTCCTTTTTTAAAACTATTCTTGTTTTCTAAACTTGAACCGCTTTCATAATAAACTTGGACTTAGGTCTATGCCTTTTCAAAAATATTTTCTTAATCAAACTTTAACCAAGTTAATAATACTTTGACATTTTTTGTGAGAAAACTAAAAGTCAATCAATCTCATTCAAATAATTTTGCCACTTTGGCTTTTTACTTTAAACATTTTTTCAAAAGATTAGACTTTTGTCAATCCTTGTAGTGATGCAGACTACTATACTTCTATGATATGTAGTGAAGTGAGACATTTTCCACTTGAGTGTTGAGTGAGACTTTGTTTATTTTAAAATCCAAGCTATATACTCCACTTTGAGATGACGCAAATTCTCCTTTCTCATAATCATGGGTAGTAAGTATGTTTTCCATTCGGATATGATGATGATGTCTTATCTCTTAAAATTAACCAACACATATGTATTTTAAAACTTTTAAAGGTGAACTATGAGTACCCATATCTCCTATCGCACAGAACATGGTACGTAGGCACTAAAGGTTCGCAACCTCAGCGGGTGAAAATATTCTAAAAAAAATACTTCTTTTCCCATCTCCACCATCTATTTTTTTTTTGTATACAACAGTTATAGCCAAAATACACAAATTTTCAAAGAGGTTCCCGCAGAGTATCGTGGATGTTTAGGGTGCTAATACCTTCCCTTTGCATAACCAACCCACGTACCTAGATTCTCTCCCCCTATTTTTTTGGTTATTCGCTCTTTTCCCATTCCTTTGGAAACAATAAAGCGTGGTGGCGATTTTTATTTGATCTATGCGAGTCAAGTCAATCCAATGGCTTAGTCTCAACATTTCTACCGCTACAATTAGGAAGACCATTCCTCGCCTTCGTTGGAGCCATTATTGATGTAAAAAGGGGTAAACTCACTTTTGATATTGGCGAAGAAAAGTCAAATTCATTCTCTTGAAATTTTTCAAAGCACCAGCAATAGATGATTCATGTATTTCTTAGATTTCATTGATGATCGCATTAATGAAATGGAGAAACAAAAGAGTACATATTTGGAAGTTTTGAAAATTCCAATACCTCTTATCCTTGATGACGATAATTAGTGTGATGAATACAATGATAACAATCTAAGTAAATGTCTCGTGCTAACTCCTGACCCTATGCCTTGCCCTAATAAACCATTAGTCGAACTTAAAACACTACCCAAAGATCTAAGGTATGAATTTCTAGACACAGAACTTGAATAACCCGTTATAGTCAATGAAATTTAGGACATATAGAAACAGAAAAATTATTACATGTCTGTTGTACCCCAAAATTTGTCCTCCCATATTCCTCAAGATTTGTCAAGAATGATCTTCAAATTGCTCAAAATGGCTCAAGGGTTGTACAGTCAAATCACCACCTAAGGCATCAATTCAAAATTAGGGTTTTGTGTTGCATCAAGGTCCTTACATACAAATGACCTCAAGTGCTTCCCAATGCCTTAATATGTTCTTAAGTCCATCCATGTCAAATTTCAAGCCTTCCAGAGGAATTTTGGATAGTCAATTGCTCAAGAGACCCAAAAATCGACTGTGCTAGGGCAAAAGTCAAGTGTGACCTAAATACAGTCAAACCTCAGGATTTTTTTTCAACATTCTCATTTTGAAGGATAATTCATCATTTGATCAAGGGTTGATCATGATTCATCAAAGATTGCTCAAGATTCATCAAGATTCAAAAGTTGCTAAATTAGGGTTTTGTAGGAAAAGTCAACTCAACTTTGACCAAGCATAACTTTCTCATACTTTGTGAGAAATGACCCATACAAAGCGAATTTTGAAGAGGATGCAATTTCCTACAATCCATATTCACACCCCAAGATCAATAAATGCTCTCACAAAAAGTTACAAATTTGGACACTATAGGTCATTTTTGAAAGTCAACAAAAATACCTTTTTTTCCAAAGATTATAACTTGAGAATGGAAGATCAAAATGAGATGAGACCAAACGGGTTGATTAGAGGACATCTCAAGGTTTCTAAAAAGTCCAAGAACACGTCCAAAATTTCAAAATTGAAGAAGTTATGCATTGTTGAAGTTGGGCATTTTTCCAAAATTGCCAAAAGTCAACTATCCTCAAAACTCCAATTTTTGACAAAAGGGCCCACTTTTTTCCACTTGATTTAGTCTTGTCATGCCACACACGTGTCCCATCTTTAATTTCATAACCAAACACTTATTTTTCTATTTTATTTAATTTTTATTGATTTAATTCATTTTAAATCTATATTATTTCAAATAAAATCTAAAAATTATTGAAATGGGATCTTTGTGATTTGTACAGCTTGAAAATATCATGTGCAACTCAATCCAATTTGTTCCAAGTCAAAACATGCACAAAATCTCAGATTTGATTCAATTTTGGAAAGCTTATCAATGGTGGTCAATCAAATATTCAATCTTCAATGCACATGGATATGGGTCCAAATTTTGACCTAAACTGATTCCCTTATATGCAATCAAGCCTCACAAACCTAATTCATGCACAAAACCTTGTAGAAACGGCCACACCAATTTCAAGAAACTTCAAGAAAAATCAAAACTTGTTCTTGCAATCTAGGCCAATTCAAGGTGCCTTGTCCATCCAAACACATTGTAGGAGGTACAAGGAGTGATTTGCAATCAAATTCAAGCACCAAAGCTCAAGGAATCACGAAACACCATCTCACGGTTTGCACTTCTAATTCAAAATAGTATCTCTTAATTCATATGCATTTGACATGTTTTTGTGATTGATTTGTGTTGCTAGAGGTTATACAAAGCTAATGGAATGAATTAATTGAACCATAGTGCCCTAAACCGAGAGATGCCATGATTGAGTTTCTTGGGTTTTCAAGATTTCAAATAGGGCTTTCCAAACCATGAAGAATTGGAACCAATGGGATACATGATTGAATTCGTGAGACCAAGACGATTCCAACACATACCTCGCGAAATATTTCTTTTTGCTCTGTGTCTATTCGCTATTTTTCGTGCAGGAGATAGAGGAGGTTAAAAAACCCCGCTATCTGATTCTATTTGTGTAGGACTAAGGTTGAAGATGATGACGTGTTGTCATCTGGTCCGTGTGTTTGAATTGCACGCATTTTTGACAAGGGAAGGCCACGATTCATTGTTGTTCTCTGAGGTTGGGAAAAGCAACATCACAAACACGTTGCCCCAGTGGTTAGGGCGCAACGTGGGGACCCCAAGGACCTGGGTTCGAACCCAGGCAGGTGCAAAATCTATTTTTTTTCATATTTCCTTCAGTTTTCCTTTCTTTTTTCTTAATTATTTTTAATTAATAATAAATTAGTAATAATTAGGTTAATTATATTAATTAATTAGGTTTAATCTACAATGAACTTAGGTTAATTTTTTTAATCACTTTTTCATTCCCATCTAATTACACCATTAAAATTAATCAAATTCACTTAGTATAATTTAATTTAATTAGGGTATTTAGTAATTAAATAATTTAGTTTTAATTAGGTTAATTCACGATTAAATTCATAACTCTCAAACCGATTATCCGATTCAGTCTGTTCTTTCCTGAAAAATTAGATAAATTCATTAGGATCATTCTAATTTAAAACTCATGCTGTTTCGGTCGACTTTTTGATATTTCTCGATTTTTCTCGTATAGCTTAATTTTTTACCTAAAACTCGATTCGCGCTTGTACATAATTTTTGCGCACCGTTTCCGTCTAACTTCTTCATGACTAGTCAAGGCGGCAAACCCTAATTAGGGTTCTTTATTTTTGCATTTAATTTTATTATTTTATTATGTAACTGCTCACATTTTGTAATAGTTAATTAGGACATATAATTTTCCACATTTTACTTTTTCAAGGGTTTGTTTTTGGCGATGTAAATACCCGACGCCTTGTAATAGCATAGTTTTATTTTACGCAACCATTAACTGCTAGATGTATGCTAATAGGCTATGCATGACAAGATCTATCTTAACTTAAAATCAACCGTAACTCACCATAACATGTACAAAGATAACATAACTGAAAATCGACACATTTGCACATGCCACTCCTAGGGTACACCTCACTTGGTTGCCTCGAACGTGGTCATTGAGTATAGGAAGTTTTAGAGGTTGCCCTCTTGTCCAAAGATCATAAGTTGCCTCGAAACGGTTGCCTCGGATAAAATGATCTAAGACATTAGGGTTACCGCTAAGGCGTCCTAACATTGCTTTAGTGACCACATGTCCCTTAATCGAATTGACCCGAAAACTCGAACGACGGTGCTACCTACTCTTAAATAGTGGGATAGCATTGTCTAAAGGACATTTGCACAGTTTAATTCCCTTTTGAGTAGGTAGAGGTTCTTAGGTACTTGCACTTTCAAAACAAAACAAATTGTTTGCACTTACACTTTTCAAACAAAGTTTTTAGACAACACTTCATACACTCTTGAGGACAGAAACAAGAGTTAAATCGAAGTTTTCAAACAAAACTCTTTTCAAAACCCACGAACACAAGAAAAGCAAAACTTTTTGAAAACACAATGAGCAAGTACCTAAGAGCCCGTGGATAACCACGGATAGAAAGGTTGCTAACACCTTCCCTTTCTATAATCTACCTCCCGAACCCGAGAAACATCTCAAAAAGGAATTTTTCTGTGCTTTTGTCCTTTCCCTGTTGGATAAAATAAAAGACGGTGGCGACTCTTGCTTACCGCGACATTTTGCGAAAAACAAACGCAAACGCGAACCAGCATTCCAAAACAGTCAGTTCTATTTCCACCGATCACAATGTCTTAAGAAAATACCCAACTACTTTAGGCTATATCATCTCAGATCTAATAGGAATAAGTTCTTTTGTCTGCATACATCGCATTATGCTTGAGGAAGACTCTAAGACCTCGAGAGAACATCAGAGAAGAATAAATCTTGTTCTGAGTGATGTAGTAAAGAAAGAAGTACAAAATTTATTAGAAGCAAGAATCATATACCCGAAGGAGAATGAAAAAGGCTAATCTGTGGTACAACATACTCAAACCGGATGGAGAATGTGCATTGACTATAGGAAATTAAATAAAGCCACTCGAAAAGATAATTTTCCTTTACCTTTTATTGATCAAATGTTCGAACGATTGGCTAAGCATTCTCACTTCTAATATTTAGATGGTTATTCAGGATTCTTCAACATCCCTATTCATCCTGAAGACCAAGAAAATTCCACCTTCACTTGTCCCTCTGGTACATTTGCCTATCGACGAATGTCATTTGGACTATGTAACGCTCCCGCAACATTCCTAAGATGCATGATGTCAATTTTTGCTGATTTTATAGACGACATCATGGAAGTATTTATGGATGATTTCTCTATTTGTGGGCAAAGTTTTGAAGGATGCTTATCAAACTTAGAGATGGTACTTGAATGATGCGTAAAAGTAAATCTCGTGTTAAATTGGGAAAAATGTCATTTCATGGTTCGACAAGGAATAGTGCTTGGACACATAGTGTTTGATAAGGGGATTGAAGTTGGCAAAGATAAAATAAAAGTAATAGAAAACCTTCAACCTCCGAAAACTGTAAGAGAAATACAAATTTCTTAGGACATACACGTTTCTACCGACGATTTATTAAAGATTTCCCTAAAATCCCCAAACCACTAACTGGCCTATTAATGAAATACGTTGAATTCATTTTTGATGACAAATTCTTAAAAGCATTCGAACAATTAAAAACGTCTCTCATTACCGCACCTATTATGGAGCCACCTGATTGGAGATTACTGTTTGAAATCATGTCTGACGCTAGTGATCATGTTGTAGGTGTAGTCTTAGGACAAATAAAGGATAAAAAGGTTTATGCAATTTTATTACGCTAGTAGAACCCTAATTCCCGTGCAGTTGAACTACGCCACCACAGAAAAGGAACTTTTAGCTATCGTGTTCGCTTTGGATAAATGTTGTTCTTACTTAGTAGGAGCAAAGATAATTATATATACCAATCATGCTGCAATTAGGTACCTATTGAGCAAAAAGGATGCCAAACCAAGATTACTCAGGTGAATCTTACTCCTACAAGAGCTTGATTTAGAAATCAAAGACAAGAAAGGCACTGAAGATGTAGTAGCTGGGATACGGTGGGAAAGAACTGGCTGTTTTGTGAAATGCTGGTTTGCGTTTTGCGTTTGTTTTCACAAAATGTCGCGGTAAGCAAGAGTCGCCACCGACTTTTATTTTATCCAACAAGGAAAGTAAAAAAGCACAGAAAAATTCCTTTTTCGAGATTATCTCTCGGGTTAGGGGGGTAGATTATAGAAAGGGAAGATGTTACCACCCTTTCTATCCGTGGTTATCCATGGGCTCTTAGCTACTTGCTCATATGTTTTCAAAATTGCTTTCTTTGTGCTTGTGGGTTTGAAAAAAGTTTTTATTTGAAAACTTCGATTTAACTCTTGCTTCTGTCCTCAAGAGCGTATGGAGTGTTTTTGAAAACTTTGTTCGAAAAGTGTAAGTGTGAAAAAGATTTTGTTTTTGTTTTTTTGAAAGAGCAAGTACTTAAGAACCATCTACCTACTCAAAAAAGGAATCGTTCTATGCTATCTTCCTTTAGACAATGCTATCCTACTATTGATGAGTAGGTAGCACTATCGTTGGAGTTTTAAGGGTCAATTCGAATGAGGGACGTGCGGTCACTAAAGCAATGTTAGGACGCCTTAGAAGTAATCCTAATGTCTTAGATCATTTGTTTTGAGGAAACAATATTCGAGGCAACCGTTTCGAGGAGACTATGATCTTTGGACAAGAGGACGACTTCTAAAGTGACCTATACTCAACGACCGCGTTACGAAGGCAACCAAGTGGGGTGTACCCTAAGAGTGCGCATGTGAGAGTGTGTCGTTTTCAGTTAATTTTATCTTTGTACATGTTAAAGGTGATCTATATTGATTTTAGGTTAAACATTCATTCTTGTCATGCATCCCTATTATCAAACATCTAACAGTTATATTTTGCGGAAAATAAATTGCAGAAATTAAATTACAAGGCGTCGGGTATTTACATCGCCAAAAGCAACCCTTTGAAATTTAAATGCAAAAAAATAAATAAAGCGATAAATAAATGGTCCTAATTATCTATTACATTCCGGGAACAAATACAATATCGAATAAATAAATCGCGTGCGGGAAAATTAAATCGAGTGCGAGTTCTAAGTTTTTGACCCTTTGTTAAAGAAAAAGATTTTTTGGTTATTTTTGAATTAAGAAAGAAATTATCTAAATTAATTATTAAATTGATAAGTAAATTAATTAATGAAAATAAATATTTTTGGGTTTTTTGTATTGAGAAATAAAATAAAATAAATTAATGTTAGTGAAACCCAATTAAGTCTAAGTTAATTTTAATTATTTATAAAAACATATTAAAGTTAATTATTATTAATGACCTAAATTAATTAATTGATTTGTTAATAAAAAAGAAAATACTAAAATTTAATTTAATAAAGAAAATATTTTTGGTTTTAATTTTATAAAGGAAAAAATAAAATTTGATTGGTTAGAAAATAATAAAAATATAATAAAACAAACAATTAAATAAAATAAAATGAAATAGAAAGAGTCAGGGGGGGTATGGGCCTGTTTTGGAGGTTTTGAGAAGCAATCTGAGGCCCATAACAAGCTGGCCTCGTTTTACCTTTTGAGATCCCCTATGCGCATGTTGACTGGACTCCATGGTGGACCATCAACCTGAATCACCAGATTTAGCCTTGGGCCATCTGGCGCTTTGATACTTGAGGACGTATGATAGACATCATGCTTGGATTTGTACCTGATCATCTAAAGAAAAAATGTAACAAAGCGAATGGGGGACCTAAGATCGAACCCGGGTCCTGTTGGATGTTGGATGCACACGTTTACCACTCAGCCACTTTGCTTCATTTGTTAGGTATATGAAAAATAATAATAATATGAGAAAATGGATTAATGTGCCAGCAAAATAAAAAAAGTGCGCGAAAATTTGAAAGGACCACTCAGAGGGGGACACGTTGCCGTCCCTTTGTCGGAAAAAGCAGTCAGAATCAGCACATTGCTGAAGCGAGAAGGAACAGAAGTTCTGACTCTGATACGCTGCAAGAGAGAAAATGTTAGTAAGAACGTAAAAGGTCAGAAGTTCTGGGTCTGGGTACACCGTGTTCTGAGGTTGCTGGGAACAAAGGAAAATCTAAAAGTTCTGATTGTTGAGGGAGTCTAGGAACTCTGGTACAGCTGGGAATCTAGAAGTTCTAATGCCAATGACAGATCAGAAGTTCTAGCTATTTGAGAGAGTTAGGTGATAATGTTGTTGGGTGAGGTTGTCTAGATGTTCTGATTTAGGAATATTGTTTGACAGATAAATGGGTGAAAATGTCACTAAATAAACCTAAAAAGTTACTTCTGGGGCTAGAACCCAAGACTTTTAGTACTAATGTCTTATGCACGCACTTCCTATCACTGGGGTGGCTGTACATCCGGTATTAGAAGCAAAAGCATAAACATGTATTACAAAGTAAACTATGATGATAAATTCCATCTCTTTCTTCATGCTAATCAGAACATCTGCAACTTAGTCATTTCTCAACATAACAGAAAACACAAACATAGCAATTATTGGAGGTTTCCATCATTGTTTCAGAAACATAAAAAAATGTCAAGACTGTAAATCATAAACAAGCATGTATCTGCTAATCCTAGTTTCCTTAAGAAGTTCTGAACTGATGTTCTCCTTACTTAGGCAGACAAATACATGAAACCTCAGAATATGTACAGCATCAGAATCAGGATGTCTACATTGTATTTTGGACATGCAAGTTTAACAATGCTTAAGTGACATGATGAGAGTCAGCAGAAGTTTACCTTGCCACTTGAGAAGGTCCTGTGAACTGGAGTCTGGTTCTGACTTCTTGTAATGTTATGATCAACTTCCTCACGTTCTCAGCAGACTGGGACAACCTTTAACTTGGGTTATGAATGGCTGGAATATTCTGGAACAGCCAAGAAGCAGAGTTCTAATTTTTTGAGGTGGAGCTTGATGGAGAATGTGTTACAGTCTGAAAATAGAAGTTAGGATGGCTCCTAAATATACACCAGAAGCTGTATGGATGATTTGGTCAAGAAACACTTAAGGGAAATTGGAGTTTGAATGCCAGAATAAAAAACTAGCAGGTTTTGTATTTGTGTTTGCAGTTTCGGATTCCTGGAATTTTTAGCAAGGTTTTAAAGCTTTTTCTTTTCAATTTTTCGACTGACCTCCTCTTAGTTGCAAATGAAGTTCAATTTATAGGCAAAGATTTATTAGCTTGGGGAAGTGAAGAGTACCACCATCATGCTAGCGTGCTGGCTTGTTCTTGAAGCAAGTTAAATAAGTATGGTGGTTAGCAGTTTTAGTCGTGCCTAAGCTGGATTTGTAAGCATGAATTAAGGAAAAGTACCCTCAGAAGAAATAGCAAAGCATGGGCCCAACATACTCTTTGTACAAAAGTTTGCTTTTTCAAGGACAACAATGTACTTCTACGCCACACATGGGGAAATCCTTTAGATAAAAGCTCAAAAGTGATTGTGAGAATTAAATGATGGTGAGACTTATCAAACTAGAAATCCTACAATATGAAATTATGCATCATAACTTAAATCTGGGTCTGAAGTTCAGCATCAGCGTAACCTAGAACAAACATCCAATTTCTGATCCTTGAATCTCTTTGCTCCATCATGTTCTGAGTGAATTCTCAGACTTTCCAGACAGCTTAGTACATGCTTTGTAAGCCCTCTTTGAATTACTCTTGAAAATTCTGACTGAACCTACGTGAAAACTGGCTCAAAAATTGTAACTAAATTCTGATTTGAAAATGCTTAGAATTTACTAAGTGTTTAAGTTTCAGGGACGTGTCTTTGAAGACGTATAACTTGAAATCCCCACATTTCTAGAAGAAGTTATGTTCTGCAATGTTTTCGGTCTCATTGAGATCTAAAACTCTTGTGTTAGAAGTTCTTCCAAAATCATCTTGCATCATGGTGAAAATCCGGCCAAAAATTCTGAGCTTGTCATATTTCTTAAACACTTAGAAAAATTCTAAGTATTTAGAATTTTGACTTTTCCAAAGTAATTTTGACTTTTGAATTTCTTGATGAGACAAACTTCATATTTCAACATGTATGGATGAAATATAATTCTTGAAACTTGATTTTGATCCAAAAGTCAAAGTTTGACTTTTTAGTGTGCAAATGACCATTTTTCCCTTGTGAATGACTTTCTTGGAAAATTTGTAATTCAAGGCTTGGAATTGGATGGAAGAAAACCCGAGGGTCCAGGATAATCCTTTGAGAAATTAGAGGGAAAGCTTTGGGGTACAACAGTTGCCCCAATTCAATCTTCTTACGCTTGAAGAGTTAGATTGGAAAATCTGCCATTCGTAACTTGAAGGTGAAAGATTATTGAACACTAGAGTGCCCATAAATTTGCACTTGATGATGTCATGGTTGATTGTGTAGGGAATGGGCTTAAAAGATGTCATCCAAGGGTGATTGTTGAAGGAAATTAGACTAAGTCTAAACTTGACTTCAATTGGAAAAGAATCAGAATAAATCTTAGAGCGATTTATCTGAACTAGGAGAAATGTCTACCAGAAAGATTCAGGATAAACCATTGAGAGATTTAAACTGAACCAATAGAAATGTCTACCAGAAAGAATCAGGATAAACTGTTGAGAGATTTAAACTGAACCAGCAGAAATGTCTACCAGAAAGAACCAGGATAAACCGTTGAGAGATTTAAACTGAACCAGTAAAGGTCTTGAATTTTCTTTAAATGGAAAGAATTAGAATAAATCTTGGAGCGACTTATCTGATTCAGAAGAAATGTATACCAGAAAGAATCAGGATAAACCATTGAGAGATTTAAACTAAACCAGCAGAAATGTCTACCAGAAAGAGTCAGGATAAACCGTTGAGAGATTTAAACTAAACCAGCAGAAATGTCTACCAGAAAGAATCAGGATAAACCGTTGAGAGATTTAAACTGAACCAATAGAGGCATTGAAATTTCTTTAAATGGAAAGAATCAGAATAAATCTTGGAGCAACTTATCTGAACCAGAATAAATGTCTACCTGAAAGAATCAGGATAAACCGTTGAGAGATTTAAACTGAACCAATAGTGATCTGGAGAAGAATCAGAATAAATCTTGGAGCGATTTATCTGAACTACAGAAAGATGTCTGCAGAAAAGAATCAGGATAAACCGTTGAGAGATTTAGACTGAACCAGCAGTGGTCTAGAGAAGAATCAGAATAAATCTTGGAGCGATTTATCTGAACCAGAGAAAGATGTCTACGAGAAAGAATCAGGATAAACCGTTGAGAGATATAATTGAACCAGCAGAAATGTCTACTATAAAGAATCAGGATAAACCGTTGAGAGATTTAAACTGAACCAGCAGTAATCTGGAGGAAGTAAATGTCATATAGATAGTCACCACGTCTTGTTTCGGGAATCTACAATTGATTTATTCATAGATATTTACCTTGTCTTGTTGATAATAAATTTTTGTGGTTTGATCCTTCCTGAAAAAGGTGAAGAGTTAATTGTATGTAATATTATGAAGTATGAAATGCATATTGCAATGAGATTGTGATATATGCATTTGTGCCATTGATGCTCATGATGCATGGATATGATGTTTGCGCTCACAAGCTGTTCTACTGCAATGTTGTTGGATTGGGAAAATAAATCCCTGACTACCGCGGGGAATGAGGACTGTAAGTATTCGTATCCTATTGAAGTTGAAGTGTTGATGGATGGGTTTCCGAAATTAGAGAAATAAACTCTGCCGAGGAAAAGAAACTCCGTGTATTTCTTATAGGCTTTTATGAAATCCTGCTGAGAAATCCTGAGAAACTGAATGATTTTTGCTGGGGAATCTTTGAAGTGGAAACTGGAAGTTTCGCCCCCTTGGGGATATGAAGATAAAAGGCACCAACAGGCTACATGCTGGGGATATGACGAAGATCCTGTAGCGAGATGTTTGTGCTTCTGCCTCTGCTGGAGAAAGTACCTACGAGGATTTCATGGAATGGCCCACAGATGTGGTCCTATTTCTTAAAGCTATTAGTAATTGTCTTTCTGGTTTAGTTTTCTTTTTTACGAGTTCATTTATAAACATTAATTACATTTAAATGCATATGCTCAAAAATAAATGCTGGACGTTTTTGTAAACAATATAAGAACATTAAAAGAAGAAACATATAGTTTTGCACTTTCAAAGGAGTATCTTTGTATTAACTTAAATAAGTGTTTGTACAAAGAGACGAACATCCTAGTAAGATAATGTCGTCGTAAAAAATGAAAATTGATACAAAGAAAAAGCAATTATGTGAAATAATCCCATGGAGTTCCCATTCATCTATAGCCTTCATGTCTCCGAGCGTCTCCTCCATTTGCTGCTTTGTACGAAGCTGATTGGATTGATTAGTACCGTTTGAGTTTGACGATTGATGATGGAGATTAGTTGTAAGGTAATATAACGGGATATAGGTATATGCTTTGAATCTATAACTTTTGCCTGGACCCCCCTTTCGGGTTTTCAGTCCACCGAGATACCCTTTTTTGCCAAAGTCGCCCTTTCAAGTCTTCAGCTTGCCGGGTACATATTTTTTGTAATTTATCCCTAATTTTTGCCCGAACCCTTTTGGTTCGCCGGGATGCCCTGATTTTTTCCTAGGCTAGTCGACCTAACGGGTCTTTGTTTATGCATAGTATCTTTTAACTATGTCTGTGTTTACAGGGTTTGGAAGATCCTCGCCGTCCATAGTGGTTAAGATCATTGCTCCACCGGAAAATATGCTCTTGATCATAAATGGTCCTTCGTATGTAGGAGTCCATTTTCCCCTGGGATCACCTTGTGGTAGTAGGATACGCTTGATTACCAAGTCACCAGCTTGATATGCCTTACGACTGACCTTCTTGTTGAAAGCTTTGATCATATGTTTTTGGTACATCTGACCATGGCAAACAACTGTAATCCTCTTCTCATCAATCAAGTTCAACTGGTCAAATCGAGTCTGAATCCATTCTTCTTCACTCAACCTCGCATCCTTTATGATTCTCAAAGAAGGTATTTAGACTTCAATTGGTAGAACATCTTCCATGCCGTATACCAAGGAGAAGGGAGTTTCCCCTGTTGATGTGCGCGCCGTGGTACGGTAACCGTGGAGAGCGAATGGTAACATATCATTCCAGTCCTTGTAGGTTACTGTCATTTTTTGTATGATCTTCTTGATGTTTTTATTAGCGACTTCTACAGCTCCATTCATCTTCGGCTGGTAAGGAGAAGAGTTATGATGTTGGATTCTGAATTGCACGCACAGTGCAATGATCATAATATTGTTGAGTTTTGTACCATTATCTGTGATGATTCTTTCCGGAATACCGTATCGATAGATAAGATTCTGCTTGATGAATCGGGCCACAACATTCTTGGTGACAGAAGCAAAGGATGTTGCCTTAACCCATTTCGTGAAGTAGTCAATGGCAACAAAGATGAAGCAGTGTCCATTAGAAGCTGTAGGTTTGACTTCTCCAATCATGTCAATACCCCACATCGTGAATGGCCAAGGAGCATTTAGGACATTTAGAGGCACTGGAGGCACATGTATTTTGTCAGCATAGATCTGACACTTTTGACAAGTTTGTGAATGTTGATGATAATCTTCTTCATGGTGGACCAATAGTATCCTGCTCGGAGGATCTTTTTTTCCATCGTGTGACCATTAGAATGGGTGCCAAAAGTGCCTTCATGTAGATCAGCCATGATCTTGTCTGCCTCAACCTTGTCCATGCACCAAAGCAAAGTAGAGTCGTGATTGCCCTTATAGAGAACTCCATTACTGAGGAAGAACTTAGCAGAGAATCTTCTCAGGAATTTCTTGTCATTGACTGAAGCTCCTTCCGGATATTCTTAGGCCTCGAGATATCTCTTAATTTCATGGAACCAAGGTTTGTCCACTGCTTCATCAGTATCGATCTCGTGAGAGTAAGCTGGTTCATTCATTCTCTCGATGGTGATCTGAGGAGCCTCATTATCCCATATGACTTTGAACATGGATGACATAATTGCTAGCGCGTCCGCTCGTTGATTTTCCTCTCGCGGAAAATGCTCAAAGGTAATTTATTCAAAATGTGGGATTAATGTCAACACATTTTCTTTTTAAGGGATGAGATTAGGGTGCCTCGTGTCCCATTCTCCTTTGATCTGACTGATGACTAAGGCTGAATATCAAAATACACTTAAGGACTTGATTCCCAAATCTATGGAAGCTTTGAGACCCAAAATACACACTTCGTATTCTCCCATATTATTGGTACAGTTGAAACACAACCTAGCGGTGAAGGGAGTATGACATCCTTCAGGAGATATGATCACAGCGCCTATGCCATTTCTAAGTGCGTTTGAAGCTCCGTCAAAAACCAAGGTCCATTGGGATCCTTGTTCAGGTCCATCATATGATCTTAGTTCTTCACAATTATCTACCATCACGATGTCTTCATCTGGGAACTCGAACTTCATGGACTGATAGTCATCCACATCCTGATGAGCAAGGTGAACGGCTAATACACTTCCCTTTATGGCTTTCTGGGTAGTGTATTGAATATCTTATTTGGTCAGGACCATCTGCCATCTTGCTATTCTCCCAGAGAGGGCGGACTTCTCTAATATGTATTTAATTGGATCCATCTTGGATATTAATAAGGTAGTATGGGTACACATATACTATCTTAGCCGGCGAGAAGCCCATGCCAGAGCATAACAAGTTTTCTCGAGAAGTGAATATCTGGTTTCACAGTCGGTAAACTTTTTGCTCAGGTAGTAAATTTCATTCTCTTTTCGGCCAGACTCGTCATGCTGCCCCAACACGCACCCCATTAAATTTTTCAAGACAGTTAGATACATGATCAAAGGTCTTCCCTCGAATGGCAGCATCAAAATGGGAGGCTCTTGAAGATAATCTTTGATCCTGTCGAAGGCAGCCTGGAAGTCGTCGTTCCATTCCACCACTTGATCTTTCTTTAGTAATTTGAAAATTAGTTCACAAGTAACGGTTAGATGGGAAATGAACTGGGCGATATAGTTCAGCCGTCCTAAGAATCCCCTAACTTCCTTCTCAGTGCGAGGAGCAGGCATTTCTTGTATTTCTTTTACCTTTGCAGGGTCCACTTCCCTACCTTTGCCGCTGACAATGAAACCTAAGAGTTTACCGGACCTCACTCCAAAATTACATTTATTTGGATTCGGCCTTAGTTTATATTTCTTCAGTCTTACAAATAGTTTCTGCAGATGGTCAAGGTGCTCCTCTTCAGTTTGAGATCTGGCTATCATGTCATCCACATAGACCTCTATTTCATGATGGATCATGTCTTGAAATAGAGCTATCATGGAACGCTGATAGGTTACCCCAGCGTTATTCAACCCGAATGGCATAACCTTGTAACAAAATGTACCCCACTGTGTGACGAAGGTTATTTTTTCCATGTCCTCAGGTGCCATTTTGATCTGGTTGTATCCGGAGAAACCATTTATGAAAGAAAAACTTTATACTATGCAGTGTTGTCAACCAGAATATCGATGTGGGGAAGCGGGAAGTCATCCTTGGTGCTTGCCCTATTCAAGTCTCTGTAGTCCACACACATATGTACCTTACCATCCTTTTTAGGAACGGGAACAACATTGGCGACCCATTGTGGATAGGAGGTGACAACCAAGAATCTGGTGTTGAACTGCTTCATGACTTCAGTCTTAATTTTCTCTGACATTTCTGGCCTCATGCGATGGAATTTCTGTTTTACCAGAGGGCAATCTTCTTTTGTCGGCAGACGATGGACCATGATGTCAGTGTCGAGCCCTGGAACTTCTTCATATGACCAAGAAAAGACCTCAACATAGTCATGTAGTAACTGAGCTAAGCGATTTTTTAGGCTAGGCTCCAGGGTGGCACCTATCTTGACCTCTTTCTTGTCCTCTTCAGTACCTAAGTTAACAATCTCCACTGGCTCTTCATGGGGTTGTATGATCCTTTCTTCCTGTTGCAATAACCTGGCTAGTTCCCCTGGTACCTCACAATCTTCCTCACCTTCGTGTGTGGCTTGGTACATTGGATTTTCAAAGTCATGATAGGCCATAGAAGAATCGTTACCCATGGGATCCTGAGTGGAGGTGGATCTGCATTTTGATATGTGAGTGTGTGTAAGAGCATATCTATCTTTAAAAAACAATAAAAGTTAAAAAGAGAAAAACAATGAGCGTAAAAATTTGCATGCAAAAACGTCCATGATTTATTGATGACATATGAAGATGAAGTAACAACCCTCACAAATGGACCGTTGTGCCTCGGGTAAGACACAAGGTTTTAAAACTCTAAATTATTTAATTATTATAAATATGATGAAAATTGAAATACAATTACTCTTGAAGAAAAGTAATAGGGACAAATTCCTTGGCTTCCCAGTTGTTGAGTCCTCCGCTGACGGTTGGGGAGATCCACTCGTCCAGGTCACAGTTACAGTCACTGTCTTCCACCATATTAGATTTGTAAGGAATATCCGGGAGTTGACCCCAGATAGTGTATTCACCTTCTTCAATTGCTACTCTAGCATCCTTCAACGAAGTAAATTTCAATGGTGGTCTGGTAGCTCTTGGAGTTTTGGTAGCAGGCTTAGTTGTCGCAACTGTTTGTGGGACCTCCTCGAAATGCTGACACGGAGTTTCGATGAAATCACCATCCATTTGCATGTACCTAAAAGAGTTCAGGTGACTGACCATATATTCCTCCTCCCTGTGAATAATGATGAGCTTTCCCTTGATCGAGTATTTCAACATCTGATGTAACGTAGAGGTGAAGGCACCAGCGCCATGGATCCAAGGTCAGCCTAACAGACAAGAATAGGAAGGGTGGATATTCATTACGTAGAAAGTTGAATCAAAGGTCTGAGAACCAATTTTGATGGGGATGTCCACCTCCCCGTGCACCATTCTCTTCGAACCATCGAAGGCCCTTACCACTATGTTGCTTGGTTTTAAGGTCAAACCTTCACAGTCTAGTCTATCCAGAGCCTTCTTAGGCAGCACGTTCAATGATGAACCAATATCTACCAGGACATAGGCTAAAGTAGTGTCGCTGCATTTGACAGAGACATGCAACACATCATTGTGTTTCCTCCCTCTAGGTGTTCGATCAGCGTCAGAAAAGCCAAAACCGTTATCTGTTGTCAAACTAGCCACATAATCTTCGAATTGGTCAGAAGAGGATTCCTGTGGCACATGGGCAGTTTTAACAAATTTCACCAAAGCCTTCGAATGAGCTTCGGAGCACAATAGTAAAGTTAGCATAGAAATCTTTGAAGGGGTCTGCCCTAGCTGTTCGACTACATTGTAGTCGCTTTTCTTTATAATTTTCAAAATTTCTTCCATTTCCTTCTTGGAAGCCTCTGGGATAGATACTGACTGCGCCCTTGTCCAGACAGGCTCAACCAAAATGTCTTTTCCCCGAGTCTCGGTCGACTCGGTGATAGGGGTGTCAGCATGAGTAATCAAAAGAATTGTAGTAGTAGTAGTATCAGCAGGGACAAACGCAGGAATGATCACAGGACCAATAACAACTTTCGGAGGAAAAATCTCAAGGGAGAACACTCTTCCACTTATGGTTATTTTGCTAGTCCCCACAATGGTTCCAATGTCGAGGTCAACCTTCTCAAAAATTGAGTCTTCATCAGCCAACCAATCTTGCTTGACGCCATGGTAGTAAACGTCAACCCCATAGTTCCAGTAACAGTTTTATCTGAGGAGTATGGGATTGGCCCTAGCATTGTAATTATCAGTGGAGTCACCTTCAGAACAACTGTAATCCGGACGGGTCTTTTGGTGGAGACCCTGGGAGGATTGGCGAAAATGGTTATTATTGAAATATCCTTGTAAGAAATGGTTAGAACGGGAGTATTTTCAAACAAAATATCTTTGTCATCCATCATGCGCTGGACACCTGCCTTCAATAAATGACAACCAGTCGATAGAGATAAACAGAGGTGGCAACCTTCGCCACATCCCGGAAATAAACTGGCCTTCAACAGGTCCCTCTTGACGGTCAAGAGAGGAGTAACAAGTTCATCAACAATAGTAACAAATACATCATCTTCAACGCTGTTAACACCACGGACGTGCTTGGGCATAGGAGCAGTGATAACATTTGGGATATCGGGGGCGTCAAATTCAATTTCCTTTTCCCCAAGAAGATCTTGCACCTTGTTTTTCAAAGCCCAACAGTCGTTTGTATCATGACCTGGACTTTCTATATGGTAAGCACAACGAGCATTTGGGTTGTAACGGGGAGAGGCAGTGTTGGGATTTGTTGTACCCCAAATTTGGACCTAAGATATCATCTCCTACCTGCATCATTACATTACAAGTGTTTTGATCCATTGATTTTAAAATTCATAACTTTTTTCAGGCCGAGAGCTATTTATGTTGAACACTAAATCATTTAATCGATTCGTGCTAAAATAATGTTTATTAATTATTTATTATCTTAAATTTAAATAATTGGAATTTGCTTTCGATTATTATGTAATTTAAAGATGTATAGATAATAAAATAAACATTAGAGAAGAGGCGCATTAATTGTGCAGACAGTATTTATTTATTACTCACTATCTTAAATTTAAATAACTGAAATTCATTCTCAGTTATTACATAATTTAAAGATTTATGAATAATATAATAAATATTCGGAAAAGTTCATTAATTGGTCAATAATGATTATATAATCATTTGTCATTCTAAGTTAAATAATTGAAATTCTATTTTAATTATTATAATTTAGAAAGTTATGGATAATGAATTAAATAATTGAGACTATTAATTGATCAATGATAATTATTTATTTATCTGTTTATTATTCTGAATGTAGGTAGTTGAAATTCGTTTTCAATTATTATACGATTAAAGAATTGTAAACGATAAAATAAATAATTAGAGAAGGAAGAAATTAATTGGCGAATATTGGAATTTTATTCATTTTTTTCTAATTGTACAATTATTGTGTAAATATTGTATTTATTACAACAAATTTACAATAATAATTTTACAAAAATTAAAATAAAAAAAACTAATCTAATGTTTTCTAATTCTAAGTCTTCTATCCAATGCTTTTTGTTTGCTCACTTAATGTTACCTGCAAAAATTAAAAGAAATTAGATTTGAACAAATAATTAAAAGCAAAATTATTTAATGTTCATCATTAAAAGCAATGGCCGGAATCAGTTTACCCTTTTTTGCAAATCACGGGATTTCTCCAGGTTCACATAAAAGAGAGGAATTTTTATAAATGAATGCACAAATTCACTTTTGTCAAAGAAATTGCATCTTTCAAATTAATTGCATTTTTTAAAATCCAATGCATTTTTTCAAAATATGCACAGCATGCAAAGTCCCTGCATAATCTCAACAGCATATGCAAGCAAACAAAATTCCAACGTAAACCCAATGTGCCATGCAGTAAGCAAGTCAAATATGCAGTTTAACCAATATGCAAGCAATGTATGTTTCCTATTTTCATCATTTTCCAGCAGGGTTGCTTTTTCAGAACAAATGCAAATATCATTTTATGTCAAATTTGCATTGAGGAGAGAGAAGAGAGATAAAGATTTGGTTTTGCAGGTTTGGTTTAGGCAGGAAGAGATACAAGACAAACTGCAGTAATATAGCCAGTAAAAAGTAAAAACATAAAATAGGAATAGAAACAAATTAGATGTAACAGTATGGTGCAGAATGCCAGGAAGAGGGTGAAAAATATTTCAAATCTCCAGCCTGTAACGAAAAAACAAAAGGAGGCAGTGGTTATAACATTAGAATCACTTCAAAAAACAATCAAAAAATCTCCAAGCTTGGAAAAAAAAAACTTAGAAACTGCCATCTGCATTGCAAAAACCTGTCTACCACCAGAAACCAAAACAAAAAACCATAAACCTGCTACCTACAAACTTGTAACCATATCAACCTTCATGGCCTAAAACAAAAATGCCAAAACCTGCATACTGCTAAACCATATAACCTACACAAACCAGTTAAAACCTGTTGCCATAACCCACTACATATACCAAAAAACTAAAACCATATCAGAACCAGTATGGCCTAAACCATACAAACCATTTCTACATCATTAGCTTGATTGAGCCATTAAGCCAATACCACAAAAAATGCCTACTGTCCAAACCAAGACATCATAGCATAAAAAACCAATACCATCCATAAAACCAATAACCATTATCCAAACATAACCAAAAAAATCAAACCATAACAATATGGCCTAAACCTCAGAGTTCATCATAAACCAATTCCATAAAGCATACAAGAATCAGAAAAGAAGAAGTAAAAGTGTCAATAGAAAAGCTAGTCAAAATAATCGTTCCAACAATAGCTTGTCCAAGGCAACACCAAGCCTCCAGAATCTCTCATCATAAGGCGTTAAAAGTATACAACGAAAGCAACAATAGCAAGTATCACAGGGAAGAAGAAGATAGGAAAACGTTCAAAGCAACCCAAAGAGTATAGTACCAAGGCAAGAAGAAGAAAGACAAGAATACTCAAACCAGGCAACAGTAGCACGCATCCTCCTCGCCGTCCGGCCTCCTAAGCAGACTCAAATCCCCTCCTCCAGCTCCAAAGGTACCGTTTCGCCATTTTTTTTTCAGAACCTCCATATCACCATTAACATAACATGAAATTAGGATCAAGAATAAAGTAAAATCAACGCATGCAATAGCAAAACCCTTAACGAAATAAAATAAACCCTAAGCGAATCCTAAGCATAAGCTTACCGAATCCGTCGTTTGCCTTAAGCTCGCGTTGGAGGGAAGAGGAAGATTGGGTTGCTGGTGGCCGGAAGCAGGGGACGATTTCAAGAACTCAGACGAAGAGGACATCACGAAGACGAAGAAGATGAAGGCGAGCACGAGCGCCGTTTCGGCCAGAACACAAACCTAAATCCCTTAACAACTAAACACATTTTGTTTAACCCTAAAACCAATTATCATGTTGGACCAAAACTTGTTTTTTTCTGCCTCAAAGCCTAAACGAAAATGGTTTCCACACCCCCTGCTTCCTTTCTCAAATGGGCCTTATCCTGCTCTAAGCCCAGCGCGTTGCCCATGCACCCCCCGTTCTATCATTTTCTTCCCTTTTAGGATTTTTAGTTTTAATAGTTAGCAATTCAATTAATAAGCTTTTTTTAATTAATCATTTTGATAATTAATTTTATTAGTTCAACATTTAAGAGTTAATCTGATAATTTTAAATATTCTCTTTTAATTAGAGTTAGGTTAATAACCCTTTTTTTTTTTAAGTTTAATTAATTTAGTTATTTAATAATTCTAAAAAATATTAATAACCTTTTATAAAAATAGAAACTTAGAAAAACTCTAAAAAACATATAAAAATAGAAAACTTAAAAAATATTTTATTAATTCATTTTCTTGTTTTATTAATATTAATATCAAAATATATAAAATAAAACTTAAAACTAAAAAAATATTATGTCTTCATTAAATAATTCTCTTGCTTTTTATCCCTATAAAAAATGCGAAAAATTAAAAATACTTTCTTTTCGTTAATACTCACAAAAAAAAATCATAAAAAATGCATTATCCGCATCATTTAGGCTATCATTTAATTATTATTATTTAATCATTATCCGCATATTTTGTTTGTTTATTTATTCCATAATTATTGGTTTATTCTGTTTATGTTTAAATCCAAAGGAAAAACAGTAAATTTGTTGACTTCATGTCCTCAAAAAACGATCGAGCGAATACTCTCATTCATTAAAAGTTTAGGTTAATTTTTCATCAAAAAAATTCAACCCTTTTCAAAACTTATACCCTTTAAGCAAAAACTTCGACATTAGGTCGTCGTATCTTCAAAAACCCGTTCGTACCCCTTTTCGGCCAAAACGATTTATTTTTTAATCAAACGATCAATTTTAATAAAACAGATATTTCAAAAGGTTCCTATAGAATACTATAGATGCATTGGGTGCTAATACCTTCCCATTGTATAACCAACCCCCGAACCATAAGATCTTTTTTTCGAAAACGCTTTGTATTTTTATTATTATTTACATTGCATATTTAGGGTTTTATTTCGCTCTTTTCCCTCTTCCTTTGGAAACAATAAAGCGCGGTGGCGACTCTTGCTTTTGTGAGATGAATTAATCAATAATTCGATCTCCGATTTACCCCGCTACATTTTTTATCGCTACAGAATTGGCGACTCTGCTGGGGAAAGATTGACCTCTTGCTGGTCCATCCCTAAGTGGGTTAAGCCTAATTTGTCTTATCTGTTTACTATTATTTGATTTGCTTGATTATGTGCTTAAATTGGGGTGTTTGGGTTTTTTTGCAAAGGACGAATCCTATACCCGGATTAAGTAACACTTAAGGAATAGGACGGGCGGTATAGTCATGTTAACTTTGAGGGAGTAATCCCGAAGAAGGAGGCATGAGATCCCCCACTCAATGGAAGGCCCTCTTGAACTTAATATTTGTTTACCGAGTAATCGGGAAGACGTTATTATTTTCGACCTAGGAGCTCGAGAAGTTGAGGACCGTAGAACCCTAACCCATCTTGGCCTTTTTAGGTGTAGCGCGGAGACTACAACGGAGTAATTCAGAAGTAGTTGTTACGCGATGCTACGCTCGGACGAGTTTCTCTTGAGAATATTGCTAATTATTGAGTAATCAAGACATTGGTAATATCCGAAGGAGGAATGTAGACTCTGGGAACTCTTAGAACCATGTCTTACAGGTGTGATTGAAACGTTAGTACATACCTTTGGGTGGGCTTTACCCTCGACTCCATGCTGAACGTTGAACCTTTGAACCCCATGTTTGCAAGCTTGTGTGTGACTGTTGCATTATCATTCATTCATGCATTCATCAACATCTTTGTAAAAAACTTGTTTTTCAAGGAACTTTGGAATGATTTTTGCGGACATCTTAGGTTATTATGGAACTTGGAAGGAGAAATACTCGAAGCTTTAGCTTCAAGGAGCCCGAGATTGAAGAACTGAAGAGTTTGATTCCGAAGATCGAGAGTCCGACAGATTTTCAGAAGAAGTATGGGTCCATCGTACCGCTCATGAAGCGCAAGATGAAGAAAGGCATCCTCAACACGTTGGTTCAGTTTTATGATTCCTTGTACCGATGTTTCACCTTTCCGGATTATCAGTTGATGCCCACTTTAGAGGAGTACTCCTATATTCTTGGTTTGCCGATCGCCGACCGTGTTCCTTTTTCTGGATTAGAAGAGGAGCCCAAACCTCACGAGATAGCAACCATCACCCACTTGAAGAAGTCAGAGATAGAGGAGAATATGACTACGAAAGGGGGAATCCAGGGTTTGCCGGCGCAGTTTCTGTTGAAGAAAGCTCGCCACTTTGCTGATACAAAGGATACTGTTGTCTTCGAGGACGTGTTTGCTTTACTCGCATATGGTCTTTTCTTATTCCCTAACGTTGATAAATTTGTGGATATCAACGCCATCAGAATTTTCCTGATTGGAAATCCGGTCCCTACGCTGCTAGGGGATACGTATTACTCCATCCATCTTCGAAACTCTTATCAAGGAGGGATGATTATTTGTTGTGTACCGTTGCTGTATCAGTGGTACGTCTCGCATTTACCTGGGTCTGATGCTTTCTGGGATCTCGAGAAGGAACCGCGTTGGGCGCCAAAGATTATGGCTCTCACTCATTTCGACATTGACTGGTATAATCGAGTTTACAACGACGCGGAGATCATTGATAGCTGTGGTGCTTTTCCTAACGTACCTCTTCTCGGTACGAGGGGTGGAATCAACTACAACCCTGTTCTAGCGCGCCGTCAATTCGGGTACCCGATGAGAGATAAACCGAACAACATCCATGTGAGTGGTTTCTTTCTTCAGGAAGGACAAGATCATCAGGCAGCTAAGAGGGAGATCGAAGGAGCTTGGCGCCACATCCATAAGAAAGGGAGAGATATGTTAGGACATAGAGGTGCCGTTTCTTTGGAGCCTTACCTGCAGTGGGTCCGTGCTAGGGCTTGTGCTCTCAAGATGCCATATAAACTTGAGAAACCTTTATTCCCTGCCATTGCACCATCATCTGTTGTTATCCCTATCGCGGATGTAGGAGAATATCAAGGAAATCTGGCTAGGATGAAGTCCGAGAGGGATGCTTGGAAGGAAAAGTACCATATGTCTGAATATGAGAATCGAGTCCTGACTCGACAACTAAAAGAAAAGGAGGAGTTGCTGCTTATTCAAGACGGCCGGTTCGTTGACCACGATGAGAAACTTCGTCAGAAGGATGCCTTGCTGAAGAAGTATGCGAGTGAAAGGAAGAGAAAGAAGGAGGGTCCGGTAAGCATTGCTCTTGTTCCTAATCCACAGAAGGAAATCATTGATCGACTAGTAGCTGAGAAGAAGGAGATGGAAGACTTTTACGAAGAAAAGATCAAGAAGCTCCGATTACAGCTGGTGTTTGGTCCATCATCTGAGGATTCCGAGTGAGCTTTAGCTTTTAGTTTATTTTATTAATGTCATTTTGTAAAACTATGTAAAAGGGCTTCATGCTCCGAAGTTGTAATTTATTGTTTTATTATGGGTTTCATGCTCCAAAGTTGTAATTTATTGCTTTATTTTAGATTTCATGTTTTAAAACTGTAATTTATCACTTTATTATGGTTTTCAGGTTTCGAAGTTGTAATTTATTGCTTTCATTATTGGATTTGTCATCCCAAGGTTGTAATTTACTGTTCCAAATTGTAAGTTGTAATTTATCGCTTTCGATTAATGGATTGAGTTTTTGTTGTTCCAAATTCCTTTACCATTGATGT
This sequence comes from Vicia faba, assembly GCA_948472305.1. Taxonomy (NCBI): domain Eukaryota; kingdom Viridiplantae; phylum Streptophyta; class Magnoliopsida; order Fabales; family Fabaceae; genus Vicia; species Vicia faba. The sequence continues at coordinate 1,718,944,982 of OX451736.1, read as the reverse complement.
ATGCAAAATTATTAAAGTTCCTTGAAAGACTTTTAAAAAGAGTCATCATTTGCATCACCATCATGCATCATTTCACATTCCACTTCACATGTTTTCTAGAGTCTCATCCTTGTTCTTTTTCCACCAAAGGTTGTCAAGCTGTCTCACCGATACGACACTCGGGCCAATCGTCAAAGGAAAATGGAAGATTTGGAACAGGAAAATCATGAGCTTCGTGGGGAAGTTGCTACACTTCGTGTCGAGATGGAAAAGTTAACCGCGTTGGTGGAAAGTTTGGTGGCTGTTCAGAATCAGCCATCAACTACAGCTGCCGAGATTCAGACTTCAACTACAGTGGTTTCCGAGATGGTCACCGTTTCTACTTCTGTGACTCAAATCAACTCTCCGCTTCAACATCAGATGCCGAAAGGTTTTCCATGGGGAATGCCTTATAACTTTGTGCCAGAGGGGTATCAACCTGCCGCACAACCTTTATTTAAACCTGCTTTGTCTCTCCCTCAGTCAGAGACAACGGCCTTGCCGCCAGTAATTCCGTCTGTAACACCTTTTCCACAACCAATTATGACGACCGTTGCTCCTGTGGTTCACTCCGTACCTTACTTGAATGAACCTACCTATCCTGCCGAGCCAGCTGAAAGTTTGGGTCTTTTTGATAGAATGGAAGAATTTCAAGATCAGTTCCAGGAAATGCAGAAGGAGCTTAGAGCATTGAAAGGGAAGGATTTGTTTGGGAAGAGTACGCATGACCTTTGTTTAGTTCCAAATGTCAAGATTCCAGCAAAATTCAAAGTGCCAGACTTTGAGAGATATAAGGGTGATTCGTGTCCTAGAACTCATTTGACAATGTACGTGAGAAATATGTCTACGTATTCCGATGATCATGACTTGTTGATTCATTATTTTCAAGACAGTTTGACGGGTGCTGCTCTAAAGTGGTATATGGGTTTAGACAGCATTCGAATCTGCAACTTCAACGATCTTAGCGAAGCCTTTGTCCATCAGTACAAGTATAACGTTGACATGTCACCGGACAGGGATCAACTCCGGGCGATGTCGCAAAGAGACCGAGAATCTTTTAAGGAATACGCCCAGAGGTGGCGTGAAATTGCTGCTCAAATCTATCCACCTCTTGAGGAGAAGGAGATGACTAAGATATTTTTGAAGACTTTAGGGTCTTTTTACTATGAAAGAATGATAGCCAGCGCACCCAGTGACTTTACCGAAATGGTAAGCATGGGTATGCGATTAGAGGAAGGGATTCGCGAAGGGCGTTTGATTAAGGAAGGGAGTTCGTCCAGCAGTGCTAAGAAGTTTGGGAGTGTGTTCCCGAAAAGAAAAGAGCAAGATGTCAGCGCTTTGTTTCCAGGTAGACCTAGGAGGGGGTACTCTCACGTTGCGGCAGTCACTCTGACTGTCCGCCCAGCTTTGATGACCCCAGCTCATCAAACCCCACCGCCTCAACAACGGCCTTTTCAGCAGCAGCCTCGACAACAGGCTTATCCGTTCAACAATCAGAACCGTTCACCCAGAAAACTGCAGTTCGATGCCATTCCTATGACGTATACTGAATTATTCCCTGCTCTTGTCAGAAAGAATCTCATCACGACAAAGCCTCCTCCTGTCGCACCAAACAACACTTCTCCGTGGTACAAGGCAGACCAGTTTTGTGAATACCATCAAGGGTCACCGGGGCACAACCTTGAGAATTGCTTTGCTTTGAAGGCGGACGTACAGAGATTAATTAAGAATGGCATCTTGTCTTTTAAGGATGTTAATCCAAATGTCAGAGATAATCCTTTGCCTCGACATGGGGCAGCTTCGGTGAATATGGTGGAAGGTCGTCCGGGGAAGTTCCGAGTTTTTCAAGTAGAACATATAAGAGAATCATTGATCAGGTTACATCAGAGTTTGAGAAGACTTGCCTTTGTTAGGCACCAACATGATTATAATGTTTGTGAATTTTGCTCAAGAGAGGATGATTGTCCTATTGTGAAGGAGGATATTCAGAATTTGCTAGATCAGAGAGTTATCACTATTACCTATGACTGAAATCCGGAAGATGAAGTGAATGTTATCATACCACAATTTAATCTGCCTAAATCAGTAGAGATTGCTTATGACAGTCAGGTTGCGCCTGTTGATCCTTTGATTATTTACCCACCTGGCCCTGTGCCTTACAATTCAGACCAAGCTGTGCCGTACAAGTATAATGCCACAATGATGGAGAATGGGGTAGAAGTCCCCATACCAACCAGACCGTCTTTTGTTAACATTGCTGATGTGAGTAGAGTTACAAGAAGTGGGCGTGTTTTTGCAGAAGTACCGTCGAGGAGACCGGAAGTTCAAGTTAGGAGGCCCATGCCGGCGGATATTCCGGTGAGAAATGTTGAACCAAGGGTTGAGATAGGCCGATCCAGTGAACCTATCCCTCACCCTGAGGATGATGAGATCCTAAAGCTTATCAAAAGGAGTGAGTATAAGATTGTGGACCAGCTTTTGCAAACACCTTCCAAGATTTCCTTGCTTGCCTTATTGAGAGATTCTGGTGCGCATAGAGAAGCCTTGATGAAGGTCTTGGACCAGGCGTTCGTAGACCATGATGTGACGGTTGATCAGTTTGATGGGATTGTGGGAAATATAACTTCGTGTAACAATCTTGGTTTCAGTGATGAAGAACTCCCGGAGGAGGGGAGAAACCATAATATGGCTTTGCACATCTCAGTAAGTTGTGGAAACGATACCTTATCAAGTGTGTTGGTGGATACAGGTTCGTCGTTGAATGTGATGCCCAAGACTATGTTGTCTCGGCTCTCATATCCAGGTGCTCCTATGAGGCCTAGTGGAGTAATTGTTAAAGCATTTGATGGTTCCAGGAAGACAGTTATTGGTGAAGTGGATCTTCCCATAGTGATTGGTCCCCATACTTTTCAAATCACTTTCCAAGTGATGGACATCCGTGCTGCCTACAGTTGTTTATTGGGTCGTCCCTGGATCCATGATGCCGGGGCATTCACCTCTACGCTTCATCAGAGACTAAAGTTTGTAAGACATGGGAAGCTAGTGATGATTGGGGGAGAGCAGGCTATGGTGGTAAGCCATTTATCATCATTTTCTTTTATTGATGCTGACGAGGATGTGGGGACCCAGTTCCAAGGTCTATCTGTTGCTAAGAATACAGTGAAGAAGCAAGGGGCATCCATCTCTTCTTTTGAGGATGCGCGACGAGTGGTGGAAAGTGGTTCGGCCGAAGGATGGGGCCAGGTGTTGACGTTACCCGAGAACAAGTCTGGGGAAGGTCTGGGTTTTCATCCAATATCTTCAAGGGTCGAGAAAGAGGTGGTTGTTCATCCGATTCAAGAGGTTTTCCGAAGTGCAGGGTTTGTACATCCTGAGGTTGATGCTATCATAGATGATGATTCCGAGGAGGATTTGCCCGTGTTTGTGACGCATGGATTGGCTTGCCAAAACTGGATAGCTGTTGATGTTCCTGTGGTTATGCACATTTCCGAGTAATGTTTTGTTTATTTTCCTTTGAAAAATTCGCTCTGCCCAAGGTGAAACGTATTTTGTGTCGGGCTATGAAAAATAATTCCTTTTGCTCTGCCCAAGGCAAAAGAGAGATGTCTGGGCTCTTTGTTTCAAGTATTTCCCTTTAACGAATAAAAATGTTATTTTGTCCACTGCTGTTTTTATTTTTCACTTTTTTCTGGGAAATAGCAATGAAAATTAATTAATAACCTTTTGTTTTATTTGCACAAACCGATTTCTAAAATAAAGCATAATCATATGTGCAGATTAATCCATGACTTAACCATTGAAAATAGTGATCCTATGCCCTCTCCCAACTTTGAATTCCCTGTGTTCAGAGCCGAAGAAGAGGATGATGAAGAGGTTCCTGTTGAGATTTCCCGTTTGCTTGAGCGTGATGAGAAGATTATTCAACCATTTGAAGAACCTGTAGAGTTGGTCAACCTGGGTGATGAAGAAGATAGAAAGGAAGTCAAAGTCGGAGCATTGCTTATCCCGGAAGTTAAGGAGAAAATGTTGGAGCTTCTCAAAGATTATGTTGACGTGTTTGCTTGGTCCTACCAAGACATGCCGGGGTTGGACAACGACATTGTAGAACATCGTTTACCGTTGAGACCTGAATGTCCGCCAATCAAGCAGAAGTTGAGAAGGACTCGTCCCGATATGGCTGACAAGATTAAAGAGGAGGTTCAGAAACAGATCAATGCAGGTTTCCTTGTTATGTCGGTTTATCCTCAGTGGTTAGCCAACATAGTGCCTATTGCAAAGAAGGATGGCAAAGTTCGGATGTGTGTAGACTGCAGAGATCTGAACAGAGCTAGTCCGAAGGATGACTTCCCATTACCTCATATTAACGTATTGGTCGACAGTACCGCCAAGTTCAAAGTCTTTTCTTTCATGGATGGTTTTTCTGGTTACAATCAAATCAAGATGGCGCCGGAAGATATGGAGAAGACCGCTTTCATTACACCGTGGGGAACATTTTGTTATCGGGTTATGCCGTTTGGTTTGAGGAATGCTGGCGCAACATACCAGAGAGCCATGACTGCATTGTTCCACGACATGATGCATAAAGAGATCGAAGTGTATGTGGATGACATGATTGCCAAATCACAAACTGAGGAAGATCATTTGGAACATTTGTTGAAGTTATTCCAGCGTTTGAGGAAGTACAAACTCCGCCTGAATCCCAACAAATGCACTTTTGGTGTTCGTTCTGGGAGACTTTTGGGTTTCGTTGTCAGTCAGAAAGGTATTGAGGTAGATCCTGATAAAGTCAAAGCTATTCGGGAAATGCCCGCACCCAAGACGGAAAAACAAGTAAGAGGATTCCTTGGGAGACTGAACTATATCTCTAGATTTATATCTCATATGACTGCCACCTGTGGGCCGATTTTCAAGCTTCTCCGAAAGAACCAAGGATGTGTGTGGATGGAAGATTGTCAGAGATCTTTTGATAGCATCAAAGAATATTTACTTGAACCTCCCATTTTGATTCCTCCGGTGGAAGGAAGACCTTTGATTATGTACCTGACTATATTGGAAGATTCCATGGGATGTGTGCTTGGTCAACAAGATGAGACTGGAAGAAAGGAACATGCCGTATACTATCTGAGTAAGAAATTCACAGACTGTGAATCTCGGTACTCATTACTTGATAAAACCTGTTGTGCTTTAGCCTGGGCTGCTCGCCGTCTGCGCCAGTATATGATTAACCACACTACTTGGTTGATCTCCAAAATGGATCCGATCAAGTATATCTTTGAGAAGCCCGCCTTATCTGGAAGAATAGCCCGTTGGCAGATGTTGTTATCTGAATATGACATTGAGTATCACACTCAGAAAGCAATCAAAGGGAGTATTTTAGCCGATCATTTGGCTCACCAACAAATTGAAGACTATCAATCCATCAAGTTCGATTTCCCAGATGAAGATGTTATGTAATTGAAAGCTAAAGATTGTGAAGAGCCATTACCTGAAGAAGGACCCGATCCTGAATCGCGTTGGGGTTTGATTTTTGACGGAGCTGTGAATTCCTATGGAAATGGAATTGGGGCAATCATCGTCACTCCCCGAGGTACTCATATCCCGTTCACGGCGAGATTGAAGTTTGACTGCACGAACAACATGGCGGAATATGAGGCATGTATTATGGGTCTCGAAGAAGCAGTGGACCTAAGGATTAAAATTCTTGATATTTACGGAGATTCGGCATTGGTGATTAATCAAATCAAAGGAGAATGGGAGACTCGTCATCCTGGTTTGATCCCTTACAGAGACTATGCTAGAAGATTGTTAACTTTCTTCAACAAAGTGGAATTACATCATATCCCTAGAGATGAGAATCAAATGACTGATGCTTTAGCTACTTTGTCTTTAATGTTTCAAGTGAATGATTGGAACGACGTGCCTACAATCCGAGTTATGCGCCTCGACAGACCTGCTCATGTGTTTTCAGTGGAAGAGGTCACCGACGACAAACCGTGGTTCTATGACATTAAACATGTTCTTCAAACTCAAGAGTACCCGCCTGGGGCATCCAATAAGGATAGGAAGACGTTGAGAAGATTAGCAAGCAGTTTCTTTCTCAATGAAGAAGTTTTGTATAAGAGGAATTATGACATGGTCTTGCTCAGATGTGTAGACAGACTTGAAGCAGACATGCTAATGCAAGAAGTACATGAAGGATCCTTTGCCACTCATGCCAACGGACATGCAATGGCTAGAAAGATGTTGAGAGCTGGTTACTATTGGATGACAATGGAATCTGATTGCTGCAGGTATGTGAAGAAGTGTCATAAATGCCAGATTTATGCGGACAAGATGCACGTGCCGCCGACCCTCCTCAATGTTATATCTTCACCTTGGCCTTTCTCTATGTGGGGCATTGATATGATTGGAATGATTGAACCCAAAGCTTCAAATGGTCATCGTTTCATCTTGGTAGCGATTGATTATTTTACTAAGTGGGTGGAAGCAGCATCTTATGCTCATGTAACCAGACAGGTGGTAGTCAGATTTATCAAGAATCAGATCATTTGTCGATACGGTATCCCAAGCAAGATCATCACTGATAATGGTTCGAATTTGAATAACAAGATGATGAAGGAGCTTTGTGAAGAGTTCAAGATCGAACATCATAATTCTTCTCCTTACAGACCGAAGATGAATGGAGCTGTTGAAGCTGCTAACAAGAATATCAAGAAGATTGTCCAGAAGATGGTGGTAACTTATAAGGATTGGCATGAAATGCTTCCGTTTGCCCTGCACGGATACCGTACTTCAGTTCGAACTTTAACGGGCGCGACCCCTTTTTCCCTAGTTTATGGTATGGAAGCAGTACTCCCCGTGGAGGTTGAGATTCCGTCTCTGAGAGTGTTGATGGAAGCTAAACTTTCTGAGGCTGAATGGTGTCAAAGTAGATATGATCAGTTGAATTTAATCGAAGAAAAGAGATTGACAGCCTTGTGTCACGGTCAATTATATCAGCAGAGAATGAAGAAGGCTTTTGATAAGAAGGTTCGACCGCGCGAGTTCAGAGAAGGTGACCTTGTACTCAAGAAAATATTATCTTTCCAACCTGATTCTAGGGGCAAGTGGGCTCCGAATTATGAAGGACCGTATGTTGTTAAGAAAGTCTTCTCTGGAGGTGCCATGATTCTCACCAATATGGATGGTGAAGATCTTCCGCGTCCCTTGAACGCTGATGCAGTCAAGAAGTATTTCGCTTAGGCAAACTTCTGGTCAAATCAGTATTGGCATCTGAGCACATTCTGGAATTCAAAGTTGTTAGGGAGAATAGTGATCATTGTTTTTGTATAACCTTTTATTTCATGTACTATTTCCCACATTTTTGTAAATCGTTGGAGTCGCGTTGTTAGCGAACTACCATCTAATTAATGAATTTGAGCTTTCACCTTTTGTGGACAAAATTTTAATTTTTACGACAATATTTGAAACAAAGTTATTTAAAGTGTTTTATTTTTAAAATGCGTCATAAATAATGAAAGGAATATTAACAGTTGTTCCGAGGATGGTCGAGCCATGAAATGAGAAATAGTGCAGTAACTTATACTTGCATGATGAACTCGTTTTCTTTTAAAATCGTCATGAGGTGTTGGTTGTGTAAACTTGTGTTTCTCGGGGTACTAAGTTTGGTGACTCCCCAGCTGGTCCAGTTAAGCATTGTTTTGGCTATCTTTATTTGGGCGATTTCTGAAGTGTGGTACGCTTTGTCTCATACCGTGGTCTATTGGTGTTAGAAGATTGGATTTGGATGCTTTTCTCCTCAGAAGACTTGAGCCTTGTAGCGTGATACGCTCTGGCGTTGCTTTGTGGTTCCAGTTCCAGTTATTCTCCGTCTTCTGTAAGATTGGCCGAGTATTTATCTTCGCGACATCTTATTATCTTCAAGATATTCCATCTGTCTGTTTTGTCAGCATAACATTCATTTACTCATTTACACTCATATCAGCATGCATATTCACATTTGCCATTGATTTTGGGTTGTACTTTGTTTATCCAAACAGCGTACATGTTTCTTTTCAAGTAGAAGGTTAGCTTAGGCAGAAAATGTACTTCCTTTCTAAATTCCCCAACTGAGCTAATCCTCGTGGATGATTTTTGATTCAGCTTACCTTGTCCATTTCTGGATAGGATGAATTCTCCAATCGAGTTACTTTCTCATTGGGTGGAGTCTTGTTTGACTGTTTTCTCTCTAGGTTATTCCTGGATGAAGTTGTTGCCTCTTGCATAGGCTATCTCTTTGATTCTCCCCAGTAAGTTCGCGACCTAGACGGCTGGTGCATTTATGTTGCACCTTTAAGTAGGTGATCTCCTCGGGAAGGATTGATTCATGGTTCTCTTTGACAAGGATTTTATTCTCTGCCAATATCATCGCAATTTCCTTCTGTTTGGTTTTTGGAAAACGACAAGCGTCAGCTCTTCATGAGCAACTTGTACGTTATTATTTTTTGGAAAACGACAAGCGGCAGCTCTTCATGAGCAACTTGTACGTTATAGACACCGTTGGAAAACGACAAGCGGCAGCTCTTCATGAGCAACTTGTACGTTACTTTTTGAAAGCGCCGAGCAGCAGCTCTTCACGAGCTACTAGTGCGTCATTACTTTTTGAAAGCGCCGAGCAGCAGTTCTTCACGAGCTACTAGTGCGTTATTACTTTTTGAAAGCGCCGAGCAGCAGTTCTTCACGAGCTACTAGTGCGTCATTTATTTTTCTGAAAGCACCGAGCAGCAGTTCTTCACGAGCTACTAGTGCGTCATTTTATTTTTCTGAAAGCGACAAGCAGCAAACTCTTCATGAGTTACCAGTACGTTATTACTTTTCTGGAATACAGCAAGCGGCAGCTTCTTTATTTGAGCAGCTTGTATGTTATTGGTATTTTCTTTGGACAACAACAAGCGACACCTTCTTTATTTGAGCAGCTTGTATGTTATTGGTATTTCCTTTGGACAACAGCAAGTGGCAGCTTCTTTATTTGAACAACTTGTATGTTATTGACATCTCTGGACGACGGCAAGCGGCAACCTCTTTATTTGAGCAGCTTGTATGTTATCGGTATTTTCTTTGGACGACAACAAGTGGCAGTTTTCTTTATTTGAACAACTTTCGTATCTACAATCTTATTACTTCAGCATTAATTGGTATCTCTCCGAAAATCTAGCAGAGAAGTCTGTTACGAATCTGTACCTCCAGAAGTCGGTAATCAGTTATCAGCAATTTGATACTCTCTGTCTATCTTTGACCTTGAGTTGTGAACTCACTGTTTTGGATCAATGATCTGTTATGGCCTATGCAAGATGCTCTCTTTGTTAGGGTCAGAGGTTGTATCCCCTCAGTTTTGTTCACTGTCAGGAGTCTGTCGTTTAAAGTCGACAACTCGTTTCCCCAGTAATGTATAATCCATGTCTCTGTGTTTTGTTGGTGTTCGACTCCCCCAACATTGTCTTGTTTCATACAATATCTTTCTCTGTGAGTTCAATCACTGCATTCATATCAAACATGACGATGGCATCTTAAGACAAAATTTGCGTAATTATGTATTTAAGTACCTTCAATCTCGTAGAAACGAAGATTTCAATCTTCATATCTCCGGATAGAAGAAACTTAAATAGGGGCAGCTGTTGTACCCCAAATTTTGACCTAAGATATCATCTCCTACCTGCATCATTACATTACAAGTGTTTTGATCCATTGATTTTAAAATTCATAACTGTTTTCAGGCCGAGAGCTATTTATGTTGAACACTAAATCATTTAATCGATTCGTGCTAAAATAATGTTTATTAATTATTTATTATCTTAAATTTAAATAATTGGAATTTGTTTTCGATTATTATGTAATTTAAAGATGTATAGATAATAAAATAAACATTAGAGAAGAGGCGCATTAATTGTGCAGACAGTATTTATTTATTACTCACTATCTTAAATTTAAATAACTGGAATTCATTCTCAGTTATTACATAATTTAAAGATTTATGAATAATATAATAAATATTCGGAAAAGTTCATTAATTGGTCAATAATGATTATTTAATCATTTGTCATTCTAAGTTAAATAATTGAAATTCTATTTTAATTATTATAATTTAGAAAGTTATGGATAATGAATTAAATAATTGAGACTATTAATTGATCAATGATAATTATTTATTTATCTGTTTATTATTCTGAATGTAGGTAGTTGAAATTCGTTTTCAATTATTATACGATTAAAGAATTGTAAACGATAAAATAAATAATTAGAGAAGGAAGAAATTAATTGGCGAATATTGGAATTTTATTCATTTTTTTCTAATTGTACAATTATTGTGTAAATATTGTATTTATTACAACAAATTTACAATAATAATTTTACAAAAATTAAAATAAAAAAAACTAATCTAATGTTTTCTAATTCTAAGTCTTCTATCCAATGCTTTTTGTTTGCTCACTTAATGTTACCTGCAAAAATTAAAAGAAATTAGATTTGAACAAATAATTAAAAGCAAAATTATTTAATGTTCATCATTAAAAGCAATGGCCGGAATCAGTTTACCCTTTTTTGCAAATCACGGGATTTCTGCCGGTTCACAAAAAAGAGAGGAATTTTTATAAATGAATGCACAAATTCACTTTTGTCAAAGAAATTGCATCTTTCAAATTAATTGCATTTTTTAAAATCCAATGCATTTTTTCAAAATATGCACAGCATACAAAGTCCCTGCATAATCTCAACAGCATATGCAAGCAAACAAAATTCCAACGTAAACCCAATGTGCCATGCAGTAAGCAAGTCAAATATGCAGTTTAACCAATATGCAAGCAATGTATGTTTCCTATTTTCATCATTTTCCAGCAGGGTTGCTTTTTCAGAAAAAATGCAAATATCATTTTATGTCAAATTTGCATTGAGGAGAGAGAAGAGAGATAGAGATTTGGTTTTGCAGGTTTGGTTTAGGCAGGAAGAGATACAAGACAAACTGCAGTAATATAGCCAGTAAAAAGTAAAAACATAAAATAGGAATAGAAACAAATTAGATGTAACAGTATGGTGCAGAATGCCAGGAAGAGGGTGAAAAATATTTCAAATCTCCAGCCTGTAACGAAAAAACAAAAGGAGGCGGTGGTTATAACATTAGAATCACTTCAAAAAACAATCAAAAAATCTCCAAGCTTGAAAAAAAAAAACTTAGAAACTGCCATCTGCATTGCAAAAACCTGTCTACCACCAGAAACCAAAACAAAAAAACCATAACCCTGCTACCTACAAACTTGTAACCATATCAACCTTCATGGCCTAAAACAAAAATGCCAAAACCTGCATACTGCTAAACCATATAACCTACACAAACCAGTCAAAACCTGTTGCCATAACCCACTGCATATACCAAAAAACTAAAACCATATCAGAACCAGTATGGCCTAAACCATACAAACCATTTCTACATCATTAGCTTGATTGAGCCATTAAGCCAATACCACAAAAAATGCCTACTGTCCAAACCAAGACATCATAGCATAAAAAACCAGTACCATCCATAAAACCAATAACCATTATCCAAACATAACCAAAAAAATCAAACCATAACAATATGGCCTAAACCTCAGAGTTCATCATAAACCAATTCCATAAAGCGTACAAGAATCAGAAAAGAAGAAGTAAAAGTGTCAATAGAAAAGCTAGTCAAAATAATCTTTCCAAAAATAGCTTGTCCAAGGCAACACCAAGCCTCTAGAATCTCTCATCATAAGGCGTTAAAAGTATACAACGAAAGCAACAGTAGCAAGTATCACAGGGAAGAAGAAGATAGGAAAACGTTCAAAGCAACGCAAAGAGTACAGTACCAAGGCAAGAAGAAGAAAGACAAGAATACTCAAACCAGGCAACAGTAGCACGCATCCTCCTCGCCGTCCGGCCTCCTAAGCAGACTCAAATCCCCTCCTCCAGCTCCAAAGGTACCGTTTCGCCATTTTTTTTCCAGAACCTCCATATCACCATTAACATAACATGAAATTAGGATCAAGAATAAAGTAAAATCAACGCATGCAATAGCAAAACCCTTAATGAAATAAAATAAACCCTAAGCGAATCCTAAGCATAAGCTTACCGAATCCGTCGTTTGCCTTAAGCTCGCGTTGGAGGGAAGAGGAAGATTGGGTTGCTGGTGGCCGGAAGCAGGGGACGATTTCAGGAACTCAGACGAAGAGGACATCACGAAGACGAAGAAGATGAAGGCGAGCACGAGCGCCGTTTCGGCCAGAACACAAATCTAAATCCCTTAACAACTAAACATATTTTGTTTAACCCTAAAACCAATTATCATGTTGGACCAAAACTTGTTTTTTTCTGCCTCAAAGCCTAAACGAAAATGGTTTCCACACCCCCTGCTTCCTTTCTCAAACGGGCCTTATCCTGCTCTAAGCCCAGCGCGTTGCCCATGCACCCCCCGTTCTATCATTTTCTTCCCTTTTAGGATTTTTAGTTTTAATAGTTAGCAATTCAATTAATAAGCTTTTTTTAATTAATCATTTTGATAATTAATTTTATTAGTTCAACATTTAAGAGTTAATCTGATAATTTTAAATATTCTCTTTTAATTAGAGTTAGGTTAATAACCCTTTTTTTTTAAAGTTTAATTAATTTAGTTATTTAATAATTCTAAAAAATATTAATAACCTTTTATAAAAATAGAAACTTAGAAAAACTCTAAAAAACATATAAAAATAGAAAACTTAAAAAATATTTTATTAATTCATTTTCTTGTTTTATTAATATTAATATCAAAATATATAAAATAAAACTTAAAACTAAAAAAGTATTATGTCTTCATTAAATAATTCTCTTGCTTTTTATCCCTATCAAAAATGCGAAAAATTAAAAATACTTTCTTTTCGTTAATACTCACCAAAAAAATTCATAAAAAAATGCATTATCCGCATCATTTAGTCTATCATTTAATTATTATTATTTAATCATTATCCGCATATTTTGTTTGTTTATTTATTCCATAATTATTGGTTTATTCTGTTTATGTTTAAATCCAAAGGAAAAACAGTAAATTTGTTGACTTCATGTCCTCAAAAAACGATCGAGCGAATACTCTCATTCATTAAAAGTTTAGGTTAATTTTTCATCAAAAAAATTCAACCCTTTTCAAAACTTATACCCTTTAAGCAAAAACTTCGACATTAGGTCGTCGTATCTTCAAAAACCCGTTCGTACCCCTTTTCGGCCAAAACGATTTATTTTTTAATCAAACGATCAATTTTAATAAAACAGATATTTCAAAAGGTTCCTATAGAATACTATAGATGCATTGGGTGCTAATACCTTCCCATTGTATAACCAACCCCCGAACCATAAGATCTTTTTTTCGAAAACGCTTTGTATTTTTATTATTATTTACATTGCATATTTAGGGTTTTATTTCGCTCTTTTCCTCTTCCTTTGGAAAAAATAAAGCGCGGTGGCGGCTCTTGCTTTTGTGAGATGAATTAATCAATAATTCGATCTCCGATTTACCCCGCTACATTTTTTATCGCTACAGGATTCTTCGGAGCTTCCCGCAAGGTTACCAAATTAGATTTCAACAAATGTGGCAAGACTTGAGACAACGTCATATTTATCCGGGTAAACTATCTTACCGGTCTTCCTGTTCTCGGCTGACGATTCCTTTATTGAGTAGGTGTAGGCTTAGAGATAATGACAGCCCCTTCCGTTGGACAGTGTTCAGTTCTGTCCTGATTCCTTTGATGGTACACAACACCAACCTCTTTCTTCCCAGCAAAGGGTTTCTTCATCGTGCTTGAGGGTGCATCTCTTTGAAATTTTCCACTTTTTATACCCGCTTCTACCCGTTCACCCGTCATGATTAATTCGGTAAATCTAGCCGAGGAGCTTCCAATTAGGTGTTTGAAGAAAGGGCCAGATAGCGTGCCTAAGAACATATTCACCAATTCTCTGTCAGATAGAGGGGGTTGGACTCTTCCCACGAGATACCACCAATTTTGAGCATATGTTTTGAAACCTTCACATGTACCCATGGACATGCCTTGCAACTGTGTCCGAGTTGGAGCTAAGTCAACATTATACTGGTATTGTTTGTAAAAGGCGGCATCCAAGTCTTCCCAATTGCGAATATTGGTCCCTTCCTACTGATAGAACCAATCCAATTGTGTCCCTGACAAGCTTTCTTGGAAGAAATGTACCCATAGGTCCCTATCGGCAGTATGGGGTTGAATTTTCCTGACGTATGACCTTAAATGTAGCTTTGGACAAGAGACACCGTCCTATTTAGCGAAAGTAAGGATCTTGAATTTCTGTGGTATGACAACCATTGAGACAAGCCCTAACTCCTCAAAATCCAATCCTGGTACCCCCGGGATCTCCATAGCATTTAGGCGATCTTCCAACTGTTTGTATTTGTCGTCAGCTGGAGGATACTGCTCTTCAGAGTAATCAACCTCTTCTTCCTCTTCAGATTCTGGATGGTCAGTCAATTCCTTACTTTTCCTTTCTTGATTGTTGCCTTCACCCGATGATGTTGCGAAGGCTAGGGTCCGTCTAGCTGGTCCTTGGAACCTTCTTCCCAGATTCAAAACACCAGAGGATTTCTTTTCTTTCTTCTTCTTTTCTTTGATCAGCAGAGTTTTCAACTCCTCTTGTCATTTTTCCAGAGTCAAGAACATTTCTTGAAACTGAGCATTCTGCACCTGAAGAATTTTTTAATGTCTATTCCACATCCATCTCACTGAAATAAACAGTAGAAAGATAAGGTGACCTATTGTAAGAAATCCGTTTGTGTTATGATGAATAACGATGCATATGCAAATGTTTTCAAGGAAATTAGGGATTTAAATTTGCTTTAGAAAAAAAAGGAACACACGTTATATTAATAATTCCAAGTTTGAGTACATCATGCCATATTGGGCTTACAAAACTCCTAAGATAGAAAAGTTGAACGCATCCTCTTAGGTGAGATGTAGGTGTTCAGATTATGTTCCTCATGAAGCTTCTTGTTGAGTTCCAAAACTTTCTTCTCACTGGCATAGAATTGGGCTTCAAAAGTATCCGCTCTTCTTTAAGTTGGATCCATGATTTCTGTAGCTCCTCAAAATCAATTGGTATATCAGGACGAGGAACAATGTAAGGAGTGTCTCCCTCAGCAACTGGCTCCATAATTATAGGTAAGATGGCGGGGTAAGGCATCATAAGACATTGAGCACGACCTCTCACCCATTTGAGGTAAGGCTCAAGAGGGATGGAATTATTGTGCCCTAGTGTCTTACTGTCAACTCTGTTTATCATGCCCCAAGCTCGAACAAACCTTTTGCGATAACCCTGAACATCATTCTCATAGTCAATTATGATTCCTTGAACGAGTGCATCATGAGGACCATCCCTTATAGCATAACCAAACTGTCACAATGCTAAACAAGGATTATAAGTGATTCCCCCCTAATGCCTAAGAGAGGGACATTAGGGAACTCCCCACAATTATCGATAATGGTAACATCCTCCGAGGATCGCAAACACCAACGAATACCTGAATGTGTAAGGAACATCAACCTACGAGACCATTTCAAACCCTGCTCATTCTTCAAAGTAGGCCGAGGTAGTTGCGAAATAAACCACCTAGCCAACAGAGGAGTGCAACACATAAGGGTCCCTCTTCTCTTTAGAGTGGGAGTATACAAAGAGTGTAGAATATCCCTAAGTAAGGTAGGCACAGCATTAGGGAAAAGTACCATCCCATAGATGAGAAGGGCCAACACCTCCTCAAAAGCTTGTAAATCCAGGCTATCCCAAAAATAGTGGGCTCTATCAAATAGAAACTTAGATGGAAATCCTTGGACACCTCATCTAGTTTCCCAAATTGCCACTACGTCAGACCGTTGTAAAGAAAGAGCTTGAGTAATCTCTTCAAGCTTTGGGTCTCTTTCTGTACCGTTGAATGACAGCTGATTAAGGATAGATACCCCTAATAACTGAGAAAACTCCTCCATAGTAGGAACTAGCTGGTAATCAGGAAAAGTGAAGCAGTGGTGCAACGGGTCAAAGAACCGAAAGAGCACCTTTAACATTTCTCCATCAGGGGTTGAGAAGTCGACTATGTTTTTCAGTTAAGGTAGAGCTTTTAGGAATCCTTAATGCTAACTCCTTGAGTTGAGGATGTACTTTGACAAGGTTGATTTGGATGGTGTTCCTGCGAGCAGATGTCATGTCCTACAAAACAAAATACAAAGATAAACCCTAGAAAATCCTTGAAATGGTTAGTATGATATGCCATGTCATGATGTCATGATTATGCTAAGAAATCACAAATATATCAAGCACAAGCAAATCACACAAAAGACTTTAGGTTTAAGGCTTGCATGAGTTTTAAGGTAGTACCCTCTTGAAGTTGGATTGGTTCAAACTGTCCTATAAATAGTAATCGAGTTCTAAGGGATCTCAATATCACTGACCTTTCCCACAAACTTCGTTCGATAGGCGATTGACTTGCAACCAAACAAAACTTTGGAGTCAAGTCTCAATGAGTGTATCATAGAGTATCTGCCCACTTTGGGAATACACTAAAGACGGCCATCTCGCTACGTCCTAATGGCCAAGTTGTTCATTTAAAGGTTCTAAGGTCAATTGACATTTTATGACACCACGCAGCGGCCCCGTATTCTCCTTGATTACCTCAAGGGCTACTGGTACCAACCAAAGTGTCGCATCAACGTAGCCATCGCTTCAACCATGTCAGTATACCCCGCAAAGTTTCCACGATCTATTGCTACTAACCTAAAAGGTTTTCCCCAGATCCGAGTGGAGGATCAGAACAAACCCAAGCAGGGACCTAAAATGTAAATCATGCAAGTCAAACAAGGAAAGCAAGTAAATGTGATCTAACCCTAAGGTAACCCCACTTTTTAAGTAAATTCCCCAGTAGAGTCTTCAGTTCTGTGATACGGTGGGAGAAATGACTTGGTTGTTTTGCGTTTGATCGCAAATGTTGCGGACAGTAAGAGTCTCCATCGAATTTTCTTTTATCCAAAATGAAAGGCTGAAAAGAACAGGAAAGAACTTTAGAGATGGTGTCTTGAGTTCGGGGGGTAGATTTAGAAAAGGGAAGGTATTAGCACCCTTTTCATCCGTAGTTATCTACGGTCTCTTAGTTGATTGCTAGATCACTTTATTTTGTTTGAATATGTGCTTGTGGTGTGGTTTTTGAAAGTATTTTGAAAATATCTTTGTAATGGTTCTCGTTTCTATAAGAACGCGTACAAAGTGTTTGTCTTTTGAAAATGTTTCAAATGAGTGTGTTGGTATATGAAATGTTTTTGTTGTGAGCAAGCGAGCAGCTAGGAGAGAATCTACCTACTCAAAAAGGTCTTAAATGTTCTTTTCCTCCTCGTTAATATGTTACTATCTTACCATTGTTTTGGTAAGAAGCCCCATCGTTGGATGTGAGGGGACGGGCGCGAGACGTTTGTGTAGTCATAGAAGACAACCTACAAGACGTTTTAGCAATATAGTTTAGGGACTAGATCGTTTACCGAAGGAAACATCGAGGGTCATCGAGGGACTATGATCTTTTATTGTGGGTCTTTTCTAAAACACCCATGTTCGAGGGACATGACTATTTTTCTGATAGGCAACAAGTGGAATTACCCTAAGGGGTGCATGTGTGCAAAGTGTATTTGATTGCATGCATTTAGTCTTTGAATTTTAGGTTGTCTATTTTGTGTTTTTATCTTGCCATACACACCTAATTACTAGCAATATATGAAAGGAATAAAAACGCAGAAAAGTAAAGTCCTACGCTATTACATCATTAAGGGGACGGGGTGTACAAATTTATAATGGGGATTGCGAGAAATTAAAGTCCTAGTTATCTATTACAACCATTTTGAAATAATGTACAAGAAATGTGAAATTAACTAGTTTTGTTTTTTTTAAAAAAGGAATAAGTTTGCTTAAGAAAATATTTTTGATCTTTGAGTTTTAAAAGGGATAAAATAAAGTATGTAAATATAAAATATTTTTGGTTATTAAAAGCTAAAATAAGATAAATAAGAGAAAAAGGAGTCAGAATCAACACATTGCTGAAGTGAGAAGGGACATAAGTTCTGACTCTGATACGCTGCAAGAGAGAAAATGTTAGTAAGAACGTAAAAGGTCAGAAGTTCTGGGTCTGGGTACACCAAGTTCTAAGGTTGCTGGGAAAAGTACCATCCCATAGATGAGAAGGGCCAACACCTCCTCAAAAGCTTGTAAATCCAGGTTATCCCCGAAATAGTGGGCTCTATCAAATAGAAACTTAGATGGAAATCCTTGGGCACCTCATCCCATTAGGGAAAAGTACCATCCCATAGATGAGAAGGGCCAACACCTCCTCAAAAACTTATAAATCCATGCTATCCCAAAAATAGTGGGCTCTATCAAATAGAAACTTAGATGGAAATCCTTGGACACCTCATCTAGTTTCCCAAATTGCCACTATGTTAGACCGTTGTAAAGACAGAGCTTGAGTAATCTCTTCAAGCTTTGGGTCTCTTTCTGTACCATTTAATGGCAGCTGATTAAGGATAGATACCCCTAATAACAGAGAAAACTCCTCCATAGTAGGAACTAGCTGGTAATCAGGAAAAGTGAAGCAGTGGTGCAACGGGTCAAAGAACTGAAAGAGCACCTTTAACATTTCTCCATTAGGGGTTGAGCAGTCGACTATGTTTTTCAGTTAAGGGAGAGCTTTTAGGAATCCTTGATGCTAACTCCTTAAGTTGAGGATGTACTTTGACAAGGTTGATTTGGATGGTGTTCCTGCGAGCAGATGTCATGTCCTACAAAAAAATACAAAGATAAACCCTAGAAAATCCTTGAAATGGTTAGTATGATATGCCATGTCATGATGTCATGATTATGCTAAGAAATCACAAATATATCAAGCACAAGCAAATCACACAAAAGACCTTAGGTTTAAGGCTTACATGAGTTTTAAGGTAGTACCCTCTTGAAGTTGGATTGGTTCAAACTGTCCTATAAATAGTAATCGAGTTCTAAGGGATCTCAATATCACTGACCTTTCCCACAAACTTCATTCGATAGGCGATTGACTTGCAACCAAACAAAACTTCGGAGTCAAGTCTCAATGAGTGTAGCATAGAGTATCTGCCCAATTTGGGAATACATAAAAGACGGCCATCTCGCTACGTCCTAATGGCCAAGTTGTTCATTTAAAGGTTCTAAGGTCAATTGACATTTTATGACACCACGCAGCGGCCCCGTATTCTCCTTGATTACCTCAAGGGCACTGGTACCAACCAAAGTGTCGCATCAACGTAGCCATCGCTTCAACCGTGTCAGTATACCCCGCAAAGCTTCCACGATCTATTGCTACTTACCTAAAAGGTTTTCCCCAGATCCGAGTGGAGGATCAGAATAAACCCAAGAAGGGACGTAAAATGTAAATCATGCAAGTAAAACAAGGAAAGCAAGTAAATGTGATCTAACCCTAAGGTAACCCCACTTTTTAAGTAAATTCCCCAGTAGAGTCGTCAGCTCTGTGATACGGTGGGAGAAATGACTTGGTTATTTTGCGTTTGATCGCAAATGTTGCGGACAGTAAGAGTCTCCATCGAATTTTCTTTTATCCAAAATGAAAGGCTGAAAAGAACATGAAAGAACTTTAGAGATGGTGTCTTGAGTTCGGGGGGTAGATTTAGAAAAGGGAAGGTATTAGCACCCTTTTCATCCGTAGTTATCTACGGTCTCTTAGTTGATTGCTAGATCACTTTCTTTTGTTTGAATATGTGCTTGTGGTGTGGTTTTTGAAAGTATTTTGAAAATATCTTTGTAATGGTTCTCGTTTCTATAAGAACGCGTACAAAGTGTTTGTCTTTTGAAAATGTTTCAAATGAGTGTGTTGGTATATGAAATGTTTTTGTTGTGAGCAAGCGAGCAGCTAGGAGCGAATCTACCTACTCAAAAAGGTCTTAAATGTTCTTTTCCTCCTTGTTAATATGTTACTATCTTACCATTGTTTTGGTAAGAAGCCCCATCGTTGGATGTGAGGGGACGGGCGCGAGACGTTTGTGTAGTCATAGAAGGCAACCTACAAGACGTTTTAGCAATATAGTTTAGGGACTAGATCGTTTACCGAAGGAAACATCGAGGGTCATCGAGGGACTATGATCTTTTATTGAGGGTCTTTGCTAAAACACCCATGTTCGAGGGACATGACTATTTTTCTGATAGGCAACAAGTGGAATTACCCTAAGGAGTGTATGTGTGCAAAGTGTATTTGATTGCATGCATTTAGTCTTTGAATTTTGGGTTGTCTATTTTTTGTTTTTATCTTGCCATACACACCTAATTACTAGCAATATATGAAAGGAATAAAAATGAGGAAAATTAAAGTCCTACGCTATTACATCATTAAGGGGACGGGGTGTACAAATTTATAATGGGGATTGCGAGAAATTATAGTCCTAGTTATCTATTACAACCATTTTGAAATAATGTACAAGAAATGTGAAATTAACTAGTTTTGGTTTTGTTAAAAAAAAGGAATAAGTTTGCTTAAGAAAATATTTTTGATCTTTGAGTTTTAAAAGGGATAAAATAAAGTATGTAAATATAAAATATTTTTGGTTATTAAAAGCTAAAATAAGATAAATAAGAGAAAAAGGAGTCAGAATCAACACATTGCTGAAGTGAGAAGGAACATAAGTTCTGACTCTGATACGCTGCAAGAGAGAAAATGTTAGTAAGAACGTAAAAGGTCAGAAGTTCTGGGTCTGGGTACACCAAGTTCTAAGGTTGCTGGGAAAAGTACCATCCCGTGGATGAGAAGGGCCAACACCTCCTCAAAAGCTTGTAAATCCAGGCTATCCCAAAAATAGTGGGCTCTATCAAATAGAAACTTAGATGGAAATCCTTGGACACCTCATCCCATTAGGGAAAAGTACCATCCCATAGATGAGAAGGGCCAACAACTCCTCAAAAGCTTGTAAATCCAGGCTATCCCAAAAATAGTGGGCTCTATCAAATAGAAACTTAGATGGAAATCCTTGGACACCTCATCTAGTTTCCCAAATTGCCACTACGTCAGACCGTTGTAAAGACAGAGCTTGAGTAATCTCTTCAAGCTTTGGGTCTCTTTCTGTACCGTTTAATGGCAGCTGATTAAGGATAGATACCCCTAATAACTGAGAAAACTCCTCCATAGTAGGAACTAGCTGGTAATCAGGAAAAGTGAAGCAGTGGTGCAACGAGTCAAAGAACTGAAAGAGCACCTTTAACATTTCTCCATCCGGGTTTGAGAAGTCGACTATGTTTTTCAGTTAAGGGAGAGCTTTTAGGAATCCTTGATGCTAACTCCTTGAGTTGAGGATTTACTTTGACAAGGTTGATTTGGATGGTGTTCCTGCGAGCAGATGTCATGTCCTACAAAAAAAATACAAAGATAAACCCTAGAAAATCCTTGAAATGGTTAGTATGATATGCCATGTCATGATGTCATGATTATGTTAAGAAATCACAAATATATCAAGCACAAGCAAATCACACAAAAGACCTTAGGTTTAAGGCTTACATGAGTTTTAAGGTAGTACCCTCTTGAAGTTGGATTGGTTCAAACTGTCCTATAAATAGTAATCGAGTTCTAAGGGATCTCAATATCACTGACCTTTCCCACAAACTTCGTTCGATAGGCGATTGACTTGCAACCAAACAAAACTTCGGAGTCAAGTCTCAATGAGTGTAGCATAAAGTATCTGCCCACTTTGGGAATACACCAAAGACGGCCATCTCACTACGTCCTAATGGCCAAGTTATTCGTTTAAAGGTTCTAAGGTCAATTGACATTTTATGACACCACGCAGCGGCCCCGTATTCTCCTTGATTAACTCAAGGGCACTGGTACCAACCAAAGTGTCGCATCAACGTAGCCATCGCTTCAACCGTGTCAGTATACCCCGCAAAGCTTCCACGATCTATTGCTACTTACCTAAAAGGTTTTCCCCAGATCCGAGTGGAGGATCAGAACAAACCCAAGAAGGGACGTAAAATGTAAATCATGCAAGTAAAACAAGGAAAGCAAGTAAATGTGATCTAACCCTAAGGTAACCCCACTTTTTAAGTAAATTCCCCAGTAGAGTCGTCAGCTCTGTGATACGGTGGGAGAAATGACTTGGTTATTTTGCGTTTGATCGCAAATGTTGCGGACAGTAAGAGTCTCCATCGAATTTTCTTTTATCCAAAATGAAAGGCTGAAAAGAACATGAAAGAACTTTAGAGATGGTGTCTTGAGTTCGGGGGGTAGATTTAGAAAAGGGAAGGTATTAGCACCCTTTTCATCCGTAGTTATCTACGGTCTCTTAGTTGATTGCTAGATCACTTTCTTTTGTTTGAATATGTGCTTGTGGTGTGGTTTTTGAAAGTATTTTGAAAATATCTTTGTAATGGTTCTCGTTTCTATAAGAACGCGTACAAAGTGTTTGTCTTTTGAAAATGTTTCAAATGAGTGTGTTGGTATATGAAATGTTTTTGTTGTGAGCAAGCGAGCAGCTTGGAGCGAATCTACCTACTCAAAAAGGTCTTAAATGTTCTTTTCCTCCTTGTTAATATGTTACTATCTTACCATTGTTTTGGTAAGAAGCCCCATCGTTGGATGTGAGGGGACGGGCGCGAGACGTTTGTGTAGTCATAGAAGGCAACCTACAAGACGTTTTAGCAATATAGTTTAGGGACTAGATCGTTTACCGAAGGAAACATCGAGGGTCATCGAGGGACTATGATCTTTTATTGAGGGTCTTTGCTAAAACACCCATGTTCGAGGGACATGACTATTTTTCTGATAGGCAACAAGTGGAATTACCCTAAGGAGTGTATGTGTGCAAAGTGTATTTGATTCCATGCATTTAGTCTTTGAATTTTGGGTTGTCTATTTTTTGTTTTTATCTTGCCATACACACCTAATTACTAGCAATATATGAAAGGAATAAAAACGCGGAAAATTAAAGTCCTACGCTATTACATCATTAAGGGGACGGGGTGTACAAATTTATAATGGGGATTGCGAGAAATTATAGTCCTAGTTATCTATTACAACCATTTTGAAATAATGTACAAGAAATGTGAAATTAACTAGTTTTGTTTTTGTTAAAAAAAAGGAATAAGTTTGCTTAAGAAAATATTTTTGATCTTTGAGTTTTAAAAGGGATAAAATAAAGTATGTAAATATAAAATATTTTTGGTTATTAAAAGCTAAAATAAGATAAATAAGAGAAAAAGGAGTCAGAATCAACACATTGCTGAAGTGAGAAGGAAGATAAGTTCTGACTCTGATACGCTGCAAGAGAGAAAATGTTAGTAAGAACGTAAAAGGTCAGAAGTTCTGGGTCTGGGTACACCAAGTTCTAAGGTTGCTGGGAAAAGTACCATCCCGTGGATGAGAAGGGCCAACACCTCCTCAAAAGCTTGTAAATCCAGGCTATCCCAAAAATAGTGGGCTCTATCAAATAGAAACATAGATGGAAATCCTTGGACACCTCATCCCATTAGGGAAAAGTACCATCCCATAGATGAGAAGGGCCAACAACTCCTCAAAAGCTTGTAAATCCAGGCTATCCCAAAAATAGTGGGCTCTATCAAATAGAAACTTAGATGGAAATCCTTGGACACCTCATCTAGTTTCCCAAATTGCCACTACGTCAGACCGTTGTAAAGACAGAGCTTGAGTAATCTCTTCAAGCTTTGGGTCTCTTTCTGTACTGTTTAATGGCAGCTGATTAAGGATAGATACCCCTAATAACTGAGAAAACTCCTCCATAGTAGGAACTAGCTGGTAATCAGGAAAAGTGAAGCAGTGGTGCAACGGGTCAAAGAACTGAAAGAGCACCTTTAACATTTCTCCATCCGGGTTTGAGAAGTCGACTATGTTTTTCAGTTAAGGGAGAGCTTTTAGGAATCCTTTATGCTAACTCCTTGAGTTGAGGATTTACTTTGACAAGGTTGATTTGGATGGTGTTCCTGCGAGCAGATGTCATGTCCTACAAAAAAAATACAAAGATAAACCCTAGAAAATCCTTGAAATGGTTAGTATGATATGCCATGTCATGATGTCATGATTATGTTAAGAAATCACAAATATATCAAGCACAAGCAAATCACACAAAAGACCTTAGGTTTAAGGCTTACATGAGTTTTAAGGTAGTACCCTCTTGAAGTTGGATTGGTTCAAACTGTCCTATAAATAGTAATCGAGTTCTAAGGGATCTCAATATCACTGACCTTTCCCACAAACTTCGTTCGATAGGCGATTGACTTGCAACCAAACAAAACTTCGGAGTCAAGTCTCAATGAGTGTAGCATAGAGTATCTGCCCACTTTGGGAATACACCAAAGACGGCCATCTCACTACGTCCTAATGGACAAGTTGTTCATTTAAAGGTTCTAAGGTCAATTGACATTTTATGACACCACGCAGCGGCCCCGTATTCTCCTTGGTTACCTCAAGGGCTACTGGTACCAACCAAAGTGTCGCATCAACGTAGCCATCGCTTCAACCGTGTCAGTATACCCCACAAAGTTTCCACGATCTATTGCTACTTACCTAAAAGGTTTTCTCCAGATCCGAGTGGAGGATCAGAACAAACCCAAGAAGGGACCTAAAATGTAAATCATGCAAGTCAAACAAGGAAAGCAAGTAAATGTGATCTAACCCTAAGGTAACCCCACTTTTTAAGTAAATTCCCCCAGTAGAGTCGTCAGTTTTTTGATACGGTGGGAGAAATGACTTAGTTGTTTTGCGTTTGATCGCAAATGTTGCAGACAGTAAGAGTCTCCATCGAATTTTCTTTTATCCAAAATTAAAGGCTGAAAAGAACAGGAAAGAACTTTAGAGATGGTGTCTTGAGTTCGGGGGGTAGATTTAGAAAAGGGAAGGTATTAGTACCCTTTTCATCCGTAGTTATCTACGGTCTCTTAGTTGATTGCTAGATCACTTTCTTTTGTTTGAATATGTGCTTGTGGTGTGGTTTTTGAAAGTATTTTGAAAATATCTTTGTAATGGTTCTCGTTTCTATAAGAACGCGTACAAAGTGTTTGTCTTTTGAAAATGTTTCAAATGAGTGTGTTGGTATATGAAATGTTTTTGTTGTGAGCAAGCGAGCAGCTAGGAGCGAATCTACCTACTCAAAAAGGTCTTAAATGTTCTTTTCCTCCTCGTTAATATGTTACTATCTTACCATTGTTTTGGTAAGAAGCCCCATAATTGGATGTGAGGGGACGGGCGTGAGACGTTTGTGTAGTCATAGAAGGCAACCTACAAGACGTTTTAGCAATATAGTTTAGGGACTAGATCGTTTACCGAAGGAAACATCGAGGGTCATCGAGGGACTATGATCTTTTATTTAGGGTCTTTGCTAAAACACCCATGTACGAGGGACATGACTATTTTTCTGATAGGCAACAAGTGGAATTACCCTAAGGGGTGCATGTGTGCAAAGTGTATTTGATTGCATGCATTTAGTCTTTGAATTTTGGGTTGTCTATTTTTTGTTTTTATCTTGCCATACACACCTAATTACTAGCAATATATGAAAGGAATAAAAACGCGGAAAAGTAAAGTCCTACGCTATTACATCATTAAGGGGACGGGGTGTACAAATTTATAATGGGGATTGCGAGAAATTAAAGTCCTAGTTATCTATTACAACCATTTTGAAATAATGTACAAGAAATGTGAAATTAACTAGTTTTGTTTTTGTTAAAAAAAAGGAATAAGTTTGCTTAAGAAAATATTTTTGATCTTTGAGTTTTAAAAGGGATAAAATAAAGTATGTAAATATAAAATATTTTTGGTTATTAAAAGCTAAAATAAGATAAATAAGAGAAAAAGGAGTCAGAATCAACACATTGCTGAAGTGAGAAGGAACATAAGTTCTGACTCTGATACGCTGCAAGAGAGAAAATGTTAGTAAGAACGTAAAAGGTCAGAAGTTCTGGGTCTGGGTACACCAAGTTCTAAGGTTGCTGGGAAAAGTACCATCCCGTGGATGAGAAGGGCCAACACCTCCTCAAAAGCTTGTAAATCCAGGCTATCCCAAAAATAGTGGGCTCTATCAAATAGAAACTTAGATGGAAATCCTTGGACACCTCATCCCATTAGGGAAAAGTACCATCCCATAGATGAGAAGGGCCAACAACTCCTCAAAAGCTTGTAAATCCAGGCTATCCCAAAAATAGTGGGCTCTATCAAATAGAAACTTAGATGGAAATCCTTGGACACCTCATCTAGTTTCCCAAATTGCCAATACGTCAGACCGTTGTAAAGACAGAGCTTGAGTAATCTCTTCAAGCTTTGGGCCTCTTTCTGTACCGTTTAATGGCAGCTGATTAAGGATAGATACCCCTAATAACTGAGAAAACTCCTCCATAGTAGGAACTAGCTGGTAATCAGGAAAAGTGAAGCAGTGGTGCAACGGGTCAAAGAACTGAAAGAGCACCTTTAACATTTCTCCATCCGGGTTTGAGAAGTCGACTATGTTTTTCAGTTAAGGGAGAGCTTTTAGGAATCCTTGATGCTAACTCCTTGAGTTGAGGATTTACTTTGACAAGGTTGATTTGGATGGTGTTCCTGCGAGCAGATGTCATGTCCTACAAAAAAAATACAAAGATAAACCCTAGAAAATCCTTGAAATGGTTAGTATGATATGCCATGTCATGATGTCATGATTATGTTAAGAAATCACAAATATATCAAGCACAAGCAAATCACACAAAAGACCTTAGGTTTAAGGCTTACATGAGTTTTAAGGTAGTACCCTCTTGAAGTTGGATTGGTTCAAACTGTCCTATAAATAGTAATCGAGTTCTAAGGGATCTCAATATCACTGACCTTTCCCACAAACTTCGTTCGATAAGCGATTGACTTGCAACCAAACAAAACTTCGGAGTCAAGTCTCAATGAGTGTAGCATAGAGTATCTGCCCACTTTGGGAATACACCAAAGACGGCCATCTCACTACGTCGTAATGGACAAGTTGTTCATTTAAAGGTTCTAAGGTCAATTGACATTTTATGACACCACGCAGCGGCCCCGTATTCTCCTTGGTTACCTCAAGGGCTACTGGTACCAACCAAAGTGTCGCATCAACGTAGCCATCGCTTCAACCGTGTCAGTATACCCCGCAAAGTTTCCACGATCTATTGCTACTTACCTAAAAGGTTTTCTCCAGATCCGAGTGGAGGATCAGAACAAACCCAAGAAGGGACCTAAAATGTAAATCATGCAAGTCAAACAAGGAAAGCAAGTAAATGTGATCTAACCCTAAGGTAACCCCACTTTTTAAGTAAATTCCCCAGTAGAGTCGTCAGTTTTTTGATACGGTGGGAGAAATGACTTGGTTGTTTTGTGTTTGATCGCAAATGTTGCAGACAGTAAGAGTCTCCATCGAATTTTCTTTTATCCAAAATGAAAGGCTGAAAAGAACAGGAAAGAACTTTAGAGATGGTGTCTTGAGTTCGGGGGGTAGATTTAGAAAAGGGAAGGTATTAGTACCCTTTTCATCCGTAGTTATCTACGGTCTCTTAGTTGATTGCTAGATCACTTTCTTTTGTTTGAATATGTGCTTGTGGTGTGGTTTTTGAAAGTATTTTGAAAATATCTTTGTAATGGTTCTCGTTTCTATAAGAACGCGTACAAAGTGTTTGTCTTTTGAAAATGTTTCAAATGAGTGTGTTGGTATATGAAATGTTTTTGTTGTGAGCAAGCGAGCAGCTAGGAGCGAATCTACCTACTCAAAAAGGTCTTAAATGTTCTTTTCCTCCTCGTTAATATGTTACTATCTTACCATTGTTTTGGTAAGAAGCCCCATCATTGGATGTGAGGGGACAGGCGTGAGACGTTTGTGTAGTCATAGAAGGCAACCTACAAGACGTTTTAGCAATATAGTTTAGGGACTAGATCGTTTACCGAAGGAAACATCGAGGGTCATCGAGGGACTATGATCTTTTATTTAGGGTCTTTGCTAAAACACCCATGTACGAGGGACATGACTATTTTTCTGATAGGCAACAAGTGGAATTACCCTAAGGGGTGCATGTGTGCAAAGTGTATTTGATTGCATGCATTTAGTCTTTGAATTTTGGGTTGTCTATTTTTTGTTTTTATCTTGCCATACACACCTAATTACTAGCAATATATGAAAGGAATAAAAACGCGGAAAAGTAAAGTCCTACGCTATTACATCATTAAGGGGACGGGGTGTACAAATTTATAATGGGGATTGCGAGAAATTAAAGTCCTAGTTATCTATTACAACCATTTTGAAATAATGTACAAGAAATGTGAAATTAACTAGTTTTGTTTTTGTTAAAAAAAAGGAATAAGTTTGCTTAAGAAAATATTTTTGATCTTTGAGTTTTAAAAGGGATAAAATAAAGTATGTAAATATAAAATATTTTTGGTTATTAAAAGCTAAAATAAGATAAATAAGAGAAAAAGGAGTCAGAATCAACACATTGCTGAAGTGAGAAGGAACATAAGTTCTGACTCTGATACGCTGCAAGAGAGAAAATGTTAGTAAGAACGTAAAAGGTCAGAAGTTCTGGGTCTGGGTACACCAAGTTCTAAGGTTGCTGGGAAAAGTACCATCCCGTGGATGAGAAGGGCCAACACCTCCTCAAAAGCTTGTAAATCCAGGCTATCCCAAAAATAGTGGGCTCTATCAAATAGAAACTTAGATGGAAATCCTTGGACACCTCATCCCATTAGGGAAAAGTACCATCCCATAGATGAGAAGGGCCAACAACTCCTCAAAAGCTTGTAAATCCAGGCTATCCCAAAAATAGTGGGCTCTATCAAATAGAAACTTAGATGGAAATCCTTGGACACCTCATCTAGTTTCCCAAATTGCCACTACGTCAGACCGTTGTAAAGACAGAGCTTGAGTAATCTCTTCAAGCTTTGGGCCTCTTTCTGTACCGTTTAATGGCAGTTGATTAAGGATAGATACCCCTAATAACTGAGAAAACTCCTCCATAGTAGGAACTAGCTGGTAATCAGGAAAAGTGAAGCAGTGGTGCAACGGGTCAAAGAACTGAAAGAGCACCTTTAACATTTCTCCATCCGGGTTTGAGAAGTCGACTATGTTTTTCAGTTAAGGGAGAGCTTTTAGGAATCCTTGATGCTAACTCCTTGAGTTGAGGATTTACTTTGACAAGGTTGATTTGGATGGTGTTCCTGCGAGCAGATGTCATGTCCTACAAAAAAAATACAAAGATAAACCCTAGAAAATCCTTGAAATGGTTAGTATGATATGCCATGTCATGATGTCATGATTATGTTAAGAAATCACAAATATATCAAGCACAAGCAAATCACACAAAAGACCTTAGGTTTAAGGCTTACATGAGTTTTAAGGTAGTACCCTCTTGAAGTTGGATTGGTTCAAACTGTCCTATAAATAGTAATCGAGTTCTAAGGGATCTCAATATCACTGACCTTTCCCACAAACTTCGTTCGATAGGCGATTGACTTGCAACCAAACAAAACTTCGGAGTCAAGTCTCAATGAGTGTAGCATAGAGTATCTGCCCACTTTGGGAATACACCAAAGACGGCCATCTCACTACGTCCTAATGGCCAAGTTGTTCATTTAAAGGTTCTAAGGTCAATTGACATTTTATGACACCACGCAGCGGCCCCGTATTCTCCTTGGTTATCTCAAGGGCTACTGGTACCAACCAAAGTGTCGCATCAACGTAGCCATCGCTTCAACCGTGTCAGTATACCCCGCAAAGTTTCCACGATCTATTGCTACTTACCTAAAAGGTTTTCTCCAGATCCGAGTGGAGGATCAGAACAAACCCAAGAAGGGACCTAAAATGTAAATCATGCAAGTCAAACAAGGAAAGCAAGTAAATGTGATCTAACCCTAAGGTAACCCCACTTTTTAAGTAAATTCCCTAGTAGAGTCGTCAGTTCTTTGATACGGTGGGAGAAATGACTTGGTTGTTTTTCGTTTGATCGCAAATGTTGCAGACAGTAAGAGTCTCCATCGAATTTTCTTTTATCCAAAATGAAAGGCTGAAAAGAACAGGAAAGAACTTTAGAGATGGTGTCTTGAGTTCGGGGGGTAGATTTAGAAAAGGGAAGGTATTAGTACCCTTTTCATCCGTAGTTATCTACGGTCTCTTAGTTGATTGCTAGATCACTTTCTTTTGTTTGAATATGTGCTTGTGGTGTGGTTTTTGAAAATATTTTGAAAATATCTTTGTAATGGTTCTCGTTTCTATAAGAACGCGTACAAAGTGTTTGTCTTTTGAAAATGTTTCAAATGAGTGTGTTGGTATATGAAATGTTTTTGTTGTGAGCAAGCGAGCAGCTAGGAGCGAATCTACCTACTCAAAAAGGTATTAAATGTTCTTTTCCTCCTCGTTAATATGTTACTATCTTACCATTGTTTTGGTAAGAAGCCCCATCATTGGATGTGAGGGGACGGGCGTGAGACGTTTGTGTAGTCATAGAAGGCAACCTACAAGACGTTTTAGCAATATAGTTTAGGGACTAGATCGTTTACCGAAGGAAACATCGAGGGTCATCGAGGGACTATGATCTTTTATTGAGGGTCTTTGCTAAAACACCCATGTACGAGGGACATGACTATTTTTCTGATAGGCAACAAGTGGAATTACCCTAAGGGGTGCATGTGTGCAAAGTGTATTTGATTGCATGCATTTAGTCTTTGAATTTTGGGTTGTCTATTTTTTGTTTTTATCTTGCCATACACACCTAATTACTAGCAATATATGAAAGGAATAAAAACGCGGAAAAATAAAGTCCTACGCTATTACATCATTAAGGGGACGGGGTGTACAAATTTATAATGGGGATTGCGAGAAATTAAAGTCCTAGTTATCTATTACAACCATTTTGAAATAATGTACAAGAAATGTGAAATTAACTAGTTTTGTTTTTGTTAAAAAAAAGGAATAAGTTTGCTTAAGAAAATATTTTTGATCTTTGAGTTTTAAAAGGGATAAAATAAAGTATGTAAATATAAAATATTTTTGGTTATTAAAAGCTAAAATAAGATAAATAAGAGAAAAAGGAGTCAGAATCAACACATTGCTGAAGTGAGAAGGAACATAAGTTCTGACTCTGATACGCTGCAAGAGAGAAAATGTTAGTAAGAACGTAAAAGGTCAGAAGTTCTGGGTCTGGGTACACCAAGTTCTAAGGTTGCTGGGAAAAGTACCATCCCGTGGATGAGAAGGGCCAACACCTCCTCAAAAGCTTGTAAATCTAGGCTATCCCAAAAATAGTGGGCTTTATCAAATAGAAACTTAGATGGAAATCCTTGGACACCTCATCCCATTAGGGAAAAGTACCATCCCATAGATGAGAAGGGCCAACAACTCCTCAAAAGCTTGTAAATCCAGGCTATCCCAAAAATAGTGGGCTCTATCAAATAGAAACTTAGATGGAAATCCTTGGACACCTCATCTAGTTTCCCAAATTGCCACTACGTCAGACCGTTGTAAAGACAGAGCTTGAGTAATCTCTTCAAGCTTTGGGCCTCTTTCTGTACCGTTTAATGGCAGCTGATTAAGGATAGATACCCCTAATAACTGAGAAAACTCCTCCATAGTAGGAACTAGCTGGTAATCAGGAAAAGTGAAGCAGTGGTGCAACGGGTCAAAGAACTGAAAGAGCACCTTTAACATTTCTCCATCCGGGTTTGAGAAGTCGACTATGTTTTTCAGTTAAGGGAGAGCTTTTAGGAATCCTTGATGCTAACTCCTTGAGTTGAGGATTTACTTTGACAAGGTTGATTTGGATGGTGTTCCTGCGAGCAGATGTCATGTCCTACAAAAAAAATACAAAGATAAACCCTAGAAAATCCTTGAAATGGTTAGTATGATATGCCATGTCATGATGTCATGATTATGTTAAGAAATCACAAATATATCAAGCACAAGCAAATCACACAAAAGACCTTAGGTTTAAGGCTTACATGAGTTTTAAGGTAGTACCCTCTTGAAGTTGGATTGGTTCAAACTGTCCTATAAATAGTAATCGAGTTCTAAGGGATCTCAATATCACTGACCTTTCCCACAAACTTCGTTCGATAGGCGATTGACTTGCAACCAAACAAAACTTCGGAGTCAAGTCTCAATGAGTGTAGCATAGAGTATCTGCCCACTTTGGGAATACACCAAAGACGGCCATCTCACTACGTCCTAATGGCCAAGTTGTTCATTTAAAGGTTCTAAGGTCAATTGACATTTTATGACACCACGCAGCGGCCCCGTATTCTCCTTGGTTATCTCAAGGGCTACTGGTACCAACCAAAGTGTCGCATCAACGTAGCCATCGCTTCAACCGTGTCAGTATACCCCGCAAAGTTTCCACGATCTATTGCTACTTACCTAAAAGGTTTTCTCCAGATCCGAGTGGAGGATCAGAACAAACCCAAGAAGGGACCTAAAATGTAAATCATGCAAGTCAAACAAGGAAAGCAAGTAAATGTGATCTAACCCTAAGGTAACCCCACTTTTTAAGTAAATTCCCTAGTAGAGTCGTCAGTTCTTTGATACGGTGGGAGAAATGACTTGGTTGTTTTTCGTTTGATCGCAAATGTTGCAGACAGTAAGAGTCTCCATCGAATTTTCTTTTATCCAAAATGAAAGGCTGAAAAGAACAGGAAAGAACTTTAGAGATGGTGTCTTGAGTTCGGGGGGTAGATTTAGAAAAGGGAAGGTATTAGTACCCTTTTCATCCGTAGTTATCTACGGTCTCTTAGTTGATTGCTAGATCACTTTCTTTTGTTTGAATATGTGCTTGTGGTGTGGTTTTTGAAAATATTTTGAAAATATCTTTGTAATGGTTCTCGTTTCTATAAGAACGCGTACAAAGTGTTTGTCTTTTGAAAATGTTTCAAATGAGTGTGTTGGTATATGAAATGTTTTTGTTGTGAGCAAGCGAGCAGCTAGGAGCGAATCTACCTACTCAAAAAGGTATTAAATGTTCTTTTCCTCCTCGTTAATATGTTACTATCTTACCATTGTTTTGGTAAGAAGCCCCATCATTGGATGTGAGGGGACGGGCGTGAGACGTTTGTGTAGTCATAGAAGGCAACCTACAAGACGTTTTAGCAATATAGTTTAGGGACTAGATCGTTTACCGAAGGAAACATCGAGGGTCATCGAGGGACTATGATCTTTTATTGAGGGTCTTTGCTAAAACACCCATGTACGAGGGACATGACTATTTTTCTGATAGGCAACAAGTGGAATTACCCTAAGGGGTGCATGTGTGCAAAGTGTATTTGATTGCATGCATTTAGTCTTTGAATTTTGGGTTGTCTATTTTTTGTTTTTATCTTGCCATACACACCTAATTACTAGCAATATATGAAAGGAATAAAAACGCGGAAAAGTAAAGTCCTACGCTATTACATCATTAAGGGGACGGGGTGTACAAATTTATAATGGGGATTGCGAGAAATTAAAGTCCTAGTTATCTATTACAACCATTTTGAAATAATGTACAAGAAATGTGAAATTAACTAGTTTTGTTTTTGTTAAAAAAAAGGAATAAGTTTGCTTAAGAAAATATTTTTGATCTTTGAGTTTTAAAAGGGATAAAATAAAGTATGTAAATATAAAATATTTTTGGTTATTAAAAGCTAAAATAAGATAAATAAGAGAAAAAGGAGTCAGAATCAACACATTGCTGAAGTGAGAAGGAACATAAGTTCTGACTCTGATACGCTGCAAGAGAGAAAATGTTAGTAAGAACGTAAAAGGTCAGAAGTTCTGGGTCTGGGTACACCAAGTTCTAAGGTTGCTGGGAAAAGTACCATCCCGTGGATGAGAAGGGCCAACACCTCCTCAAAAGCTTGTAAATCTAGGCTATCCCAAAAATAGTGGGCTTTATCAAATAGAAACTTAGATGGAAATCCTTGGACACCTCATCCCATTAGGGAAAAGTACCATCCCATAGATGAGAAGGGCCAACAACTCCTCAAAAGCTTGTAAATCCAGGCTATCCCAAAAATAGTGGGCTCTATCAAATAGAAACTTAGATGGAAATCCTTGGACACCTCATCTAGTTTCCCAAATTGCCACTACGTCAGACCGTTGTAAAGACAGAGCTTGAGTAATCTCTTCAAGCTTTGGGCCTCTTTCTGTACCGTTTAATGGCAGCTGATTAAGGATAGATACCCCTAATAACTGAGAAAACTCCTCCATAGTAGGAACTAGCTGGTAATCAGGAAAAGTGAAGCAGTGGTGCAACGGGTCAAAGAACTGAAAGAGCACCTTTAACATTTCTCCATCCGGGTTTGAGAAGTCGACTATGTTTTTCAGTTAAGGGAGAGCTTTTAGGAATCCTTGATGCTAACTCCTTGAGTTGAGGATTTACTTTGACAAGGTTGATTTGGATGGTGTTCCTGCGAGCAGATGTCATGTCCTACAAAAAAAATACAAAGATAAACCCTAGAAAATCTTTGAAATGGTTAGTATGATATGCCATGTCATGATGTCATGATTATGTTAAGAAATCACAAATATATCAAGCACAAGCAAATCACACAAAAGACCTTAGGTTTAAGGCTTACATGAGTTTTAAGGTAGTACCCTCTTGAAGTTGGATTGGTTCAAACTGTCCTATAAATAGTAATCGAGTTCTAAGGGATCTCAATATCACTGACCTTTCCCACAAACTTCGTTCGATAGGCGATTGACTTGCAACCAAACAAAACTTCGGAGTCAAGTCTCAATGAGTGTAGCATAGAGTATCTGCCCACTTTGGGAATACACCAAAGACGGCCATCTCACTACGTCCTAATGGCCAAGTTGTTCATTTAAAGGTTCTAAGGTCAATTGACATTTTATGACACCACGCAGCGGCCCCGTATTCTCCTTGGTTATCTCAAGGGCTACTGGTACCAACCAAAGTGTCGCATCAACGTAGCCATCGCTTCAACCGTGTCAGTATACCCCGCAAAGTTTCCACGATCTATTGCTACTTACCTAAAAGGTTTTCTCCAGATCCGAGTGGAGGATCAGAACAAACCCAAGAAGGGACCTAAAATGTAAATCATGCAAGTCAAACAAGGAAAGCAAGTAAATGTGATCTAACCCTAAGGTAACCCCACTTTTTAAGTAAATTCCCTAGTAGAGTCGTCAGTTCTTTGATACGGTGGGAGAAATGACTTGGTTGTTTTTCGTTTGATCGCAAATGTTGCAGACAGTAAGAGTCTCCATCGAATTTTCTTTTATCCAAAATGAAAGGCTGAAAAGAACAGGAAAGAACTTTAGAGATGGTGTCTTGAGTTCGGGGGGTAGATTTAGAAAAGGGAAGGTATTAGTACCCTTTTCATCCGTAGTTATCTACGGTCTCTTAGTTGATTGCTAGATCACTTTCTTTTGTTTGAATATGTGCTTGTGGTGTGGTTTTGGAAAATATTTTGAAAATATCTTTGTAATGGTTCTCGTTTCTATAAGAACGCGTACAAAGTGTTTGTCTTTTGAAAATGTTTCAAATGAGTGTGTTTGTATATGAAATGTTTTTGTTGTGAGCAAGCGAGCAGCTAGGAGCGAATCTACCTACTCAAAAAGGTCTTAAATGTTCTTTTCCTCCTCGTTAATATGTTACTATCTTACCATTGTTTTGGTAAGAAGCCCCATCATTGGATGTGAGGGGACGGGCGTGAGACGTTTGTGTAGTCATAGAAGGCAACCTACAAGACGTTTTAGCAATATAGTTTAGGGACTAGATCGTTTACCGAAGGAAACATCGAGGGTCATCGAGGGACTATGATCTTTTATTGAGGGTCTTTGCTAAAACACCCATGTACGAGGGACATGACTATTTTTCTGATAGGTAACAAGTGGAATTACCCTAAGGGGTGCATGTGTGCAAAGTGTATTTGATTGCATGCATTTAGTCTTTGAATTTTGGGTTGTCTATTTTTTGTTTTTATCTTGCCATACGCACCTAATTACTAGCAATATATGAAAGGAATAAAAACGCGGAAAAGTAAAGTCCTACGCTATTACATCATTAAGGGGACGGGGTGTACAAATTTATAATGGGGATTGCGAGAAATTAAAGTCCTAGTTATCTATTACAACCATTTTGAAATAATGTACAAGAAATGTGAAATTAACTAGTTTTGTTTTTGTTAAAAAAAAGGAATAAGTTTGCTTAAGAAAATATTGTTGATCTTTGAGTTTTAAAAGGGATAAAATAAAGTATGTAAATATAAAATATTTTTGGTTATTAAAATCTAAAATAAGATAAATAAGAGAAAAAGGAGTCAGAATCAACACATTGCTGAAGTGAGAAGGAACATAAGTTCTGACTCTGATACGCTGCAAGAGAGAAAATGTTAGTAAGAACGTAAAAGGTCAGAAGTTCTGGGTCTAGGTACACCAAGTTCTAAGGTTGCTGGGAACAAAGGAAAATCTAAAAGTTGTGATTTTTGAGGGAGTCTAGGAAATCTGGTACAACTGGGAATCTAGAAGTTCTAATGCCAATGACAGATCAGAAGTTCTGGCTACTTGAGAGAGTGAGGTGATAATGCTGTTAGGAGAGGTTGTCTAGAAGTTCTGATTTAGGAATATTGTTCTGATTAAATTATTAATTCTTGACTAAAACTTTTCCCAGGTAAGCTTCGTTCTAGGCAGTCTGGTCCCTTTGAAATTACCAAACTTTTTCCAAATGGTGCAATATAAATAAAAGCTAAATCTAGTGAACCATTTGTCGTAAACGGGAAGCGCTTGAAACAATATCATTGCATTGACAACAGAGACTACTGTGAGTGTTTGATGTTTCCATATTCCTTATGGCTTTTATTCAGGTACGGGTAAGTACCTATTGGATTTGGTTCTGTGAAGGGTTTCTCTGTCAAGTTTTGGCTAAAAAGGGGGAGAAAGTGTTAGTTCAGTTGTTTAATCTGGAGTTTGTTTTTCCAGATATCTCACAAAGATGTTTGATAGGATGTTTGATCCTATGTCTGGTTGTTTTGTGACTTGTGATCAGAGTTATGAACACAGTTGTGGCATGTGTTCTGAGTTACTAGGGGAAGTGGTTGCTTTGCTCTTAAGTTTTCTCTTATGCCCATAAGAGAAAGTGTTACCGTGTAGAGCTAACTGAATGATTATGTGTTGAGGGGAAGTACAAACCATATTCTTCCTCATGTGCACCAAATTACTTTAGGACCTTCGACTCCTTTAACCTGAGGTTATTGTTCTTTTATGTTGAATGGCATCAAAGTGAAGATAACTCTAGTGTAGAATCCACTAAGGAGAAGCAGGCTCTTACACACTTCATTGGGGAAAGTATTCTACTCCAAATAACCTTAACAGATGAACTTCGGCTAAACAACAGTGCTGACGACACTGGGGAGAGTATTTTGTTTGTGAAACAAATCATCCAATCAAGAACTTCGCACCGGTAACAACCTCAAGAGCTCCGTTTTTTCTTGCTGGACCAAAGAAGATGTAAGGAACCGTTGGAAAGGGATCCTCGAAAAGTTAAAACTCCATGGAGAGTAACAAACTGAGTAACTGGTTACTACGGGCTACACTCTTTGAATGGAGTTGCAAAAATAAATTGCAAAACTCCACTGGAGAAGATCTGGAAAAGATCAAGTCAAGATTGCAAATCCTGGGGAAGAGAGATTCTATATCAATAAATCTTACTATTTAAAATATTCCGAGGGAAGATCTTCTACTTGGCAATGCTAGGGGAAAAAATTCAAGTAACATTGGGGAATCATCCAAGAATCTCCATATCAATCAAATTTTTATCCACAAACCCTTTTATGGGGGAAGACTTAATGGGGAGAAGTAGAAACTTCAAGAAGTGATGGGGAAAGAAAACTTGCTCCACTAGGGAATAATGGGCAAGTTAATCCAAAAGGTCCTCGAAATTTGACTTCAATTGGGGATAAAGCCTCTTCCTCCACTGGGGAGCAAAGGAACTTTAGATGGTTGTATCAACAATACTAAGTACACTGGGTATAACCATCTTTGCAAAACTTATGTCAATAAGGACTTGTACTAGGGAGGATAAAAAATCACTTCATTGGGGATAATAACCATCTTCATGGGATGCCAACCAAAATCTCCAATAGGTAATCAGGAAAAATGGGCAGATTGCACTGGAGAGGAAAAATGAAAACTTCATAAAGGAGGAGAATGCACACTTCATGGGTAAGATGAGTGCCAACCTCACTAGGGAAGCCGCAAAATGTCGACTTTAAGGGGAGTATATCAAGAATCTCTGGTTGGTGAATAAAAATATTCTTCCGAGAAACTTGGAAAGAAACAAACTGTTTTGAGAAAAGGAATTATATTTGGACGAGAGTACACCTTCACTGGCGATAAATGATCATGTCTTGAGTTGAGGTGAGTACTCATTGGGGAATTCAGATTCCATTCTGTAGAAATCTTCATCCTTTAAGACCCTCCTTGACTCATTCAATGGTACGCTTCCACTGGGTAAAAATGCGATGCAAAATTGCAATTTCATCATGCCAACTCTAAGGAGGAATGCCATTGAAAAGTGGACTTTGGATAGGATACTGCAAAAATAAATTGCAGTCCATTGAGAAGAAATCATCTTGACTTCAATTAAGCTCCTAAATTTCTGGGGACAAGATCCATTATTTTCTTGCAGAGAAATAAGGAATGCTTTTTTGGGTGTCATACGATGGCATAACTGACTGTTATACCAGTTTTGTGTTTGTGTTTGCAAATATTGTGGTAAGAAAAAGTCGCTACAAGACTTTTCTTTTATCCAACAAAGGAAAGGGTGAAAAGAACAGAAAAATACATGTCGAGATTATTTCTAAGTAAGGGGGGTAGATTATGGAAAGGGAAGGTGTTAGCACCCTTTCCATCCATAGTTTTCAACGGGATCTTAGATGCTCAGCTCATTTTTGAAATACCTTGTGTTTTTGTGTGTTTTTGAAAAGTATTTTGAAATTCCTTAGTAAGGCGATTTGCTTTATGATAACTCCTGTATCAGTCCTAAAGAGTGTTGATAAAGCATTTGAAAATGTTTTTGATAGTGTTTGTGCATATGAAAAAGTTTATTTTAAGCAAGCATCTAGGAACTATCTACTTTACTCGAAAGGTTCGTTCTTTTCCTATTTTCCTTTAGACAGTGCTATCCTACTATTAGTGAGTAGGTAGCCCTAGTTGTTTGGATGTTTGAGGGACATTCGAAGCAACATTTTATAGTCACAAAGGCAACTGGGCAAGAAATCTTAGTAACTACCGTAGGGTTTTAAGATCATTGTTTACCGAGGCAACATCGAGAGGATCATCGAGGGACTTGTGATCTTTAAACCGAAGGGTAGCCACTAAAATATCTCATGTTTCGAGAGTTGTGAATATTTTCTGAAGGCAACCAAAGTGGGAGTACCCTAGAGGTGCGCATGTGAAAGTGTATTGTGTTTAAGTTATTTATCTTGATGTTATGTTTGCTAACGTTTTGTTTTTAATCTTGTCATGCAATCCTATTAATCATACATCTAAACAGTTAATAATTTGCAGGAATTTAAAATCCGGAATTTAAAGCTACACTATTACATGACTTCGGGGAGGGGGATTAATTATATAGTCAAAAACTTGGGGGAGAAACAAAAAGAAAAAAATAAAGTCCTAATTTTAACTATTACAACCCATAGTCAGATACAATAATGATAAGAATAACAAATGCTAAAGTAATAGACGCGCATGAATTGAAAGGACTTCTAAATCCTAAAAATGAAATCTTTTTGTTGTTTTGTTTTGTTTCATGAAGAAAATTGAATTCAAATAAATCCTAATTCTATTAATTTTAAAATTAAGAAAATGGTTTAAATAAATATTAGTTAATTTATAGAATTATTTTAATTAACAAAAAATACTAACCTAATATTTTTTGTGATTTTATTTGTTTTTACTGATTAAACAAATTAAAACAAAATTAAAAGGAGTAAATAATAAAGATAATACAAAAATATAAATGGGTCAGGATAGTGAAGGAAACAGTGCAAATTGTAGAATGCAGGTCAGGATCGAAAAGGAGCCTAGATCTGCCTTTCGATCCAATGAGGAAACTGGTCGAAGGTGCATGATGGGTTGCACATTTGGAGGCACTGGATCTAGATTGGCCAACATCTGGCAACAGGTGAATGATGGTGCATGATATAGTCCTTCGATCTGGGAACACTAGATCTGCAAGAAATTCATTAGGGAAACAAAACAAAAATCCAGACTTGGGTCGAATCTGGTCTTGGATTCGACAGCCTGTGGCTGCATCATCCTAGTTTGAATCCCCTGGGTCTGAATCGAAATCTATTTCGTCTTGCAACATCATGAATCATGAGAATTGAAAGAAAATAAAGATTGTGCCCTAGGAATGGAACAATCTCATCACTGCGCTTAACCTTGTATGTAACGTATGAAAGAAATCACAAACATCAGCAATAAAATGAATGTATGATTAACATGAATTTAAAACTGCATACTTAGCTAGTTTGAGATCGAAAGCAAATTACCAACGGAGGGATTGTATGAGTGATGCCCTGGCGTGTGTTGGACCTACCTAGTGCTTGGGAACGTCTCCTATAACCTTCAGGGAGTGAGTGGAGCGCTTGTTGAAGAGGCCTGTGAAGGTTTCTTCGATTTTGGATCACTTTGTGAAGATTTTGAGATTTTTTTGGTGTGTATTTGAGGTAGTTTATGCGCAACTTCAATAGGCAACGTGTGATCTCTCTTCAAGAATGCTTCTGTGGCAATGTTTTTCCTGTCTCTTTTTTTCGTCCTCCCCTGACAATGTATCTTTAGTCCTGTACTTAAAGGGGTGTGAGGGGAATGGAAATGGCAAGGGACAACCATTAACCAGGCTTTGAAGACAAAATCAGACAAATTAAAGGATTGCCATCTTTGATGAATTCCTACCCTTTTGGGTTTTGGGATGAACCTGGACATGTTTCACTCCCTGACTCCTTCGAATGCCTCCACGCCTTGTTCTTCGATTGGCTCTGAATTTCACCTTTCGATGGCTCTGAAAATACCCAACTAGCCCAATCGAACACTTCATTCTGGCCAGTCGAAGCTTCTTTTGTCATTTCCTTCAAATGTAATTGTGCAGGAGTGACTGGGACCTCTTGCTTATATTCGAGATCTATATCAAAAGGAAGTTTGATAATTTGCACCTTGTTTAGAACCCATTAAATGTAAGGTTCCTTTGCCACAACATTTTTCCTTTCCGCTTTTCTTTTGATAACCCTACTCTAAGCCCAGATGATTTTGTTGAGTAGCTCTCGGTCATTTCTACCCATGTCATGAACGATCAATTGTTGGAGTTTTTCATCTGAAGGTTTGTATTCCAGAGGATACCCTAGTTTTCGTAGGGCCATAGTGGGATTGTAATTGATGCAACCTTGTGACCCGATTAGTGGGACATTAGGAAAATCCATGCAATTGTAGACAATATCACTGATATCTAACTTTCTAGCATACCACAACATAGAACTAGCAGTGAGAGAATGGCATTATAGATATCAATGGAATACAACAATGGAATACAACAATTTAGGGTACCTTTTTTCTTTTCGTACCGTGTATGAATGGCATTGTAGCTATCAGCAAGCAGAGCTGGAGTGGGGTCTATTTTTAAAATCTTTGTTCCCTAGAACATACTGATGGTTGTGGGATTAATATAGTCTGTAG
The DNA here is from genome assembly GCA_948472305.1 of Vicia faba. Lineage (NCBI taxonomy): Eukaryota > Viridiplantae > Streptophyta > Magnoliopsida > Fabales > Fabaceae > Vicia > Vicia faba. Next base: position 1,718,903,214 of record OX451736.1, on the reverse strand, counting down.
TGCACGAAAATAATACAAAACCAAATATAAGCAACCAAAGACATTCGACACAAGATTCCCATTCTTTGTTATTTTCCAAATCAAGAGCTTTATTTTCCAGGTAACACCTCTTAATTCCTCGCACTTCTCCTTCTTTCTTATAATTAAGAGAAAAATCAGGATAAGGGATTTTTAAACCTTTAGCTAGTATTTTAATATCTACGGTTTATCCAATACCCGTATAAGCCTTCTCTTCGGAGAAGTTCAAAATTCTATCCAATTCCTCTAAGGTCGGAGCTAACTGGAAATCTTGAAATGTGAAGCATCTCAGAGGAGGATTATAGAATTGTAATAGAGAAGAAATATCGTCTAACTGCACTTCGACTTTAGTTAAATCCAAAATATCCCTATAGCGACGAGTAAATGTTTGCATAGCCCTTTCAGATAATCTTTCCCTTATAACTTTGATTTGAGTCACATCTGGCTTGGCAACATTGATACGGACGAGTTGTTTTCCTTTAGCATTCATTTCCAGATACTCACAAAAAAACCTTTACTCTTTTTTTTTATATATTTCTTTGTACCCTGTGAATAATACATAAAAAAGCAAACAATGTATGATGAACGTGTGAAATGTATAGATGCATGAATATATGAGTAAAAGGTTAAACGACAAGATTTAAGGAACAGTAACCCTTAGAAGGTAGGATCTTAGCTTAGTTTTATGGATATTCTACCCTCCCTATAAGGTGGTTTCCTTAAGGGTATCATGAATAACACTAGAGGGAAAGGCACACGGGCTTCCCTTAAGCAGAGTCTCTTTGCAGACCGAAACTTTCGTCTATAGGTCGTGAAAGGTCTCATCATAAGATTTTTGTTTGAGGTTTATACAAAGACCCATAGGAGTCATTCCAAAGTCCTACTTATCAAGAGGATGTCTCTTGAGACGTATTTATTTTGCGTAATTCCACCAACTCTAGGCGAAGTCGTCACATAAACTCATATGGATGATGTATCTCCTTGGCTAGTAGATGAACCTTCTTTCTAAGGTTTTTTGAAAATACTTTTGCAAAATTTAAAATCCTGCCATAGGTATAAGTAATAATAAGATAAAATGATAGTAAATAAGTGAATATAATAAATAAATAGACAAAAATAAGAAACCCCAAAATCCCTAAAACTAAGGATAAAACTTCTAAACCTAGGGTTGAGTCCCCCAGCAGAGTCGCCAGCTGTTGCAAATGGTTTTTAAATCAGAGTCGCCACCCTTAATTTTTATCCTAAAGGAAGGGAGTATAACGGAATATCCCTAAAAAGTTTCATAGATTCTAGATTTGGACTCGGTTCTAGACAAGGGAAAGGTGTTAGGCATCCTTTATCTACCTTATTCACAAGGATACTAGGTTTAGAAGCGCGTTTTTTAGGAAATAGGATTTTAATTATTTTATTAGGGGAAAGGTTTGAATTTTAGTTAGGGGGACTCGCCACGATTTTGATCGTATGCCTTCGTATCCTCATAGGAGGAATCAGAGTCTCATTTCGTAGTTTGCGGTTGGTTTGTGTTTTTTATGGATTGCGGATTATATTTGAATCTCCCGCATATGTATTCTAAGAGTGTGAATAACCGAGTTTGTTAGACCAAGTACGCGGTTGATTTAAATATATTCTTATTCCTTTTTCGAAAATTAATGTTGAATTAAATCATTTGATGTTTGTTTGAGCATTTTTTAGACGTATATCGAAGGAGTCTGATATAGTCTCCTCATCACGCGGCCAAATATTAGCCACATGTCACTTGCGGATGTAGTAATTTGGTGAATCGCGCGGGTTTTAATATTTTGATGTAAAATATTAAACTAATTTATATGGTGAAAAATGTTTTTTACGTACATGATTTAAAAAGATGTGATTTATTACAAATAAACAATATTATGTTTTAAGTGAGTTTAAAATAATTAATTATTTATAATAACAAATAATAATATCATGTTATAAAAATATAAATATATAAATATAGAAAAAAATATAAATGAAATTATAAAAGAAAATAAATAAATAAAAATAAATTAGCTGGGGGGTGCAAATTATATTATAGTAGTAAAATTATGGGCGTGCTATTAGGAAGGGCCTGAATTAAGATTTTGAATTCAGGCCCAAGAGGCCAAGGGGTGCGTTCCAACACTACGTAGTAAAAATAGGGGGCGTGTGAATCAACAAAGTCCAAGTCCAGATTTGGAGTGGACCTTTTGAGGTTGGGGGTTAAAAAATGCATGCAGTAGTAAAGACCCAACAAAGGAGGGTGTGGATAGTGAATGGGCCTTTCCCAAAGGGTAAAGTGCTGGAGGGGGAGGTCTGTTTGGACCTTATACAGGGGGAGGGGGTAGGCGTTATGGTTGTCGTGCACATCTTAGGGGCGCGTGATTGCGATCTAGTGAATAAGGTTAAAGTACATGGTATTTATGGTGGGCTTACGTGTATTAGATGATGAAGCTTCATTATATTTTTTATTTTGTAAACAATTTCTCATTTTCGTTCTTACCTTCTTTCTCTCCCATCCTCCACTTCCCTTCTCAAACCCTAACAGAAACATAAACCCCCTCCTCCTAAATCTAAAACCCTAACGCGGCGGCGCAACATGAATCCTAGCCAAACCCTTTCTCACCGATACAATAAACCCATCCCCACACCCTAAATTCGTGTAGCAAAACAAACTAATTCCAATTGCAAAAGCTAAGTGTCGTAGTGGTCTTACCTCTAACGGGTGTTTCTCAGTGTCTCTGTGATGCGATCTAGCTTGGATAATCCTCTCGTTCTTTGATATGAAGGTGCGGCGGCGGAGATAGTGTCGCGCCGACAATTGAAAGGATCTTAGGTTAAATGAGTTGTGTGTACCTGTTTGGGGTTTGCAAATTGGAGGGAGGTTTCGTGGAAGATGAAGACTGCAAGTTAATGATGATGATGGTGGAGGTTGAGGGTGATGACTTAATAAATCTGGGTTTTCCAATTTCAAAGTCTAGATTTGTCTTCTTATCCTCTTTCTATATATTGCTTTCTCTGTAGAAGTATTTCCCCCTCTATTTTACTGTAATTTTATCCCTTTATATCTTTTTTAGATTTTAGTAAAATAGGAAGAACAATTATGTGTTTGTAGAATTAAATTTAGAATTGATTACGTTTTTAAGAATAGGAAAATTTTGAATCGTTTGTCTGTAAATGTTAACCTTATTTCTATTTTCAGAAGGAGTTGTTTCTACTTTGACTTTATTGTTCTTAGATTGTTTTGATTTGGTATTAATTCCGATGCAATAATAAATTTGTTTATGTATTCAACCTGCCCTACTTTAATTGATTTCCCCTTTGATCTTGTTATGTACAAATAAAAATATATTTTTTGTCTTCCAGAAATATCTTAGAGGAAAAGCGCATGCGACTCTCTGATTTAATCCAAATAGTACATGTTTGTCTACTATTTTGGGTCAAACGCTCTTTTATTTTCAATTCTAGGCCTGGCACTTGGGCTTGCAAGTGACCTGCGTAAAAACCAATATCTCCTCTCTCTATTTTTTTTAATAAAACATTAAAGATAATGACCTAAAAATAAAAACTAAACAGTAATGATAGTCAATTAATATAACGATCATGTTATAAAAATAAAAGAAATCTTTTTTAAACAAGAAAACTGAGTGGGTCCCCATATTGGGCCTCAAAAATGAATTGTTTTGTACAAAAAACTAATGGGCCTTTAAAAAGATACGAGTCTTTTTTTTTTTTAAATCAGAACACCCCTTAACCTATTCTAAAAAACAGAATTTAAAGAATTGGTGGGCTGGTTTGAAAACACTAGTGGGCCAAATTGTTTCGATTTATTGGGCTTTAAACAAAAAATAGATTGTTTTTTATCAAAAGTCTAAATGGGCTTATTTTACTCAAATATATTGGGTCTTTAAACGAGATAGATCATTTTATACACCCTCTTTTTTATTAGAAATGAATTACAAAGATATGTGGGCCTTTTTTGATTGAGAAAGGCCCATGACCTCTTTTACAAAACGAATGCCTCTTTGATTTTAAACACCCCGTAGAGATAAAAACTATACCACATGAATCATTAAAAACCTAAATATAATACAAGGGTAGGACAAATTTGGGGTATGACACTAACGCTTTGTCAAAATTCTTCCTATTGACCATATTCACATTAGCAGTAAAATAACTGTAGTCAGCCTCAAAGTTCTCCATAATCTCATCTTGACGCAAAATGGATAAACGTTGATGCAGAGTCGAAGGTACTGCTCCAATGCCATGTATCCATTCACACCCTAATAATAAATTATAATTTATCTTATACGCAATCACCACGAACAATGTTCGCCTTGTATTCGAACCAATTGACAAATTCACTTGAGTCCCACCCTATATGTGACTTGTTTTACCTTTATAATTCGAAGAAACCATATTATGTGGTTTGAGGTCAGTGTCGAACTTGCCAATCTTTTTCAGACATGATTGTGGCATTAGGTTCACAATAACACCACCATCCATAAATACTTTGTTTACAGGGAAACCATCAATTTTGTCCCTTATAAATAAAGGCTTAAGGTGGTACATCATCTCATATTTTGGCCTTTCAAACATCGCCAGTTGTTCTTCCACTACTCCATTATTCATGACATAGTAACATAAAGGTTTCTGGCCCGCAGATTCTGTACACATGGCTTTATCTTCATCTTCTGATGCTTCTGACACAAGACCATACTCATTAGGAGGGATTGACATGATATTACAATGGATAATCAAGCCATTGTTTAAACTATCTTCAAAGTCATCAGATAATTCATCATCCATGATGTCATCAGGATCCTTAGCTTTCACTGGTGGCGAACTTATAACCGGCATCAACCAAATTTATTTTGCTGGACGGCGATGCATTTCTTTCTGATCGGTCTCATCTTTTGAAGATTTTTTGTTTATTTGAAACCTCGTCCACTAAGTCTTTGTCATATGATTCTTCCCTTTGTATGTGGGAGGGAAATGATATTTCTTTGATGTAATTCCAGCTTCATCAAATTGAGAAGAACTCGACCCCTTGTCCACCATTTCCCACTTCGGACTTGAACCTAAACCTTTCTTTACCACTTTCCAATTTTCGTTTGCCCCCCTTGGGCAGAAAGGACAAACCTAGTTGTTGCTAGGAGCATCAATTGGTCGCACAAAAGTCCTTTGATATGGGAAGTTAGGTTTTCCTTGAGGCACTTGGACTTTGTATGGCCTTTGCGCATGATCGAACACCAACTTTGGGTTTTTCTCTTGAAGGTGTTTCTTATTCAAAGCCTCAATTTTCTTCGCATCATTCTCATCATATATCACGTTACATTTTGGGCATAACATGGACCTAGAATTAGTTAACTTTCATCTGTTTAGAAAATATACAAGTTCCTCCTTAGGTTTAGGAAATACGACCTTCATCAATTCAACAACCGTTTCTTCAAACACTTACTCATCTTTGGTTTCATAATCCACTTTTTCCTTATCGTCCTGATTAGTCTCAGGCTTTTCAGCAATATCAACTACCATCACCTTTTATGGCTTGGACAGATTGCCATTGCCACTTTTGAGACCTTCTGTAGTCTTGACTATTGTAACTACCTTTGTATCAGCAATCAAAACTTGTTCATTCTTGATACCATCAATAGTCTCGATCGCCAACACTTCCATTAGGTCAACAATGTTGGCTTGTTCGCCTTTGAGATCGCCAGTAGCCTCAATCATCAACACTTACAATGGTTCGACAAACTGTGCATCAGCAACATGTAAGGAATCTAAGTCGACCTTCATGACGCCTTTTGGTTTTTCACCAAATTTTAATCTATTATCCTTCAATGCTTTCTGTATCTAATCCATGAAAAGAAAACATTGAGAAGTATTATGACCCAAAAAATTATGATACTTGCATAAACCTTTTTTTTGTTTATGCTCTAATGGTGGATTTTTACTTCCTAGAGGAACTATAATCTTACCATATGAAACTAAAACGTAAAATATTTCATCATATTTTGACACATCAAAAGTATATGTTTTAGTATTATATTTATGATTTTTGGTTCTTCAACTGTTTTTCCTTTTGACGGTTTTAGAGGTTTACATGCATATGGAGGTCCAAATTATAATTCAGTCACGTTAGCTTATCCTTCTTCCATGCATTCATCTTCATACTTTATAGAATAATCCTCCATATCCACATAGGCCACTTTGCCTTTTCTATGATCCTTTGAAACTCTAGCTTTCTCTGTTTTCAAATGTTTGACATATCGAACCTTATTATATAGTTGAGACATATCTGTAATAGATTGAGGATCAAACATCTTCCTAATAGAATAATTCTAACCCCCCAACATCCATTTCAACCAGCTCATGTTCAGGAACTCTAGTAAAACATCTAGACTTTAGGACCCTAAAAATATTCAAATAAGCCTCCATTGAGTTGAACGACCTCCTGTTGATTGAGGATAATTCTTTCAAACTTATCTTGGGATGACCAGCATAAAATTGCTCATGAAATATGCCCTTGAGTTATTCCCAAGTGCGTATTGAAATTGGAGTCAATGTTGTAAACCAAGTAAAATCATTCTTGGTTAATGAATTAGGAAAATCTCTTAATTTTAAACCCTCATCATTGGCGATATCGCTAGCTTATGTGTCATACCTAGCAATGTGTTCGATGGTCGACTCATTAGTATCACCAACAAACTTGTTAATTTAGTTAACTTACATCCCCTAGGTAATTCTTCTTGTCGAATATAATCAGGCAAGGGAGATGAATAATTAAGCCTCTGAAGGCCAACATTTACCCCATATTATGTTAACACTTCTTCTATTACATTCATTATGTTGTTATGCCCTACAATGGCATTTCTTAACACTCGACCAGTATCTTGGTTCCGCCTAACCATGACTAGCCTAAGTTCGTATTGTTCAATGAATTCTTCCTCTTCATAATTGCGTACTTCCAACCTTCAATATATAAAAGGACGCTCATTGTTACCTCCCTCCAGTTCTTCAAAAACTCTTAACGGCCTTTGACGCGTCTAAGTTAGTTGGTCTCCTAATGACTCGATCAATCTGCCTGTTCGGTCAACTACATGATTAAAGCAAACACCCATTTGCCGAGTTAAAATATTCGCTAACTCTAAATTACTCTCATCTATCTGTGGCCTCAAAGCCATAACAGAATTAGTATTCAAATATTGTGTCGATTGAGGAATATAACCAACACCACTTGGTCGACCACCTAAGACATAACTTCCTTGGTTTCCAATGGTCACTGCGTTTTATGTATATGTGAATGGGTTCAATTGTAAACCAACCATCATGGAATAAGGCATACCATATTGATAAGGGACAAATGATGACTCTGGACCCCCTGGAAGGAGTGATCCATTTGGGTCAAATGGTGATACCCCATGCCTAGGTTCTGTCATTGTGACTGTTGTCACTAAACCATGAATGTGTAATGTTTATGTAAGAGCGTGGCATTTTAGACTTCAAAAAACGTTTATCACTTCTTAAATTCATACACACACAAACTAAACTACAAGAGACTTTGTAAAAAAAAAAGACAAATACGAAATTATTAGCACTGTCACACTGAGCGTGTTAATTCGTTTACCTCTGGTTTTGGTAAACAATGTTGGTCTCTTCACAAAAGTTTACTTGCGAGATTGATCAGTGAATCTCAGTATAGTGCTTAAGTTTTCAAGTGTTTTCTCAAAGTGTTTTCAAAAAGGATTCATTCGACTCGTGCCAAACGAGTTTTTAAGCATTAAAGAAAGACTTGTGAAATGAAATGAAAATCATTTTAAGTTGTAAACATAAATGACATATAACATCAAAATAGTTGAAAATAAGTTGATTCAAACATACATTGCCTTAGATGGACTCATTTCACTCATTCGTTAGGGTACTCTAGGTGACTAGCATATAGGAATGTGAAAGTTTGAACCTCTAACACTATGCACTAATTTCTTTATTTATACTACACGTATAATAATGTCTTTCTAGCGAGCTTTGTTTCTTTGTACGCCACGTTTATTTTGAAACTTCTCTCTACCAAACCATGTTCTCCATTCAAACTCATTTTTCCTTCCAAAGCGCTTCACTCGCTTGGTCTGGACTCTTTTGGCTTTTGGACGTTTCCATGCCCAATTAACTACTTAAGGGGTTTCTTCTGGTCGACTGCAGTTGTAGTCAACTTAGATAATTTCACCTTTTCAAAGAACCCTCTTGGATTCTTTTCTCTTGGTTGGATTTTAGTCCTTGTCGAAAATTCTAGCCAACAATACGTCAGAGCATGGTGATTTTTGGTACAAAAATCACTTGGGCTATTTTTAGAGTTGCTTTCTCGGAGAAGTAATTTCCTGAAGATGTGTAAGGAGAGAAGTAGATTAAATTACTTGAGCTAAAACAAGGGAGTTCGACTGTTGTTGAGTATGTTACAAGGTTCGAGAAGTTGGTGAAGTTTTCCCTGCATTATAATAATCCGACAAATGAGGCATCTAAGAGTATCAAGTTTGAGAATGAACTACGTCCTGAGATTAAGCGGAGAATTGGATATCAAGAGATTTGTCAGTTTCCAATGCTAGTGAATAAGTGTAATATCTATGATCAGGATACCAGAGCCAAGTCCTCTTTTTATAAGAGCTATAATAAAAAGAAAGGGAAGAACCAGGATCGTGGTAAGTCGTATAGTGCTCCTGCTGAAAAACAGAAATAGAAAGTTTCTAACGAGAAGAAGCCAAGTGGGGGAGGATCTCCCACTTTGGTCAAGTGTTTTAAGTGTGGTGCGCAAAGCCATCATGCTAGTAGTTATAAAAATAAGGCGTTGATATGTTACAATTGTGGTAACACAGGTCATTATGCTTTTGAGTGAGAGAATGATAGTCTGACTTGTTTCAACTATGGTGAAAATGGTCACATCAGTACCCAGTGTTATAAGTAGAAGAAGATTGATAATGCTACTTAGACTAATGTCAGAGTGTTTGCTTTGAGTGGTTCAGAGGTCTCCACAAAGGATAATCTGATTTGAGGTACTTCTCTTATTAACAATGTTGAGTTGATTGATATTACTGATACTGATGCTACTCATTCGTTTATTTCTCTTGAATGTTCTCTGATGTTGGGATTAAAGTTATCTTCCATGAATGCTAGTATGGTGATAGACACTCATACGAAGGGTTCTGTTACTACTACTCTTGTTTGTTCGAGTTGTCCTTTAAGTATCTTTGGTAATAGTTTTTTTATGGATTTGGTGTGTCTACTGTTGCAACAAATTGATGTTATCCTTGGAATGAACTGGTTGGAGTTCAACTATGTTCATATCATTTATTATAACAAGACTGTGATATTCCCTAAGTTTGGTGATAATGGATAGCTTATGTTTCGGTCTTCTAAGCAAGTGGAAGAACTTTTAGAAGATGAAGCCTTAATGTTTGCAATGTTTGCATCATTGCAAGTTAATCATGAAACTACAAGTGTTGAATTATTTGTCGTCTGTGAATTTCTAGAGGTGTTTCTAGATGACATCACTGATTTTCCTCTAAAACATGAAAAAAGCTTACCATTGACCTAGTACCAGGTATGAGTTTGTTGTCGATGACTCCTTATAGGATATCAACTTTAGAGTTAGGTGAGTTGAAGAAACAATTGGAATAATTACTTGAAAAGAAGTTTGTTCGAACAAGTGTTTCTATGTGGGATGCTCCTATGTTGCTGGTTAAGAAGAAGAATGGAAGTATGGGGTTTGTTATACCCCAATTTTCCCCCCTAAGATCCCTCTATCATCTCATATCAACTCAATCACATCAATATCACACTAGGGTTTGGTTCTTTTCCCTATCTTTAGGTTTTCTCACGAGGGATCACCAAGCACTTTGATTTGTATATTGTGGTCATATTTTTATTTTGTTGATTAACTTTTAACTAGCAAATACAATGAAAGTTGCTCTAAATGACGATACTCAAGGCGAGGGCACAACATACTTCATCAGGTTGATTCATAGGTTCATGAGTTTATTTCCATTCCTTCTTCAGCAAAGCTTCATTGAAATTTAAGCTTCATCATTGAGAGTGCTTTAAATAAATTTCATGACAAGGTCTACTATGATTCATCATGCTTTAATTGCCAAAGGAAGACAAAAGATGCATGATTTGATCAAATAAGTTTGACCTAATTAGACAAGTTCTTGATTCTTTGATCACAAGTTCATAAATCCCTCAATTCCAAACATTTGGAAGTGTTGGTTTCTACTATAGGTTCTTATGATCATCCAAAACAACTTCTCTTCACATTGCAAAAGTATTTGTACAAGAAAGATTTCCAAAATTGAAAGGGGTTCCCAAGCCATTTTGATGCTCTAGGAGTCAGGGTTTTGGACTTCTAAGGGCTATATCTTTCCCATCTTTTGAGATTTTTGAGTGATTATAAATACATGCTTCTCCTTAAAGGTTTATCAACAAATCACTTCAAAAGTTTAAAGCAAATTTTGAGTGAAAGATCACTAATGATTTAGAAAGTTTACAAGTCCTGTAGACAGGCTATCAAATTCCCTTATGTGACTTCAAAAGGTCATAACTTGACCAATTTTTATCTCCTTGGACCCATTATTTTTCCATAATTATCTTAAGAGTGTGAAATTTAACTCTTCTTTTATGTTCAAACCTTGAAAAATGTTATAAGATGCCTTAAGAGCTCAAAAGATTATAGGCCACCTTATGGATTTTCATCAAATTCAAAGGATCACAACTTGACCAATATTTGGAATTTTTGAGTGATATAAGTTTCACAATACTCTTTAAGGAGTCCAGTTCAAGCTAGCATCATTGTTCAAAGAAAAATTTTAGGATAAGACCTTGTTTGGAGTCAAAACATTTTGGGTCATTTTTGAAGAAAAACATAGAATTTTTTCTAAGTATAAAAGTCAGCACATTTTTCCTGATTTTGACCAAGCACAACTTCTAGCTCAAGCATCCAAATGATCTATTTCTTGGCACATTATGAATAATGTTACCTCATCTTTCCAATGCATCAAGAATCAAGTCCTAAGGTTCCCTAAATCGTGCACACCATGAGTTCAAAGTCAGCTACTTGAAATTAATATTTTCTTCCAAGTCAGAATTTGAAATCCATAATCCAACTTCTAAACAAAAAATTAGCACGCATTTTTTATTTAAACATGTTTAACAAAGATCCCAAAGTTGAATTAAGGATCAAAATGCAGAAATTGACTGAGTTTTGATGCACATGGAGTCACACACTTTCCACTTTCATACTCCATCCAATTTCCCTCCAAACTTCATTTTTCCTCTCAATTCTTTGCACCATTCACTTCCCTATAAATAGAGGACCTCACTCCTCCCATTTTATCAATCTTGGACAGCCAAAATCACCCTGCCAAACTCCCTGCATAACCCACTTTTATGAGTTTTCGAATACATCATTTCTCCACTTTCCTTTTTCTTTGTTGATTCTTAATCCTTGAACTTCACTGAAGCTAACAGAAAAATAACCAAGCCTGGAAGTGTCCTAAATCGTGCTAGTCAAATCCAATTTCAGAGTAATTTTCTACTACTCCATTCAGGTGGAATTCTCAATCAAATTGAACCAAATAAATCCCTATTCGACTCTACTCATCCATCTAATTCTCACACTTCTCCAAATACAGCCTTGCACAGTTTATATAAATTTGGCACGAGGGTACCATTAGAATCGTCTTGAAGAGATTAATCTAATGGTACCAGTATGGTTCTCTAATTTTACAGTTTGTGAAACCTCAATTTAGGGCGCCTGGAGGTTGAAGACGACCTACGTGTCGTGCTTCAGCCAATGATAGCGTGACATATAATTTTTTGAACCCTATCTAGTTCATTTGTCTTACTATACACACGTTTTGAGGACCATTGGATCTGATTACTTTCGTTAGTCAGACTCTATCCAACGCGCTAGACTTTTGTTGCTTTTAATTATTAAAAAATGATTTGGTGTGATTTCCAAAGATGACCATATTATGCACAACATGTCTGATCCATTGGACCTGCTTCCTAACATTTTTTGACATTAATCTAATGGTCCACATTTTTTGAATTTATTTTCATTTTCTGATTTTTCATATTTAATTGTTTTAAATTTATAAAAAATCATAGTAAATTCATTTCTGAGCCAAAAATTATGAAAAAATTCATAAATTTTTTTGAAATATTGTCTTTCTGATTCTTATTTTTTCATGATTTTATTTTCAAATTTCATATTTTTTAATAATTTTTTCTTTGTTTTGACTTGTTTTTAATTGTTTAAAAATACATTTTCGTATTTTTAAATTTTGAAAAAAAATTATCAAGATCATTTTCTTTACTATTTTTGATATTTTTCACTTGAATGATTTAAAATACTTTTAAAAAAATACTTTTGTGTTTTAAAAAATTGCTAAAAAATTTGTAAAAATACTTTAGATCATCTTTGACTTTTCATGTTTTCTTTTAATTTTTATCGGATACATTGAATATCTATTTTTTTGCCTTTTATTTTCATTTAATAAAACAATTTAAAAATATTTTTATTTTTTATTTTGTTTATTAAATACAATTTTATTTTTGAATATATTCTGGCTGAGCTTGAACTATGTGATTTTTGATCATGAGCTTCATTAACATCATTGGATCTTGGGTATTGATTTTAACTCTACCAAAATGGATGAATGATTTTAATGATAGTTTGAATAAAATCTTTGATTCAAATATTTACCCTCTCTCTTCATCTTACCCCTTTCTTACTTGTGTTATATGTTGTAGGAGAATTGTCTATATATCATTTCTCTAAACATATGGTACATAGATTGTTATTCACCGGTCTTAAAATAGGTGCGACTTCTACATAAGTTCCTTATGATTGCTTAATATATCGCTAAATTTTTTCCCGATTCGAAAAATGATCATTTGTGGCCCAAACTTATGTTCGCAAGCCCAAGTATGTTTAATTTGAAATCTTTGATCCAATAACCTTGAGGTTCATTGTTAGGAGGTTTTGGTCTTATCAATCCTCTAATGAACCTTCATAAAATTTGGACTAAGTGAATCATTTAAACATCGTTGAAAAATTTGTTGTTGCCTCGAGAATGTGAAATGAATTATATACTTGACAAAAAGAAAATGAAACTTGTTGTTGAGAAACTTTGAATTTATCAATCTTCTAATGAGTTTTCAAATGCAAGTTTCAAAATGGTCATTCAACTAACCTCTAATTTCTAATTCATTAACAATTGACTTTATTGTATGCTTTTACTTTACGTCTTTAATTTAAGCACCATTTATTTTAGCATTTACATTTCATGCTATTTTCATCTTTGCTCACTTGAGCATTTATCTTTATTTAATTTTTATTTTGCTCACTTGAGCTTTCATTTTATTTCTGAAGATACTTAATAATCAACTTGAACAATAAAAAAACTTTAAGGTTACTTGGACTAATTGGTTACTATCCTTGGCATTATGGAGTTATGGACCTTTTAGACTTAGGATTAGAAACCTTGACTACCCTTGAGACCTTGTGACTTCTATTGTTATTTTGTCTGGAGTTCTTGAGGTTTACCCCGAGACATTATGTTGTTTTTTCTTTGTTCGCAGGTTATTTCAATTACGTGCTTTGTCTGTGATTGAGAATTTATCTGTATACAGTCGTTACTCTACCCAATTTTTGTGATGACTTAATGCATTTGAAGTTTGGTATTCTTAAGAGGTTTAATATCATTGCTTGTTTGGTTTCAATCCAAAGGATGAAAATTCTACATTGACTCATTGTGTCAAGTGTTGGCTTCTTGTTGGTTAGATGGCTCTTTTCCCTAGCTTTTACCTTATTCCTTAGGATAGTCCCTTCATCTCCTCACATCTTCTTTAATTTCAAAAATCATATCCCTCCTTTTCAAAACTATTCTTGTTTTCTAAACATAAACCACTTTCATAATAAACTTGGACTTAGGTCCATGCATTTGCAAAACATTTTCTTAATCAATCTTTAACTAACTTAATAATACTTTGACATTTTTGTGATAAAACAAAAAGTCAATCAATCTCATTCAAACTATTTTACCATTTTGGCTTTTTACTTAAAAATTTTCTCAAAACATTAGACTCTTGACGACCCTTGTAGTGATGTGAACTACTATACTTATAAGATATGTAGTGAAGTGAGACATTTTCCACTTGGGTGTTGAGTGAGGCTTTGTTGATTTTAAAAACCAAGCCATATACTCCACTTTGAGATGATGCAAATTCTCTTTTTCTCATAATCGTGGGTAGTAAGTATTTCTTCCACTCAGAGATGACGATGATGTCTAGTCTCTTAAAATTAACCAACACATTTGTATTTTAAAATTTTAAAGGTGAACTACGAGTACCCTCATCCCCTATTACACGGAAGGTGGTACATAGGCACTAAAGGTTCGCAACCGCGACGGGTGCAAAAATTGTAAAAAAAAAATACTTCTTTTCCTATCTCCACTGTGATACGGTGGCAAAACCGACTGTTATACTGGTTTTCATTTGGTATTCGCAAATGTCGCGGTAAGCAAGAGTCACGACTGACTTTTATTTCATCCAACAAAGGAAAGGAAAAAGAATAGAAAAAACATTTTTTTCGAGATATTTCTGAGTATGGGGGTAGATTATAGAAAGGGAAGGTGTTAGCATCCTTTCTATCCGTGGTTTTCCACGGGCTCTTAGGTACTTGCTCATTTTTAAAATTGCTTGTGTGTGCTTGTTTTGAAAAAGTTTTTGTTTACTTCGTGATAACCCTTGTATCGGTCCTCAAGAGTGTGACAAAGTTGTTTTGAAAAGTGTTTGTGTGAAAAGTTTTTATTTTGAGCATGTACTTAAGATTTTTACCTACTCGATAAAGTTCTATTTGTTTTTGTTTCCTTTAGACAGTGCTATCCTACTATTAAGGAGTAGGTAGCCCTATCGTTGGATTTGCAAAGGGACGTTCGAGGGGACGAAATGGTCTCTGAAGGAAACAAGTAAAGATACCTTAACGTTTCTAAGGGACTATTGATTCGGTATATTCGGAAGTGTACGAATCGCGTCAAAGTAATATAAAAGATTATCGATCCACATAGACCAATTGTCAATCTATCATTTCCTAATGTTGCGGTGTTTAGCTAAGTCAATATTAAACAGTGAATTTAGCATGTAAGAAAGTAAAGTGCAGAAAAATAAACTTCAGATATAAAAGCGGGGTTGAATGTAATTCATGTAGTCAGATGATATTCGCAATGCTCCAGAATAGAACTACTTATAGGGCAATATTTTCTACTAAAGAAAAGAACTAATTTAACAAGAACTGTCGCTTTCGCGTAATCAGAACCGAGTTTACTTTCTCATCAGACCTTCTTATTGTCACTATTTAAAAGGCGCGCATTGCGTTAAAGTAATAAACCTATTTTTAAGTAATAGAGTACTTGACCAAGTTGAAAAGTATTTTGATCTGGAATTTCTAATAAAAAAGGAACCTAAGTTTAACCCTATAAACGCGTCCGAAAATAGTTTCAAAATTGATTTCTTTGATAATAAAAATCCCTAACTAACTGGACAAAGCGCTTTCGCTTCCTTTGACCAGTTAGAACTAACCGAGTTTAACAAAGGGTTGGACGGCTTTCGATCTTACCCAACAATAATAAAGTACAGAAATCTCGTATTATAAACCAAAATAGCCCATAAGCATTTCTATTGACACATTATTTGGAATATCGATCTAACTAGATTCTTTACATTCTAGCCCAGTAAGGTTTAGCCTGACATGGGAATGTAAACAGAAATGTTAAAATAAATCATGCGAGAAAGTAAATAATTTAAAGCAGGTGCAGGAAATAAACAAAGTAAAAGCAGGTGCAGGAAATAAACAAAGTAAAAGCAGGTCTAGGAAATAAACAAAGTAAAAGCAGGTGCATGAAATAAACAAAGTAAAAGCAGGTGCAGGAAATAAACAAAGTAAAAGCAGGTGCAGGAAATATATAAATAGAAACCTTCTCCAAACGGGGAGGTTTTAAATCTGGTACAAACTAAAGTAAAATAAAAAGAAATATACTTAATCATGGTAAGTCACAAAAAATAAAAAGAAAGTAGAATGCAAGAGTTATGCATAAAAATAAATAAGTATGAAAAAGGAAACAACATAATAAAAGAAACAACAAAACAATGCAGATATGAATCAAGATCATCAAGGAGTGGTAGGGTCTGTGGTCGACTCAGGACCATGAGCTACAACTAACTTACTGCGAAGATCATCAATTTCCTGCTGTAGGAGGTCTACCTCAGTAAAGTGAGTAGCATCGGAAACCATAACTTGAAGAGAGAGGTCTTCAACTGTATGAAGAAGTTGGGCTACCTCTCTATACATCTCAGCATCCTGTGCATAGATGTCAGGTTGTTGAAAAGAGAAATTATTAGAGAATACAGTGGTCCTTTCTGGCGATGGACATGGATGATACTCTGGTACCAGAGGTGATTTTCGCTCATCCACGGTCTCTCCAAGACCTTCTAAGCCATATGTCCAATTGGCAGGGTTATGGACATTGGTCATCATGGGATCAGGCAAGGTAAAATAGTGAACGGTTTCATTATCAATCACGAGTCTATACTGGTTGGGATTAAAGTAGACTCTTCTCATCAGCCCACGATCCAAACAGAAATCAATGTCCATTGTAGTATATCCACAGTAGGAGGTAAGGTGAGATAACTAGCTTGTATGACCTAAAGCAGAAGCAATCTGAGTCACTGTCCCTCCTACATGGAGAATACCTTCAGGTGACTTAGAAGTCATCATGAGATTCCACAGTAGAAAATTTCCACAAGCTACAGGGCGAGACTGGGTCGCACAGTAGAGGAAAAAGATCTCCTCCTCACTAACATGGGTATCAGTGTTGGCCTTCCCTAGGAAAGTGTGAGAAATAACCATCTGAAAATACCTGAAAGTGGGGTTGTGAATAACAGGGGACAGCTGAGTGGAAGGATTAAGGCTCCCTCCAGCAGTAATATCTCTCCAGAATTTCTCTATGTCCCTAGTCATGAAATAGCCAACTGGTAGCTCAGGTATAGCATCGGGTGTGGTCTGGAAGCCTAGCAAGTCGCCAAACTCCTTCTGGGTAAAACAACATTCTATCCTGAATAGTCTGAAAGTGAGATATCCATCCTGGCCATTATAGGGTTCAAAATCAAATGAATTGAGGAATTCTAAGGTGAGGTTCCTGTAGGTCACATTTAGGTCATCTGGATACTCGTTGCACTTTAGCTGGTTGCATAAATACTTGATACTGGCTTCAAAGCCAAGAGCTTCCGTACAAATCTGGTCTGGATATCTGGTCGGTGCCATGGGTCGCAGTGAAAGGACCGCATAGCATTGTCTCTGAGTGTCATCTCGGAAGGAAACATGCATGTCATCGAAATGCTCCATCCTGAAAAATGTAGTTAGCAAAGACGGCTAGCAGCGGGGGCCTAAAATCATAAATTTTCAACTGTTAGTATAAAGATAAAAATAAAAATTGATAAAGTAAAAAGTAAATTAATGCAAAAAATGAAAATAAACTCATGGCTTGCCTCCCATGCAGCGCTTGTTTAACGTCGTTAGCTTGACGAGTATGCTTCATATATCGGAAACTGGTACTGGTGGATCAATCAGAGCGTGGCTGGAGTAGTTGGTAGGAATGCCACCTCCTTTGTAGTGCTTCAAACTCTGCCCATTGAAGATGAATGGGCTACATGAATTGTTCTTGATCTCGATTTCTCCAGATCTTAGGATTCTAGAGACCTCAAAAGGACCGGTCAATCTTGAACGTAGCTTGCCAGGAAAAAGTCACAACCTGGAATTGAAAAGGAGAACAAGGTCCCCTATATTGAAATCTTTCTTTACAATTCTTCTGTCATGCCAAGTTTTGGTTCTTTCTTTATATATTATAGCATTCTCATAGGCAGACTGGTGGAATTCCTCCAATTTATGAATGTCAAGCATGCGCTTTTCACCAGTAGTCAAATATTCCAAATTTAGGGTCTTAATGGCCCAATAGGCTTTAAGCACTAACTCAAAGGGTAAATGACAAGATTTTCCATAGATTAATTGGTAAGGGGTTGTTCCCATAGGGGTTTTAAAAGTTGTTCTGTAGGCCCATAATGCTTCATGTATCTTCTGAGACCAATCTTTTCTGGAAATTGAAACGGTTTTTTCTAAGATTTGTTTAATCTCCCTGTTAGACACTTCTACTTGGCCGTTAGTCTGTGGGTGATAAGGTGTTGCTACTATGTGCTTTACTCCATACTTACTCAAGAGCTTATCAAAGATTCTGGATATGAAATGTGATCCTCCATCACTTATAACGAGACGGGGTGTTCCAGACCTCGTAAAAATGATATTCTTAAAATAACTTGACTACCACTCTTGTGTCATTTGTGGGTGATGCGATAGCTTCAATCCATTTAGACACGTAGTCCACAGCTATCAAAATGTACCTATTTCCCATTGAAGGTGGAAATGGTCCCATAAAGTCTAAACCCCAAACATCAAAAAGTTCAACTTCCTGGATATTCCTCATTGGCATCTCGTCACGTCTCGATATGTTCCTGGTGCGTTGGCATCGATCGCACTTGACAATGTAGGTATGAACATCGCGCTATAAAGTTGGCCAATAGAGGCCTGCTTGAAGAATCTTGGCGTGCGTTTTAGATATACCTGCATGTCCATCATAAGGTGCAGAATGACAGTGTCTAATGATGTCTTCTATTTCCTCTTCTGGGATGCAATACCTAAAAAAATTATCTATTCCTCTCTTGAATAAGAGCGGTTCATCCCAGTAGAAATGTTTAACATCTTTGAAGAACTTCTTTTTCTGTTGGTAATTTAGATCAGGGGGTATGATATCTACAACTAGGTAGTTTACAAAATGAGCATACCAAGGTACACTCTTCATTACTGAAGTTTTTTCAAAATCTTTATCTCTGTAAGGCTCAGAGTCATCAGTCTTAGCTATAAGTCTGTCATAGGGGAAATCATCATTTATAGGCAATAAGTCAGGTTTTAAGTGTTCTAATCTAGAGAGGTGGTCAGCGACAACATTCTATGTGCCTTTCTTATCCTTAATGGCTAGGTCAAACTCTTGGAGTAACATGATCCATCGAAGTAATCTAGGTTTAGCGCCTTTTTATTTAATAAATAATGTATGGCAGCATGATCAGTGTAAACAATGATCTTTTCTCTAACTAGGTAGGACCTAAACTTATCTATCGCAAAAATTACTGCCAATAATTCTTTCTCTTTTGTTGCATAGTTGAGTTGGGCGGTATCTAGGGTTCTACTAGCATAATATATAACGTGTAATTTCTTGTCTTTTTGTTTTCCTAAAACAGCACCAACTGCATAATCGCTGGCATCGCACATGATTTCAAAAGGTTGTGTCCAATCTGGGGGTTGCATGATCGGAGCTGAAATCAGTGCTTGTTTCAAATATTTAAAATCTTCGAGACATTTCTCGTTGAATACAAATTCAACGTCCTTCATTAGAAGATTAATCAAAGGTTTTGTTATTTAAGAGAAGTCTTTTATAAAACGCCGATAAAAAACAGCATGTCCAAGAAAACTTCTAATCTCCCTAATGGTTTTAGGTGGGCTGAGGTTTTCTATAACTTCAATTTTGGCTCTATCGGCCTCAATGCCTCTTTCGGAGATAATGTGTCCTAATATTAAACCTTCATTAACCATAAAATGGCATTTTTCCCAGTTTAGCACTAGGTTCACCTCTACGCATCTTTCAAGGATTTTTTCGAGATCGAAGAGACAATCTTTAAAATTGAATCCACACACCGAGAAATTGTCCATGAAAACTTCCATTATTCCATCTAGGTAATCTACAAATATAGACATCATACAACATTGAAAAGTGGCAGGGGCATTACAGAGTCCGAAGGGCATTCGTCTATAGGCGAACGTTCCATAAGGACAGGTAAAGGTTGTTTTCTCTTGATCCTCAGGGTGAATAGGTATTTGGAAAAATCCAGAGTATCCATCTAGATAACAAAAGTGCGAGTGTCTGGCTAGATGTTCGAGCATTTGATCTATAAATGGAAGAGGGAAATGATCATTCCTGGTTGCTTTGTTTAATTTTCTATAATCTATACACATACGCCAACCTCCTTCTGTTTGTTTATCAATATGCTCACCTTTCTCATTTTCTATGATTGTGATGCCTCCTTTCTTTGGCACCACATTCACAGGGCTCACCCAATTACTATCTGATATTTGGTAAATTATACCAGCCTCTAGTAACTTAAGAACTTCTCTTTTAACAACATCGCTCATTATAGGGTTTATTCTTCTTTGATGTTCTCTTGAGGGTTTTGAGTTTTCATCTAACAAGATTCGGTGCATGCACACCGATGGACTTATTCCTTTTAAATCGGAGATGTTATACCCCAAAGCTGAGGGATACTTTTGTAAGATCTTTAAGAGTTGAGTTGTCTCATCTTGAATTAAAATAGCATTAACTATAACAGTACGATTCATCTCTTTATCTAAGAATTCATATCTGAGGTTCTTGGGAAGTTCCTTCAGTTCTAAAGATGGTTTTAAAGGGCAAGGCATGGGGTCAGAAGTAAGTGATAAACATTCATAGAGGTCGTCAATGATGTAAGGTTCTAAACCTTTAAATCCATCATCCTCCATAATGGGGGTCATAGGTAACTTAATATTTTTATTAGATTCCTCTCGCTTAAGTTCTATATACACTCGTCAATGACGTCGATGGCATAACAAGCATCTCCTATGACTAGTGCCATTAATAATTTTGAAAGAATAAATTCTATCTTCTCATCACCCACCTCAAATGTTAATTTTCCTTTCTTAACGTCAATTATGGCTCCGGGTGTTGATAGGAATGGTCTACCTAAGAGGATTGGGATTTCTTTGTCTTCTTTAATATCCATAACCACGAAATCAGTGGGATATATAGCTGGACGATCTTAACTGGTATGTCTTCAAGTATGCCTATAGGATACTTAACTGATCTATCAGCCAGCTGGAGAGACATTTTAGTCAGCTGCAATTCTCCTAAGTTTAACCTTCTAGAAACTGCTAAAGGCATAAGGCTGTCGCTAGCTCCTAGATCTAAGAAGGCTTTGTCAATAGTATGATTTCCTAAGATACAAGGAATGGAAAAACTTCCTGGATCCTTTTCTTTCTTGGCAAGTTTATTTTCTGAAATAAAATTGCATTCGATAGGTTTGGGATCATCAAGTATACGCTTGTTGGTCAGGATGTATTTTAGGAATTTAGCATAAGATGGTATCTGAGTGATGGCTTCGGTGAAAGGAATCTCTACATGGAGCTTTTCTATAACTTTAACGAATCTCTGGTATTGATTGTCAAGTTTAGTTTGTTTAAGACTTTGCGGAAATGGGACTGGGGGTTTGTGCGGGGGTGGTGATTTATTAGTTTTATCTTATAATTCTGGTTCTTTTTAATTTTCGGGTTCCTCTGGTTCCTCCACTTGGTTTATGGGAAAAACATTTGTCTTAGGTTGTGAAGGTGTACTCTTAGCTGGATTCTTGGGTCCATCGTAAGTAGTCCCACTTCGTAAGGAAATGGCATTAGCTTGCCCTTTAGGATTTGGTTGAGGTTGTCCAGGGAATTGTCCTCCAGGTGTAGTTTGCGGGGCTTGAGTTTGGGCTATCTACGAGATCTGGGTTTCAAGCATCTTGTTATGCGTAATTATCTGATCAACCTTAGTTCCTAATTGCGTGATTAGTTCGTTTACGTGAATATTCTGATTTAGGAACTCTTTGTTTTGCTGGGTTTGAGCTGAAATGAAATGTTCCATGATTTTCTCAAGGTATGGTTTGGGTGCCGCAGCTTGCATAGGTTGATTTGGTCTTTGGGCTTAGAAACCTGTGGGTCTCGGAGGTGCGGAGTTTTGTATTGGGCTATTGTTTTTATAAGAAAAGTTTGGGTGATTCCTCTATCCGGGGTTGTAAGTGGTTGAAAATGGGTTTCCTTGGGTGTAATTTACTTGGTCTGAGCAAGGCTCATTCAACAAGTTACATTCCGCAGGTTGATGTCCTTAGGTCCCATAGAGTTCACATTCGGAAGCTATTGCGGCTACAGTATTAGGGTTTTGAGACATGTTTTGAACTTTTAAGGCAAGAGCATCCATTTTAGCTTGCATCATGTCTAGAGAACTTATCTCATGTTTTCCTCCTTGGGTCTCCTTTTTCTCTATCGTAGCTCGTTCTATTCCCCATTGGTAATGGTTTTGGGCTATGTCCTCAATGAGAGCGCAGGCTTCTAGGTAAGGTTTATTCATAAATGCGCCACCAGCGACAACATCGATATACATCTTTGTGTTATAATGGAGTCCATTATAGAAGGTGTGGATGATTAGCCATTGTTCTAGGCCATGGTGTGGACAGGCTCTTACCAGGTCCTTATATCTCTCCCAAGCTTCAAAAAGTGATTCTCCCAGGTTTTGGTTAAATCTAGTGATTTGGTTTCTAAGGACAACAGTTTTGTTGGGCGGAAATACTCCCCTAAAGTGTCTGCTAATTGTATAAAAGTTTTTATGTGTTGATTCGGGTTCTCAGTAGCGAGACCACCGAATTGGTTTTGTTTCACCAATTGTAGCAATGAGGGTTTTAGTTCGAAATTATTTATGGTTATAGCTGGGTTTACGATACTTGAACTAGGTTCCTCATTTGACGGTTGGGAAAATTCCTTAAGGGGTCTTTGGTTACGATTCTCGGCCATAGTTTTTCTAATTCTACGGAGAAAATGGATGTAACGTTCAGGTTTTTCTAAAGGATTGAATAAGGTTCCGGTGCTGCGAGATCTTCGCATTAACTAGACTGTAAAACTTAGTCTATACGGTGCGACTATAGGGTGCGAAATTTGACGAAATTGTTCCCCGACAACAGCGCCAAAAACTTGATGCGGTATATTCGCAAGTGTACGAATCACGTCAAAGTAATATAAAAGATTATCGATCCACAAAGACCAATTGTCAATCTATCATTTCCTAATGTTACGGTGTTTAACTAAGTCAATATTAAACATGGAATTTAGCATGCAAGAAAGTAAAGTGCAGCGAAATAAACTTCAGATATAAAAGCGGGGTCGAATGTAATTCACATAGTCAGATGATATTCGCAATGCTCCAGAATAGAGCTACTTATAGGGAAATATTTTCTACTAAAGAAAAGAACTAATTTAACAAGAACTTTCGCTTTCGCATAATCAGAACCGAGTTTACTCTCTAATCAGACCTTCTTATTGTCACTTATAAAAAAGCGCGCATTGCGCTAAAGTAATAAACCTATTTTTAAGAAATAGAGTACTTGACCAAGTTGAAAAGTATTTTGATCTGAAATTTCTAATAAAAAGGGAACCTAACTTTAACCCTATAAACGCGTCCGAAAATAGTTTCAAAATTGATTTCTTTGATAATAAAAATCCTTAACTAACTGGACAAAGCGCTTTCGCTTCCTTTGACCAGTTAGAACTAACCGAGTTTAACAAAGGGTTGGACGGCTTTCGATCTTACCCAACAACAATAAAGTACAGAAAACTCGTATTAAAAACCAAAATAGCCCATAAGCATTTCTACTGACACATTATTTGGAATATCGATCTAACTAGATTCCTTACATTCTAGCCCAGTAAGGTTTAGCCTGACATGGGAATGTAAACAAACATGTTAAAATAAATCATGCGAGAAAGTAAATAATTTAAAGCAGGTGCAGGAAATAAACAAAGTAAAAGCAGGTGTAGGAAATAAACAAAGTAAAAGCAGGTGCAGGAAATAAACAAAGTAAAAGTAGGTGCAGGAAATAAACAAAGTAAAAGCAGGTGCAGGAAGTAAACAAAGTAAAAGCAGGTGCAGGAAATATATAAATTGAAACCTTCTCCAAGCGGGGAGGTTTTAAATCTGGTACAAACTGAACTAAAATGCGACTGGAAATAAACAACAGTTGAAAATAAATGTGGCAAGATAAACTTCTTCCGAAGTGCTCCAAACTCGATTACAGATTCAATCTATGAACTTTATCACAGACTCAATCAATAATGCAATAATTCCCCGATGTAAAGAATTATCGCTTTACAATGGTGAAATTATATGGCTTAAGTTCGCAACTATGGTTGGATCAAGTTTTCAACTAAATTTGGATGAATTGAAATTAAATCAGGAACTTCTATTTATAGAGGATGAGGAATGTAGGAAATCACAGGAATGCCCCTCAACTCCTCTTTTGGGGGGGAAATATCGTCCAAAGGTGGCGCCCGCCATGAGGGACATGGCGCCCGCCATGTGTGCTGATGAAAGGGAAATGGGGAATGTGGCAGTTGAGGGCAGCAGGAGGTGGTCCACTTCATGGCCTACCCTATGGCTGGCGCCATGGTGGACGCCATGCATGCAAATTTGACCTAAACTCCTTTTTTTCGGCCTGTTTTCCTTCATTTCTTCAGGGGAGCTCTGGATATTTGAAATACCTGAAAAAGAAACAAAAGATAGGCATAATACGAGAAAAAAATAATAAAAAACCTAAATAACATGTGAAATCAGAGTCAAAAACAAGTGTAAAGTAAGTGTTATCAACTATCATCATAAGATCAATTCATAGGCAACTCGAGGGACAAGTAGGGACTATGATCTTTATTACGATTTTGAATTGCGGGTCATTGCTAAGGTATCCCTATGTTCGAGGGACATGACCAATATTTCCGAGGCAACCAAGTGGGGCAAACCATAGGAGTGAGCATGTGCAAGTGTATATTTTCAGTTAATTATCTTTCCACAATTAGGGTTTTCTACTGTTTAATTTTAATTTGTCTGTCCATACAATCTTATACATACATCTAAGCAGTTTATTGTTTATGCAAATTAAAATCCGAGAAATTACAGTCCTAGCTATTACATGGCTTTGGGCAGATACATAATTATTTTTGACTGAAAATAAAAATGCGGAATTAAAATCCTATTTAAATCTATTACAAACTCGGAGCAGTTACAAATAATAAAAAGAGAAAATTCAAAGCGTGCGGCAAATTAAATGCGAGAAATAATTTGGCGACCTAAAAATTTAATTTAAGAAAATATTTATGTTGTTTTTGAGGAAAAATTAGGTTAAGTACAAAATTAACCCTAATTCTAATTATTTTGAATTATAATAAAAGACATTAAATTAACCTAATTAATCTAATTAATTAATAAAAATATTTTTTACAAAAAAAAAGATTTTAGATGTTTTTATGATTTTTGATTAAATAAAAAAAATATGACTTTTTTTGGTGTTATTAAAAAGATATAATTAATAAATAAAAAGAATTAAAGAACGAAAAATAAAAAAAAAGACGTGGGCCTGCATAAGCACCCAAGGGGGGGGGGGGGTGTTTCTGATTTTTGTTAGGCCCAATATGGCTGAGCCCAGTTTGCGCAAGATCATGTGTTGGCTCGCTTGGAAGGTGCACCATGGTCTCTCCTTGATTGGAATGTTAGATTGTGAGATTTGGTCTGATGAGGGATCTCAGGGTTGAGATCTGGGGGTACACGGTAGGCGCTAAGTCATGAGGCATGCTAGATCTACACTTAAATGGTCAGAAAATAAGAAAACGTTTGGACCTGGGATCAAACCCAGGTCCCTGGCTTCACATGTTACTATCCCTGCCATCTGCGCTGCATGGGTTATTTGTTATAATAATAAAATATAATCATAACATATCAAACAAGTGGCTAGGCTGAAGAAATAAAAAAAAACGCGCGAACATTCAAACGGACCAATGGAATAGTGACGAGTTATCATCTTCTTCCCTGTCCATCGTCTTAGGTATCAGGTTTATACCTACGGACAGAGCTCCATAGCCATAACCCTGCAATCCCCCAAAATAAATACAACGCATGATAAATCAATTCCAAAGACAACAATCAACTCGTCTTGATCTCACGAGTATCATGGCATCATTTTCTTGGCCTAATTTCACCTGTACAGAAAAGCCCCAAAATGGCTTCTCAAATCCTAACCATGGCAAACATCAGTATACGCATCAAAACATAAATTAAATTATCCCAACATGTTGCAAATATGTTAACAATCACAAATATATCATTCAAACATGCCTAAGATGCAAGAATTATCGTAAACTATTTTGAGAAAAGATGCAAACCGTATGGAGCCTAGGGGATGATTCTAGGCTTAGGAATGCTTGCAATGAGTTGTGTTAGCTCCAAGATATGTGCAGGAAGCGATTGGAAGCTTTGGAATGGCCTGAATCAACCTCTATATGAGAAAACCATTCAAAACTTTTTGTCCAATTTTTGAATTTTCTTTCTCTTTTCTCACGGTTGCGACCCTTGTTCTGTTGCCTTGTTTTTGTTCATTATATGTAGTATGAAGAATTAGGGTAACAATTTTGGATCCAATCTTGAGAATTGATGGATAAAATATTTGATCTTTAAGCCATATTATTTCATTCCAAACTTGACCAAATCATGCCTTTTTTGCCTTGATTTGATTTGGCTTCATTAGGCCAGCTCAAATAGATTTGATCTTCATCAAAATTAGATCATCAAAACAATCTTTGATATTTTTTGTTTTTTATTTGATTTAATGTGATTTTTATTAAATCAAAATCAAAATAAAATAAATAAATAGAGAAAATAAGGTATGGCTGCTGATTTAGGTCGTGGACCATGTTGGAAGTGAGGTGTAAGCCTAAAAAGTTAGGCCCATTTGGCAAAAAAATGCATTTTCGAGCACATTTGACTTTTGGCAATTTTCCAAAAATGGTCAACTTTGATAATGCATAACTCTTCCATTTTTAACCCTAGAGAGGTGTTCCTGGACTTTTTAGAAAGCTTAGGATGTACCCTAAACAACCCTTTTTGTCTCATTTCAATTGAGTCTTCCATGTTCATGTAAGAAGCTTTGACCCAAAAGGTGTTTTTCTTGACTTTTCAAAAGGACCTATAATGTAGAAATCCATATCTTTTTATGAGTGCATTTATTGAACTTGAGGGCTGAAGATGAGTTGTAGGAAATTGGATTATCTTCAAAATGAGCCTTGGATGAGAAATTTCTCATAAAGTATGAGAAAGTTATGCTTGGTCAAAGTTTGGTTGTCTTTTCCTGAGAAACCCTAATTTAGCAACTTTTGAGTTTTGATGAATTAGGAGCACTCCTTGAGGAATCATGATCAACCCTTGATCAAATGATGAATATAACTTCAAAATGTTAATGTTAACCAAAAATCTTGAAGTTTGACTATATGTGGGCCACAATTGACTTTTGACCTAATATAGTCGATTCTCAAGCATCTGAGCAGTTGACTGAGCAAACTTCTTGTGCAAAGCTTGAAATTTGACATGGATGGTCTTGGAGAAATATTAGGACTATGGAGAGCATATGAGGCCTTGGGAGATCACCCTTCTTGATGAAAATGGAAACCCTAGTTGGAGGTTCATTGCTTTAGGAGAGAGTTTGTCTAGTCAACTCTTGATCATCCTTGAGCAAGTTAAGGGTCTTAATGAGCATATATTAAGTAAAATGGGAGGGCAAATTTTGGGGTACAACAGCTGCCCCTGTTCAATCTTCTTAAACCTGAGGATGTAGATTGGCCGGTCTACCTTTCGTGATTTGAAGGTAGAAGAGGATTGAACACTAAAGTACCCAGAAATTTGCACTCGCATGAAGTAATACTTGATTGGTGATATCGGGAATGGGCTTACAGATGCCATTTGGAAGTCGATAGAGAATCGTTGAAGATGGGCTGAAATATGCCATCCAGAAAATATATCGGTTGCATGAAAGATTCCTTTGCGAGAATTCCTGTACCTTCCGTTGAGGAGGACTTTGCTAGAGAATGTTGATTTAAGTCCTGGGAGATAGAGTATAGGAGCTTCGGTTGTCCACTACTCTACTGGGGAATTAAATCTTGATTGAGGAGGTGGGGAGTAAACTACATATCTGGTTAGGGTCCAGGATGCACAGTGGCTTACTGGGGAAAGGTGAACTTGACCGTATTGGTCGGGTCTAGGTCTTACGGTGTTGTAAACTGTCATCTGGAGATAAGAGAGAAGGAACCTGGATAATAGGGTTGCTTCGGGATGAGAGCCTAGATAGTAGGGTTGTGAGAAGGAACTTGGATAGTAGGGTTACTACGGGATGAGAGCCTGGATAATAGGGTTATGAGAAGGAACCTGGATAGTAGGGTTACTTTGGGATGAGAGTCTGGATAGTAGGGTTGTGAGAAGGAACCTGGATAGTAGGGTTACTTTAGGATGAGAGCCAGGATAGTAGGGCTATGAGAAGGAACCTGGATAGTAGGGTTACTTCGAAATGAAAGCCTGGATAGTAGGGTTGTGAGAAGGAACCTGGATAGTAGGGTTACTTTGGGATGAGAGCCTGGATAGTAGGGCTGTAAGAAGGAACCTGGATAGTAGGGTTACTTCAAAATGAAAGCCTGGATAGTAGGGCTGTGATATGGAACCTGGATAGTAGGGTTACTTAGGGATGAGAGACTGGATAGCAGGGCTGTGAGAAGGAACCTGGATAGTAGGGTTGTGAGAAGGAACCTAGATAGTAGGGTTACTTCGAAATGAAAGCATGGATAGTAGGGATGTGAGAAGGAACTTGGATAGTAGGGTTACTTCGAAATGAAAGCCTGGATAGTAGGGCTGTGAGAAGGAACCTGGATAGTAGGTTTACTTCGGGATGAGAGCCTGGATAGTAGGGCTGTGAAAAAGAACCTGGATAGTAGGGTTACTTCAAGGTGAAAGCCTGGATGGTAGGGCTTATGGGAAGAATCCTGGATAGTAGGGTTACTTCAAAGTTATAGTGTAGATTAGTTTACCTGTTTGGTTTCGTGAACTGGGTTTCCATTAGTCGTCTGTAGACGTGACCTGTATAACTGCTGGATTTGTTGAAGCTAATCGCCATTCCTGAAAAGATATCAGGGTTAATTATATGCGATGCATGAAATGCATGGTGGGATGATGTTCTCAAAATAAATCAGATTATGTTGTATATGATATGTGTGCGTATGTCATGATGTATATACATGAAATTCTATCGGAGTATGTCTGAGTCTGGGAAAATAAATCCCTGACTGCTGTTGGAGATTTATGAATATTCTGTCAGGAAGAGATTCTGCTTGAGAATAAACTCTTCGGGGAACAAACTTAGAAAGTGAATTTCTATAGCTGAAGTAGTGAGCTATGTCGGGGATTGGGCTTCTGCATCCAGAGAAATAAACTTTGCTTGGGTGATGAAATTTACTGACCCGCTCGCGATTATGAAATTCGGTTGGGGGATATAGCTGTTAGGTTTCTGAATGACCCTGGCTGGGGAGATTACGTCCTGTTTCGGGAAAGCCTACATCAATGCTTTTGAATAATTTTACTTTGTGGGGAGTGTATGTACTGTTGATTATGCTTTAAAGTTGTCTCTGTCCTGGTACCTGCTGGGCAGATTAACTGTCGGGTGTTGACACTTCTTGTTTTTGCCCCTGTTTCTGGAATTACTAGTAATTGTCTTTTGTTTCTTATGTAAATATTTATGAGCAACAATCATATTCAAATGCACATGTCAAAAATAAATCATTGGACATTCTTGCAAAACAAAACAGAAAAAGAAAAACAACTCAAAGTTTCTTGTGAAAATGATTTTGTATTGATTTTTGAAGTTGGTCTGTAATAGGAGTTTTTGTACAAGGAGGCTGACGTTGTAGTAAGAGAACTCTGCCGTAAAAATAGAAGCTATAAAAATTTGTCTAAAATAAAATATCTATATGAAACAACCCCATTGGGTTCCAACTCTTCTATTGCCCCTATATCTTCGAGCGTCTCATCACTTTGTTGTTTGTCTGAAGTTGATTAGGTTGATTGGTGTCGTTCGAGCTTGATAGTCGATATTGAAGTCTGGTCGCAAGACGATCCAATGAGACATAGTGATACGCTTTATATCCCTAACTTTTGCCTGGACTACCCTTTCGGGTTTTAAGTCCACTGGGATACCCTTTTTTGCCCAAGCCGCCCTTTCAGTTTTTCGACTTGCCGGGTGTACATATTTTTTCATTTTCATCCCTTATTTTTTCCAGAACCCTTTTGGTTCGCCGGGAAGACCTTATTTTTTCCTAGGCCATTCGACCTAGCGGGTCTTTTGATTAGGCGTGGTATCTTTTCACTATGTCTGCATTGATAGGGTGAGGAAGGTCGTCACCGTCCATGGTGGTTAGAATCATAGCTCCACCCGAGAAAACGTTCTTAACCACAAATTGCCCTTCATATCTGGGAGTCCATTTGCCCCTGGGATCACCTTGCGGTAGTATGATGGGCTTGATCACTAGATCCCAAACTTGATATTCTTGACGTCTAACTTTCTTGTTAAAAGCCTTTATCATTCGCTTTTGATACGTCTTACCATGACAGATAGCGGTAAGTCTCTTCTCATCAATTAGATTTAGCTTATCAAGTCGAGTTTGGATCAAGTCGTCTTCGTTTAAACCCGCATCCTTCATAATCCTGAGAGAAGGCATCTGGACTTCGATGGGTGAGACTGCCTCCATGCCATATACTAGAGAGTATGGTGTTTCCCCTGTCGACATCCATGCTGAGGTACGGTATCCATGAAGAGCAAATGGTAACATGTCATGCCAGTCTTTGTATGTCATCGTCATCTTCTGTATGATTTTCTTGATGTTCTTGCTAGCCGCTTCAACAACGCCATTCATCTTCGGCCGGTATGGAGAAGAGTTATGATGTTGTATCTTGAACTGTTTATAGACCTTGATGATCATTGTGTTGTTGAGATTTGTACCATTATCAATGATTTTCTCTGGCATGCCATATCAACAAATCAGATTATGTCGGATAAACCGCGCCACAACGTTTTTGGTTACTGTAGCAAAAGAGGTCGCCTCAACCCACTTCGTGAAGTAATCAATGGCTACTAGGATGAAGTGATGCCCATTGGAAGAAGTAGGCCTCATTTCTACGATCATGTCGATGCCCCATATTGCAAAGGGCCATGGAGATGTCAAGACACTTAAGGGGACCAGAGGCACATGCACCTTATCAATGTAGATTTGGAACTTATGACAAGTTCGAGAGTGCTGATAACAATCGGCTTCCATAGTGGACCAGTAATATCCTGCCCGTAGGATCTTCTTAGCCATGGTGTGTCCATTGGAATGGGTTCTTCAATGCCGTTACCGAGTGCTTTTGAAGCTCTGTCAAAAACCATAGTCCACCGAGATCCCTCTTCGCGTCCTTCATCCGGTCCAGGTTCTTCGTAGTTAGTCACCAGCATAATATTCTCATCCGGGAACTCAAAATTCATGGACGGGTAATCATCCACGGCCTGATGAGCCAAATGATCAGTCAACACACTCCCCTTAATTGCTTTCTGGGTTGTATATTGTATATCATACTCAGTTAAGATCATCTGCCATCTTGTTATTCTTCCAGAGAGAGAGGGTTTCTCGAAGATGTATTTGATCAAATCTATCTTGGATATCAACAAAGTAGTGTGGGTCAGCATATATTATCTTAGTTGGTGAGCAGCCCATGCCAAAGCACAACAAGTTTTCTCGAGCAGTGAGTATCTTGTCACACAGTCGGTAAACTTTTTTCTAAGGAAGTATATCGCGTGCTCTTTTCGACCAGACTCGTCATGCTGCCCCAACACACACCCCATTGAATTGTATAGCATTGTTAAGTAAAATATCAAAGGTATTCCTTCAACCGGAGGCATCAGAATTGGCGGTTCTTGACAGTATTCTTTGATTCTTTTGAAAGCGGTCTGGCATTCATCATTCCACTTTACGACTTGATCTTTCTTTAGAAGCTTGAAGATGGGCTCACAAGTAGTAGTCAGATGTGAAATGAACCTGGCGATATAATTCAAGCATCCCAAGAAACCTCTAACTTCCTTCTCTGTACGGGGAGCTGGCTTTTCTTGTATGGCCTTTACCTTTGCAGGATCTACTTGGATGCCTTTATTGCTGACAATGAAACCCAGAAGTTTACCAGACCTTACCCCGAAGGTGCACTTGTTTGGATTCAACCAAAACTTGTATATCTTCAATCTGTCAAACAACTTTTGTATATGATCAAGCTGCTCTTCCTCAGTTTGAGACCTGGCTATCATGTCATCAACATAAACTTCGATCTCGTGATGAATCATATCGTGGAACAAATTGACCATGGCGCGCTGATAAGTTGCCCCAGCATTCTTCAACCCAAAAGGCATCACCTTGTAGCAGAAGGTGCCCCACTGTGTGATGAAGGTCATCTTCTCCATGTCTTCAGGAGCCATGTTGATCTGGTTGTAGCAAGGGAAACCATCCATGCAGGAGAAGATTTTGTGTTGCGTGGTGTTGTCAACCAGAACGTCAATGTGAGGAAGTGGAAAATCATCCTTGGGGCTTGCTCTGTTCAAATCTCTATAATCCACACACATTCGTACCTTACCGTCCTTCTTAGTTACTGGAACGACGTTAGCAACCCACTGTGGATAAGAAGTGACAACTAAGAACCATGTGTCGAACTGCTTCATGACCTATGCATTGATCTTCTTTGACATTTCAGGGCGCATACGATAGACCTTCTGTTTAACCAAAGGACAGTCTTCTTTGGTCGCCAGACGATGAACCAAAATATCAATGTCTGAACCTGGCATGTCTTCATATGACCAGGCAAAGATCTCAATGTAGTCGTGCAACATTTGTATCAACCGCTGTTTGACCTTAACTTCCAAATTTGCACTAATATTGACCTCTTTTCTGTCTATCTCTGTGCCCAGGTTTATCGTCTCAAACGGCTCTTCATGAGGTTGTATATCCCTTTCTTCCTGTTGTAATAGTCTAGAAAATTCTCCAAGCACCTCACAATCATCCTCACCTTCGTCTTCGGCTTGGTTGATTGAATTTTCAAAGTCATAAAGGACAGTAGCAGAGCTGTTATCAATGGGATCCAGAGTGGATATGGATCCGCAGTATGATACGTGAGTGTATGTGTGATCGGTGGACTTAGAACTGACTGTTTAACGCTGGTTTCGCAAAATGTCGCGGTAAGCAAGAGTCGCCACCGTCTTTTATTTTCTCCAACATGGACAGGACAAAAGCACAGCAAAATTCCTTATGAGATAGTTTCTCGGTTCGGGAGGTAGATTTATAGAAAGGGAAGGTGTTAGCACCCTTTCTATCCATGGTTATCCATGGGCTCTTAGATACTTGCTCATTGTGTTTTCAAAAGTGTTTGCTTTTCAAGTGTGAGTGGTTTTGAAAAAAGTTTCGTTGAAAGTTTTCTGGATAACTCTTGTATCAGTCCTCAAGAGTGTTTGAAAAATTGTTTTGAAAGCTTTTTGAAAGTGTCGGTGAAAAGATGTTTTGTTTTTTTGAATAGAGCAAGTATCTATGAGTCATCTACCTACCCTAAGGAATTAGGATGTGTAAATGTCCTTAAGACAGTGCTATCCCACCATTGAGAGGTAGGTAGCACCGTCGTTGGAGGTATTCGGGTCAATTCGAGTTTAGGGACAGTGTGGTCACCGAAGCAACAGTTAGGACACCTTAGAAGCTACCCTTATGTCCTTGATCTTTTTTCATTCAAGGCAACCGTTTCGAGGCAACTATTCCGAGGCAACCGTTTCGAGGCAACTTGTTTCGAGGCAACTGGATCATGGACATAAGGACTTACTAAGACGTCCCATACTTGACGACCACGTTTCGAAGGCAACAGGTGAGGCGTACCCTAGGAGTGGTGTGTGAATTTGTGTGTTGTTTTCATGTTTATCAATTATCTTTGATCATGGCATTGTGAGCTACGCTTTTTTTTAATTAACCATACATTCTTTCATGCAATTTAGAATTTTAGAGTGCGGAAATTTAAATGCGGAAAGATAAATCCTACGCTATTACAAGGCGCGGGTCTATACATCGCCAAAATACAAAGACCCGTTTGGTAAAAATGCGGAAAGTAAATAAACGCGGTAAACCTAATTACTATTACAATCCTTGAGCAGTTACATAATATTCGAAAAGAAAAAAGAATAACGTGCGAAAGAATAAAAGTTAGGACGTCCGAGGGTTTTGACCCTTTTGAGAAATTAAATTAAATTAAGACTTGATTAATTATTTAATTAAAGTAAAGAAATTGTTTTTTATGTTTTTGGTATTTATGAAATAAAGAAGATTAAAATTAAAAGAAACCCTAATTCTAAGTTATTTTTAATTATTTGAGAAGATATTAATGTTAACCTAATTTACACTAATTAGTTGATTTACATATTTATTTACAAAATTAACAATTAATAATAATAATAATAAGAAATAAGAAATAATGAGGAAAAAGTTTAATTTATGAAAAAGATAAAAATGTCAAAAACCTAATTTCTACATATTTTTTATTTATTAAGAAAAAAGATTAAAGTTTAACCTAAATTAACTAAATTAATTATTAACATTTATTTACAAAAACATTTTAAATGGTGAAATTAAATATTAATTAAAAAAAAAACATTTTTTAGTTTCTGATTTTTTTATTATGAAAATTAATTATTTGTGAATTGATAAAACAATTAAAAAGAATTAAAAAGGATTATAATTAAAAGAGAAAAATAAAATTAAAAGATGCAAACCAGGGGGGTATCAGGCCCAAGGGGAGGTTTCTTGAAGTAATTTTGGAATTCGGGCCCAAGCACACAAGGCCTTGTTTGACTTCCCTGGTTGAGTGCACGTGGGTTGACTAGCGTGTACCATGGACTGCATTATCTGGCCATTGGATGGAACATCAGGGGGCACTTGGCAAGCTTGGACGTGAGGCTCATGGTGGAGTTCTGGATGAAGCGCTTCATGGAATTGAGTTAGAAAAAATAATAGCAATTGTATGGGGGACCTGGGAATCGAACCCAGGTCCCAGCGCTTAAGGGACACGTTGCCAGCCAACTGAGCTATTGCGTTTCTTTGTATACATGATGGATAGACAATATAATATATACAAAACAATGGTTAGTGGTATAAGATAAAAATTA
Organism: Vicia faba; assembly: GCA_948472305.1. Classification (NCBI taxonomy): domain Eukaryota; kingdom Viridiplantae; phylum Streptophyta; class Magnoliopsida; order Fabales; family Fabaceae; genus Vicia; species Vicia faba. The sequence continues at coordinate 1,718,868,138 of OX451736.1, read as the reverse complement.
CGCGCCAGATTTGAATTATCCTATAGCATCAGGCCACGTCCATCTTCTTCCTTGTTTTTCCTGCGAATAGAAAACAAATAGCGGGGGTTTTAAACCCCCACTAAGTGGCACAGTAAATAATAGCGAATACACCTACAGGTTGAATAAATTGAGCGCGAGGTATTGGTTTGTTTCGTCTTGATGTCACGAATTCATCCATACAGGTTTTAAGGTCCAATTTTACCGTATAGGGAAAGCCCTAATTTTCAAGTCCTGGAACCCTAGATATCCTTCAATGGTAGATTTCAGTTCAGGAAGATTTAGGTCAATTAACCTATGCCAATCGCTTCAGGAGGTACCTATTAGTGTAAATCACACAAGAAAACCAATTAAAAGCACATGAATCATGCTATGCGAATTTGAAAAACAAGACAAACCGTATGGCCTGTGTTCTTGGATTCTTCACGTGTTAGGGTTGATTCTTGATGCCAATGGACTACTGGAAGGTCCAACAATGCGTTAGAATCGTTTTTAGGCCTTGAATTGTCCTCTCCCTACGAAATCAGTTTCAAGCTTTTTATGAGAATTTTGCAAAGTGAGTATGGATTTGTGAGCAGCTTTTCGTGTATGCTTGCATTAGGTTAGGTCTTGCATAAGTACATGAAGCAAATTAGGTCAAAAACAAGCCCATGGATCCATTGAATTTATGATTCATATATTTGATTTTCAATCATGTAAATCCAATCTTTTTTTCATGAAAATCTTGCCAAATGTGGATGATATTGTTCCCTTGGATGGTGCACGAAATCTTTAGCCTATAATGAGTGAATTTGCTGCATAAAAAGATTTGACAACCATTATTTGATATTTTTCTACAATTAAAACTAATTAAATGAATTAATAATAATAAAAATTCAATTAATTAATTAAAAATAAGAAAATAAACCCCTTTGAGCTTAATGGGTCGTGCATAAGCTTTGGGTAATGATTCAAGAAATAAATTGAGGTCCATTACAATTTTTGAAGCTTTTGAAGCAAAGTTGACTTTTCAAAGTTCCCAAAAATTTCCCAACTTCTCCAATGCATATCTTGCTCAATTTTGAAGCTATGAACATGTTCTTGGACATTTTGGAAAGGTCTTGAAGTCCTCTAACCAATGCCTTTGGTACCATGTCATTTTGATTTACCAATCTCAAGTTATGGTCTTTGACTTAAAGTGCCTTTTTGTTGACTTTTGAAAATGACCTATAATGTTGAAATTGATAACTTTTTGTGAGAGAATTTCATGGACTTGAAGTGTGAAGATGAGTTGTAGGAAATGTCATTATCTTCAAAATGATATTTGTATGGGATTTTTCTGATAAACCATGAAGAAGTTATGCCCTGGTCAATTTGCAGTTGACTTTTTCAACTGTCCAAAAATAGAAACTTTTGCATCTTGAGACTTTTTGAGCCATGTTTTGAGAATCATGATCAAGAATTGATCAAATGATGTTTGTGGCTTCAAAATAAGATGCTGACCAAAATTTTTGACTTTTGACTGTCAAATGACCATTTTGCCCCTACAGTTGACTGTGGAGCAATTAGGGTTTTTGACTGTGCAATTTGATGCTGTGAGTCTTGAACCTTGACATAAGGATGCTTGACAATGTATATGGGCATGTGGGACTTGATTGGACCCTTGGAAACCTTAATTTCTTTGCAAGAACCAAAACCCTAATTTTGACTGTGTTAGGAGGCAATTGGACTGTGCAATCCTTGAGAGATTTTGAATCATCTGGAGATTGATCCTGGAAAATCTTGAAGAATATGGGAGGGCAAATTTTGGGGTACAACAGTGCGTAAGAGCATGGCTATTTTTATAAAGTGAAAACAGAAAATAAATAAAAAAGAGCGCAAAATTTGTATGCAAGGAACGTCCAATGTTTTATTGATGCTATATGAAATGACAAATAATAGCCCTCACAAACAAAGCCAATGTGCCTTGGCGAGGCACAAGGTTGTAGAGTTTTAAATTGTTTATTACAAATCTCAAAACAAGTAAGACAATTACTGCGGAAAAAAAGAAACTAGTATAAAGTCCCTAGTCGTCCAGTTACTCGGTCCACCGTTGGTAGTTGGGTAGATCCAACTGCCAATGTCTGAGTCTTCCACGCTGTCTTCAATGGCATTAATTCCCCGATTATTGATGCGTAGGGGAGGTCCTCCATCCCGAGCGCGTTGAACATCCCTTTGAGCTCCTGAAGTAAAGCCCAAACCAAACTTGTCATTTTTATGGGTAAAATCAGGGAGTTGTCCCCAGTTGGTACACCCACCTTCTTCAACCACTACTCTGGCATCTTTGAGGGAAGCCATCTTCAGAGGAGGTTTGTTGGTAGTAGTTTCAGCCGATACCAAGATCTGGGGAACCTCTTCAAAGTTTTGGCAAGGAGTCTCTATGAATTCCCCGTCCATCTGTACATACCTGAAGGAATTAAGGTGGCTCACCATATACTCCTCCTCACCATGCACAAAGACAATCTTCCCTTTTACTGGATATTTCAGCATTTAGTGCAGTGTAGAAGTAACTGCCCCAGCTTCATGGATCCAAGGATGACCCAACAAACAAGAGTACGACAACTGGATGTCCATTACATAGAAAGTGGACTCAAAAGTATGGGAACCTACTTTGATGGGGATGTCCACTTCCTCGTGCACCATTCTCTTCGACCCATCAAAAGCCCTCACCACAATGTTACTAGGCTTTAAGGTCAATCCCTCGCAATCCAACCAATCCAATGCCTTCTTAGGCAGGACATTAAACAAAGACCCAGTATCTACCAGCACAAGAGCCATAGTGGTGCCCCTGCATTCAATCGAGACATGCAGAGCATCATTATGCTTCCTCCCATTCGGTGTCAAGTCTACATCTGAAAAACCCAGCCCATTGTCAAAAGTCAGGCTGGCCACACAATCTTTGAATTGATCAGCCGAGGTCTCTTGCGGAACATGTGCAGTCTTGAGGAATGCAATCAAAGCCTTCGCATGGGCCTCAGAGCATAACAGTAGGGACAACATGGATATCTTGGAGGGGGTCTTCCCTAGCTGCTCGACCACATTGTAGTCGCCCTTTTTGATTATTTTCAGTATTTCCTCTATCTCTTGCTTAGAGGCCTCCACGATAATTTTTCTAGGAGCCTCCGTCCGGGCAGGCTCACCTATAACTTCTTTGCCTCGGGTCCCAAATGACTCAACGGCGGGAGTGATAATTGGAGTAAGCACAGGAGTAGTAGTTGATGTACCAATAGGAGTAGAAGACGGAATAACAATAGGCCTATTGACAGTCTTCGGGGAAATCTCGGGAGAGAAAACCCTTCCACTTCGGGTAACCTTGCTTGTCCCGACAATGTTACTGACATTAGGATCAACCTCTTCATTTTTCAGATCTTGTTTGATGCCATGATAGTACACATCAGCACCATAATTCCAGGAGACAGCTTTGTCCGAGGCATACGGGACAGGACCAGGAACAGTGATTATTAGCGGAGCGACTCTTGGAACAGATGTAATCCTAACATGTCTTCTCGATGAGACCTTGGAAGGATTGGCGGAAATGGTTATAATAGCAATGTATTCAAATGGTACAACAGGAATCAAAGTTTTCTCGAACAAAATTTCTTTGATATCCATCAGGTGTTGAACACCTGACTTCAGCAAATGGCAACCAGAAGGCAAAAATGAACACATGTGGCAACCTTCACCATAACCCGGAAATAAACCGACCGACAACAAATTCTTCTTAACCGTCATAAGAGGATTAGAAACTTCAGCTTCCAAGGTCACAAACAGATCGGTATCCACAACATTAACTCCACGACCGTGCTTAGGAATGGGAGAAGTTATGACGTTGGGCTTTTCCGGAGCATCAAACTCAATCTCCTTGGCTTCGATCAGATCTTGTACCTTATTTTTCAGAGCCCAACAGTCGTTGGTGTCGTGGCCAGGAACCTCAGAATGATAGGCACATCGAGCATTTGGATTATATCAGGGAGATGTGGTGTTCGGATTCTTAGGAGCCTCTTTCAAGGTCGCGAAGTTGGATCTCAACAAATGGGGTAGAACTTCAGCCAACATCATGTTGATCCTGGTAAACTTCCGTTGTGGTCTTTCCGCCCTTTGTTGATTGTTGCGTTATGGAGAAACTTCAGGCCTAGGTATCATCACGACACTTACTGTCTGACGGTGTTCAGCTCTGCTTTGGCCTCTCGGGCTATAGATGGCACTGGATTCCTTCTTACCAGTAAAAGGATTCTTTACCGAACTCGAATAGGCATCCTTATGTATTTTACCGCTCCGATTTCCAGCTTCTACTCTCTCTAGTAAGAATCAGTTCAGTGAAACCAGCTGATGAGCTGTCGATCAAATGATTAAAGAACGGACCAAATAACGTCCCCAGAAACATATCGACCAACTCCCTATCAGACAATGGGGGTTGAACTCTTCCTGTAACGCCCCAGTTTTAATTATTTGATTTATTTAATTGGGAAATTATTTTATTGGAGTTAATAAAATAAAAGAATTATTGATATTTGGATAATTGAAGGAAAACTAGAGAAAATAAAAGAAATAAGAAAATATTGGGTTTTTTAAGTTATTGGGCTTGGATGTCGTTAGTAAGAGTGGGGGTGCAAAAGAAATAAGGATATATATTTTGGAACTTAAGTTATTCCTCACTTTTCACGATAAACAGAATTTGGGGAAATTTGGGAAGCAGAGCTCTGAAGGTGCGAAGAACGAAGAACATTGCTCAAGAGTTCAAAGCTGCAATTTGATAAGGTAAGGGGGGCTACTACTCAATTTATATTTGCTTATGGGTTTAGATGCAATTGGTTGGGTAATCGTAGGATAACCCCATTTTCTATGATGTTCTTAGTGATTGATAACTTTAGGGTCGAATCTTGTTAGAAAAGGTTTAGGTTCCCAAATTTTATGAATCAATTAGGGATTTTAGGTTCCTATGGTGGATTTGGATGTTTTGTACTGCATTGCACTGCCGTAGAAAGGTATTTTCGTGCAAAAATATGGGTATATGAGCTGCTGCAGGTACAGGAATTCCGGGATCGCGCTCATCAACACGGGCCATGTTGTTTCACACGGGCACCCGTGTTGATCTGCTGGATGGGTAAAAAAATGTGTTTCCAGGCACATTTCAACACGGGCAGTGTTGATTTACACGGGCACCTGTGTTGATCCCCTGTATTAGCAAAATAACGTGTTTCTGGACACATTTGCACACGGGCAGTGTTGATTTACACGGGCACCCGTGTTGAACCCCTGTGTTGGCTTCTGAATTTTGTTTTCTGTGCTTGTTGTGATGTACAGGAATGATTTTGTTTAATGTACAGTGTTTGTTAGTTTTGAACATGCTGCTTAATGATATGCATAGTGTTGTGGAGGCTTGTATCGAATAATGTTGTATGTTATGATGCCAACACTATGTGGATTTTATTGTCATGCTTTTAGATAATGTTATCAAGCATGAATTATGATATAACTTGATATGATTGGTTGATGTTTAATAGTATGCTGAGTGATTACATGCTATTCATATCATGTTGTATTTGATATTGTTGATGTTACATGATATGGTTTATTGATGTTAATAGTATGCTGAGTGTTACATACTGTACATATCATGTTGCATTTGTTAATTCCCATTGTGTGGAATTAACATGGTGGCCAATATACGTGTCCGCGATTTAATGGAATGTTGAGGTGGTAGCCGTGTCCGCGATATAATGGAACGGTGAGTTATCCGTGACCCGAGATTTAATGGGGCGGTAAAATGGTACCACATGCATGGGTGTGTTGCATTATATTAAATATAACATGAATGGATGAATTTCTAATGTTGTATTTAATTGATTGTATGCATGTATTGTTGCTGAATTGTTAATGATGTTTGATGTTAATTATAAGTATGAACAGTAATATATTATGAATATATGAATTGTAAAGGTTTTCGTAAACTATGAAACATGCTAACTGTTTGGGTGATGCTTATGGTTTATCTGAATTGATTGTTATGAACGTATAATCAAATGTATAGTTGAGATGCTCACCCTTACTGTTGAACATTTCAGATTGAGGAGCTTCGTTCAGGTGCTTGGCGAAGGCTTGTTGTTTCTAGTTTATTTCCGTTTAAGTATTGTCCGGGTCATGCTCTGATAGTTGTAACTCCGGGAACGTTTGTTTGTCGAGCTGCTTTAGTCAGACTCGTTCATTTCCTTAGTACTTGGTTATAATATGATGTTGATATATTCCAGGTGTTAATCCCTGATGATTGAAAATATTATAACTTTGGTTTTATTAAATATAATATTCCGCTGTGTAAACATGTACGAGTTGCTTCTATGTTATGCATGACAGGAACTTGTTTTATTAAAAGAGAATTGTGACATCCTCGTTAATACATGTACTCTGAAAATATGATTTTAATTATTTGCGAAATTCTATCGGGGTTTAGATGGTGTTACAATAGTGGTATCAGAGCATAGTCGGTCGTTGCGACCAGAGTCTTGAGTCAGTCATTCCTTTTGTATGCGATTAGTGTAAGGCAACACTGTCGATACTGTATTCTGATGAGGAGTATGTTTTAATTCTCAGGAATATGGCTGGAAGAGGTAACGGACGAAATGATGCTGCACTCGCTGAGGCTTTGGGGATGTTAGCTGGTGTACTTGCTGGAAATCCAAATGGAGGCGTGATTGGTGCTGATAGGCAATTGGGGAACTTCCAAAGGAACAATCCTCTGTTGTTCAAAGGTACACATGACCCTGAAGGTGCTCAGAAGTGGCTGAAGGAAATCGAAAGGATTTTCCGTGTGATTGATTGTGCTGAAGATCTGAAAGTCAGATATGGTACGCATATGTTGGCAGAAGAGGCCGACGACTGGTGGGTTGCAACAAGGACTGAAATGGTTCAGCATGGAGAGGCACTGACTTGGGCTAACTTCAGAAGGGCTTTTCTGAGGAGGTACATTCCTGAAGATGTTCGGGGAAGAAAGGAAATTGAATTTTTGGAGCTTAAGCAGGGAAATCTGACTGTTAGTGAGTATGCTACTAAGTTCACTGAATTGGCAAAGTATTATGCGCACTACAACAATGATGAGGCTGGAGAATTCTCTAAGTGTATTAAATTTGAGAATGGTCTCCGAGATGAGATTAAGCAGGGAATCAGGTACCAGCGTATTCGTAGATTTTCTGATCTGGTGGATTGTAGCAGGATCTTGGAAGAAGATATTACCAGGACTAGGTCGTCTCACTCTCGTGGGGCTGTTGATAAAAGAGGAAAGCAACATATGGACCGTGGCAAGCCATATGGTAGAGGTAACCAGAAATCAGGTGGATGGGAAAGGCCTAGTGAGGGAGATTTTAAGGCTCCTATCAGATGCTACAGGTGTGGTGAGTTTGGTCATCATATTCGAGATTGCAAGAGTGATGAGAAGAAGTGCTATAAGTGTGGAAAGACTGGTCACTTGTCTATTGATTGCAAAGGGAAGTCTGTTACTTGTTACAATTGTGGCGAAGAAGGTCACATTCGTCCGCAGTCTCCTAAGCCTAAGAAGGATCAGTCAGGTGGAAAAGTGTTCGCTTTCTCTGGATCTGAGACTACTCCAGAGGATCGATTGATTAAAGGTACGTGTTTTATTCATGGCACACCTTTAGTTGCAATTATTGATACTGGTGCAACTCATTCTTTCATTTCTTTGGATTGTGCTGAGAGGTTGAAACTGGACATATCTGATATGCGAGGTAGCATGGTTATTGATACTCCTGCATCAGGTTCAGTGACAACTTCACTTGTATGTAGGAATTGTCCTATTGAGATTTTTGGTAGAAGTTTCGATATGGATTTAGTGTGCCTACCGCTTGAACAAATTGACATTATCCTTGGGATGAACTGGTTGGAATTCAACCGGGTTCATCTGAACTGTTTTGCTAAGACGGTGATTTTCCCAGAGGCAGTTGGTGTCGGGAATTTGACTATGACTGCTAGACAGGTACAAGAAGCAATGGAAGACGGTGCTAATGTGTTTATGTTACTTGCTTCGTTAGATGCAACAGGAAAGGTCAGGAGTGGGGAATTGCCAGTGGTGTGTGATTTTCCAGAAGTCTTTCCTGATGATGTTGGTAAGTTACCTCCTGAGAGAGAAGTGGAATTTTCTATAGATTTGATTCCTGGTACGAGACCGGTGTCGATGGCGCCATATCGTATGTCTGCATCTGAGTTGGCTGAATTGAAGAGTCAGTTGGAAGATTTACTGGAGAAGAAGTTTATTCGTCCAAGTGTTTCGCCTTGGGGTGCTCCGGTATTGTTGGTTAAGAAGAAAGAAGGTTCTATGAGATTGTGTGTTGATTACAGGCAATTGAACAAAGTAACCATTAAAAATCGGTATCCTTTACCAAGGATTGATGATTTAATGGATCAGCTAATTGGAGCCAGTGTATTCAGTAAGATTGACTTGAGATCTGGATATCATCAGATTCGTGTGAAAGTGGAAGATATTCAAAAGACTGCTTTTCGAACAAGGTATGGGCATTATGAATATTCTGTTATGCCGTTTGGAGTTACTAATGCACCTGGTGTTTTCATGTAATATATGAACAGGATTTTTCATCCGTATCTGGATAAGTTTGTTGTGGTTTTTATTGATGACATTCTGATTTATTCCAAGAATGACGAAGAGCATGCGGAACATCTCAGAATTGTGTTGGAGTTGTTGAAAGATAAGAAGTTGTATGCAAAGTTGTCCAAATGTGAGTTATGGCTGAAGGAAGTTAGTTTTCTTGGACATGTGATTTCTAAGAATGGTATTGCAGTGGATCCTACAAAAGTAGAAGCAGTATCTCAGTGGGAAGCGCCGAAGACTGTTTCTGAAATCAGAAGTTTTCTTGGTCTTGCAGGTTATTACAGAAAGTTTATCGAAGGATTCTCAAAGTTAGCATTGCCGTTGACGAAGTTGACTCGTAAAGGACAAGCGTTTATTTGGGATTCTGATTGTGAGAAAGGTTTCCAAGAATTGAAGCGGAGATTGACTAGTGCTCCTATTCTGATTTTGCCGAATCCGGTGGAATCTTTTGTGGTTTATTGTGATGCATCTCTGATGGGATTAGGTGGTGTTCTAATGCAGAATCAACAGGTAGTTGCGTATGGTTCGAGACAGTTGAAGGTTCATGAAATGAACTATCCTACTCATGACTTAGAGTTGGCAGCAGTTGTGTTTGTCTTGAAATTGTGGAGACATTATCTGTATGGTTCGAGATTTGAGGTGTATAGTGATCACAAGAGTTTGAAGTATCTTTTCGATCAGAAAGAGCTTAATATGAGGCAGAGAAGGTGGTTGGAATTTCTCAAAGATTATGATTTTGGTTTGAATTACCATCCTGGTAAGGCAAATGTGGTTGCAGATGCTTTGAGCAGGAAATCCTTGCATATGTCTATGATGATGGTTCGTGAATTGGATTTAATTGAACAATTCCGAGATTTGAGTTTAATTTGTGAAAGCACTCCGAAGTATGTTCGTTTGGGTATGTTGAAACTTACTAGTGGTATTCTAGAAGAGATCAGGATCGGGCAGAAATCTGATGTTAATTTAGTTGATAAATTGTCATTGATCAACCAAGGTCAAGGTGGTGAGTTTAGTATTGATGAAAATGATGTTATGAGATTTGGCGATAGAGTTTGTGTTCCTGATGTTGTAGAAATCAAGAAGAGTATATTAGAGGAAGGACATCGCAGTGGGATGAGTATTCATCCGGGTGCCACGAAAATGTATCATGATTTGAAGAAATTGTTTTGGTGGCCGGGAATGAAAAAGGAAATAGCTGAATTTGTGTATGCATGTCTAATCTGTCAGAAATCGAAGATTGAGCATCAGAAGCCGTCTGGATTTATGCAACCGATGTTTATTCCAGAATGGAAGTGGGATAGTATTTCTATGGATTTTGTATCCGGGTTGCCGAGGACTCCTAAGAATTGTGAAGCGATATGGGTTATTGTGGATAGATTGACTAAGTCTGCTCATTTTATACCGGTGCGAATGGATTACTCAATGGGGAGGTTGGCACAGTTGTATATTGAGAAAATAGTGAGTTTGCATGGAGTTCCTTCTAGTATTGTGTCAGATAGAGATCCGAGGTTCACTTCGAAATTTTGGGAAGGATTGCAGAAGGCTTTGGGTACTAAATTGAGGTTGAGTTCAGCTTATCATCCTCAGACTGATGGACAGACGGAGAGGACGATTCAATCGTTAGAAGATTTATTGCGTGCTTGTGTTTTAGAGAAGGGTGGAGCTTGGGATATCTATTTGTCATTGATTGAATTTACTTATAACAATAGTTACCATTCGAGTATTGGTATGGCTCCGTTTGAGGCATTGTATGGTAGACGGTGTAGAACGCCTTTGTGTTGGTATGAATCTGGAGAGAGTTCAGTAATTGGGCCAAAGATTGTTCAGCAGACTACTGAAAAGATCAAATTGATTTAAGAGAAGATGAGAGCTTCTCCTAGTCGTCAGAAAAGTTATCATGATAAGAGGAGGAAGAATTTAGAATTCAGTGTTGGAGATCATGTGTTTATGAGAGTTACTCCGATGACGGGTATTGGTCGAGCGTTGAAATCTAAGAAGTTGACTCCGCGTTTTATTGGTCCGTTTCAGATTACGAAGAGAGTTGGAGAAGTTGCTTATCGTATTGCTTTACCTCCGAGACTTGCGAATTTGCACGATGTTTTTCATGTTTCTCAGTTGAGGAGATACATTCCAGACCCATCTCATGTAATCCAAATAGATGATGTATAGGTGAGAGATAACCTGACAGTAGAAACATTGCCTATGAGGATAGAAGATCGAGAAGTGAAATAGTTAAGGGGTAAAGATATAGCATTAGTGAAGGTTGCTTGGGGAGGTCCAGCAGATGGAAATATCACTTGGGAACTAGAGAGCCAGATGAAAGAGGCTTATCCGGAACTGTTCGTCTAAGGTATGTTTTCGAGGACGAAAACTCTTTTAGTGGGGGAGAGTTGTAACGCCCCAGTTTTAATTATTTGATTTATTTAATTGGGAAACTATTTTATTGGAGTTAATAAAATAAAAGAATTATTGATATTTGTATAATTGAAGGAAAACTAGAGAAAATAAAAGAAATAAGAAAATATTGGGTTTTTTAAGTTATTGGGCTTGGATGTCGTTAGTAAGAGTGGGGGTGCAAAAGAAATAAGGATATATATTTTGGAACTTAAGTTATTCCTCACTTTTCACGATAAACAGAATTTGGGGAAATTTGGGAAGCAGAGCTCTGAAGGTGCGAAGAACGAAGAACATTGCTCAAGAGTTCAAAGCTGCAATTTGATAAGGTAAGGGGGGCTACTACTCAATTTATATTTGCTTATGGGTTTAGATGCAATTGGTTGGGTAATCGTAGGATAACCCCATTTTCTATGATGTTCTTAGTGATTGATAACTTTAGGGTCGAATCTTGTTAGAAAAGGTTTAGGTTCCCAAATTTTATGAATCAATTAGGGATTTTAGGTTCCTATGGTGGATTTGGATGTTTTGTACTGCATTGCACTGCCGTAGAAAGGTATTTTCGTGCAAAAATATGGGTATATGAGCTGCTGCAGGTACAGGAATTCCGGGATCGCGCTCATCAACACGGGCCGTGTTGTTTCACACGGGCACCCGTGTTGATCTGCTGGATGGGTAAAAAAATGTGTTTCCAGGCACATTTCAACACGGGCAGTGTTGATTTACACGGGCACCCGTGTTGATCCCCTGTATTGGCAAAATAACGTGTTTCTGGACACATTTCCACACGGGCAGTGTTGATTTACACGGGCACCCGTGTTGAACCCCTGTGTTGGCTTCTGAATTTTGTTTTCTGTGCTTGTTGTGATGTACAGGAATGATTTTGTTTAATGTACAGTGTTTGTTAGTTTTGAACAAGCTGCTTAATGATATGCATAGTGTTGTGGAGGCTTGTATCGAATAATGTTGTATGTTATGATGCCAACACTATGTTGATTTTATTGTCATGCTTTTAGATAATGTTATCAAGCATGAATTATGATATAACTTGATATGATTGGTTGATGTTTAATAGTATGCTGAGTGATTACATGCTATTCATATCATGTTGTATTTGATATTGTTGATGTTACATGATATGGTTTATTGATGTTAATAGTATGCTGAGTGTTACATACTGTACATATCATGTTGCATTTGTTAATTCCCATTGTGTGGAATTAACATGGTGGCCAATATACGTGTCCGCGATTTAATGGAACGTTGAGGTGGTAGCCGTGTCCGCGATATAATGGAACGGTGAGTTATCCGTGACCCGAGATTTAATGGTCCGGTAAAATGGTACCACATGCATGGGTGTGTTGCATTATATTAAATATAACATGAATGGATGAATTTCCAATGTTGTATTTAATTGATTGTATGCATGTATTGTTGCTGAATTGTTAATGATGTTTGATGTTAATTATAAGTATGAACAGTAATATATTATGAATATATGAATTGTAAAGGTTTTCGTAAACTATGAAACATGCTAACTGTTTGGGTGATGCTTATGGTTTATCTGAATTGATTGTTATGAACGTATAATCAAATGTATAGTTGAGATGCTCACCCTTACTGTTGAACATTTCAGATTGAGGAGCTTCGTTCAGGTGCTTGGCGAAGGCTTGTTGTTTCTAGTTTATTTCCGTTTAAGTATTGTCCGGGTCATGCTCTGATAGTTGTAACTCTGGGAACGTTTGTTTGTCGAGCTGCTTTAGTCAGACTCGTTCATTTCCTTAGTACTTGGTTATAATATGATGTTGATATATTCCAGGTGTTAATCCCTGATGATTGAAAATATTATAACTTTGGTTTTATTAAATATAATATTCCGCTGTGTAAACATGTACGAGTTGCTTCTATGTTATGCATGACAGGAACTTGTTTTATTAAAAGAGAATTGTGACATCCTCGTTAATACAAGTACTCTGAAAATATGATTTTAATTATTTGCGAAATTTTATCGGGGTTTAGAGGGTGTTACACTTCCAGCCAAGTATCTCCACTTCTGGGCATAGTCCTTAAAGCCTTCACTTGCACCCGTGGACATACTCTGGAGTTGAGTATGAGTAGGAGCAAGGTCGACGTTGTATTGATACTGTTTATAAAAAGAAGCAGCCAGATATTCCCAATTTCGGACATTGGCTCTCTCTAGTTGGTAGAACCATTAAAGTTGAGTCCCTGATAGAATATCTTGAAAGAAGTGAACCCACAAATTTCTATCAGCGGTGTGGGGCTGGATTTTTCTGAAGTAGGAACGGAGATGGAGTTTTGGGCAAGACACCCCATCGTACTTAGCAAAAATTGGAGCCTTGAACTTCTGCGGGATGACCACTCCCGACACCAATCCCAATTTTAGAAATCCAACCCAGGTATCCTCTGGACCTCCATAGCACTCAGACGGTCTTCCAACTGCTTGTATCTATCCTCAGTAGGAGGATATTGCTCATCATTATAATCAGTATCATTGTCAGAAACCTCAAGACTGGGGTCATTTTCCCTTGTCTCTTCTTCTTGATTTCCCCCTTCTTTGGATGAAGAGGTCAGATCGACTTGCTATTTTAACGGGCCCCTAAACCTTCTGCCCATATTCAGAATACCAGCGGACTTCTTCTTTTTCTTTTTCTCCTTCAGGATGAGGGCCTTCAGATCCTCCTGCCCTTTTTCCAGATTTATGAACATCTGTTAGAATTGGGCATTTTGTGCCTGAAGATCCTTGATGCTTTGTTCGGAAGACATTTCTGCTGAAATAAACAGCGAAGAAGATGAGAATCCTGTAACGGTACCTGTATATGCAGTGTTTATAGATGGCATGCCTATGTAATAATTTCAAAGACTTTGGGAAATTTAAATTTGTGAACCAAAATGAAACAAATATTTTATTAGTAGAATTCAAAGTGCAATTGCCCTTTTTGGCGTTACAATTAAAACAATCTAAAAACTAGAAAAATCAAATTTCCCATGGATGCTTCCTCTTCGTTCTGAGATAGACATTAAGGCTTCTTTCCTCATGAAGCTGCTTTGTGAGCTCTAAAACCCTCCTCTCTTGGGCATATAACTGATCCCTGTAAGTATCTCTATATTTCTTCAACTGAATCCAAGACCTCTATAGTTCTCCAAGATCAGTGGGCATATCAGGATAGAGAACTGTGTAAGGAATACCACCTTCAGTAGTGAGTTCCATAATCACTGGTAAAACGTCCATGTAGGGCATCATAAGTTTCTAGGTGCGAGCTCGTACCCATTGCAGATAAGGTTCCATAGGAATGGAAGCCTTTGGCCCCAAAGCCTTGGGGCCAGATCTGTTTACCATGCTTCAAGCTCGTATGAACCTCTGGCGATACCCTTGAACATCATCCTCATAGTTAAATACAATGCCCTCGATAAGTAACTCATGGGGACCATCCCTTCGAGCGTAACCAAATTTTTGCAGAGCTAAACAAGGATTGTAGGTTATGCCTCCTCTGATGCCAAGTAATGGGACATTAGGGTACTCCCCACAGTAGTCAATAATAGAAGTATCTCCCATAGCTCGGGAATACCTGAGAATATCAGTGTGAGCGAGTGACATTATCCGTTGCGACCAACCCAAACCTTCTTCATTCTTCAGTATGGACTTAGGGAGGTGAGAAATAAACCACCTTGACAGCAATGGCATGCAGCACATAAGAACCCCTCTTCTCTTCATGGTACGAGTATGGAGAGCATGCAAAATATCTCCGACCAAGGTAGGAACGGGGTTGCGAGAGAGGAAGATCTTGATTGCATTCACATCTATGAGCAAGTCTGGATTAGGGAACAATACTAACACATAGATTAGAAGGGCCAAGATCTCCTCAAAAGCCTGAAAGTCCATATCATCCCAAAACAGCTGGGCTTTGTCTATTAGGAACTTGGCTAGAAAAACCTTGACTCCGCTTCTTGTTTCCCAATTGGATATCACGTCGGCCCGTTTCAGATGCAAGGTCGAGGCAATTACTTCTGGCCTAGGAACCTCTTCTAAACCTGTGAAAGGCAATTTTTCAAGAATGGGTATATCCAACAGCTGAGAGAATTCTTCCATGGTAGGCACCAACTGATAATCTGGGAAGGTGAAGCAGTGGTGCTTGGGATCAAAGAACTGAAAGAGTAGACTCATCATCTTTTCATCAAATTTTGAAGTAACCAGGTTGAGAAGTCGACCATGTCTCTTTATGAACGCAGAAGTTTCAGGAACCCTTGATACTAACTCCTTAAGCTGGGGAGGTATTCTCACAAAGCTAATTCAGATAGGGTTTCTACGAGTGGAAGACATGATCTGCAAAACAGAACAAAGATAAATTCCCTTCGTCCTTGAAATGATTAGTGTAATAATAATGGATGCTATGTTATGATGCATCATGTTATGTTTAAACAGAACAAATCACACACAAGCAAAGCACACAATAGACCTTAGGTTCAAAGGCTTGCATGAGGTTAAATGTAAGTACCCTCTTGAAGTTTAGTTGGTTTTAGACCTATCTTAGAAAAGTAACCGGGTTCTAAAGATTCTCAATATCACTGATCATCCTTTATCAGGCATTATTTCAACTAAGGCAATCTTTTCATGCAGCCGAAATATCCCTAAAGTCTGATCTCAATGAGTGTAGCGTCGAGTATCAACCAATCCTCAGCTTTATACCGAGGCCGACTATCTCACTACTTTCTAATGGCCAAGTTTGTTCAACTAAGGTTCTAAGGTTCGTTAGGGCTTCACGACACCATGCGGTGGCCCCGTATTCTCCTCGTTTAAACACGAAGGATATCGGTACCAACAAAAGTGTCACACCAACACAGCCATCGCTTAAACCATACCGGTCTACGCTGTACAATCTCCACGATCTATTGTTGTTTACCTAAAGAGTGTCCTCAGATCCGGGTGTAGGATCTTCAATAATGCCCAAGCAAAACCCTTAAAGATAAAGCAGACAAAACAAACAAGAAATCAATTTAGAAAACCTAGATCCTAAGGTATACCCCACTTTTTAAATTTTCCCCAGCAGAGTCGCCAGTTCTTTGATACGGTGGCAGAACAGACTATTATACTTGTTTGTATTTTGTATTCACAAATGTCGCGGTGAGAAAGAGTCGCCACCGACTTTTATTTCATCCAACAAAGGAATGGAAAAAGAACAGAAAAAACCTTTTTTTCGAGATGTTTCTGAGTATGGGGGGTAGATTATAGAAAGGGAAGGTGTTAGCACCCTTTCTATTTGTGGTTTTCCACGGGCTCTTAGGTACTTTCTCATTTTTAAAATTGCTTGTGTGTGCTTGTTTTGAAAAAGCTTTTATTTACTTCGTGATACCCCTTATATCGGTCCTCAAGAGTGTGACGAAGTTGTTTTGAAAAGTGTTTGTGTGAGAAGTTTTTATTTTGAGCAAGTACTTAAGATTTCTACCTACTCGAAAAAGGTCTATTCGTTTTCGTTTCCTTTAGACAGTGTTATCCTACTATTAATGAGTAGGTAGCCCTATCGTTGGATTTACAAAGGGACGTTCGAGGGGACGAAATGGTCTCGGAAGGAAACAAGTAAAGATACCTTAGCATTTCGAAGGGACTATCGTCATAAGATCAATTCATAGGCAACTCGAGGGACAAGTAGGGACTATGATCTTTATGACGATTTTGAATCGCAGGTCATTGCTAAGGTATCCCTACGTTCGAGGGATATGACAATTATTTCCGAGGAAACCAAATGGGGCAAACCCTAGGAGTGAGCATGTGAAAGTGTATTTTTTTCAGTTAATTATCTTTGCACAATTAGGGTTTTCTACTCTTTAATTTCAATTTGTCTTTCCATACAATCATATACATACATCTAAGCAGTTTATAGTTTGCGGAAATTAAAAAGCGAGAAATTAGAGTCCTAGCTATTACATGGCTTTGGGAAGATACATAATTTTTTGACTGAAAATAAAAATGCGGAATTAAAATCCTATTTAAATCTATTACAAACTTGGAGCAGTTACAAATAATAAAAAGATAAAATTCAAAGCGCCCGACAAATTAAATGTGAGAAATGATTCGGCGACCTAAAAATTTAATTTAAGAAAATATTTATGTTGTTTTTGAGGAAACCTTAGGTTAAGTACAAAATTTACCCTAATTCAAATTATTTTGAGTTTATAATAAAAGACATTAAATTACCCTAATTAATCTAATTAATTAATAAAAATATTTTTTACAAAAATATGATTATAGATGTTTTTTATGATTTTTGATTAAATAAAAAAATATTATTTTTTTTGGTGTTATTAAAAAGATATAATTAATAAATAAAAATAATCAAAGAATGAAAAATAAAAAAAAAAGACTTGGGCCTGAATAAGTACCCAGGGGGGGTGTTTCTGATTTTTGTTAGGCCCAATATGGCTGAGCCTAGTTTGTGCCAGATCTTGTGCTGGCACGCTTGAAAGGTGCACCATGGTCTCTCCTTGATTGGAATGTTGGATTGTGAGATTTGGTCCGATGATGGATCTTAGGGCTGAGATCTGGGGGTACACGGTAGGCGCTAAGTCATGAGGCACGCTGGATCTGCACTTAAATGGTCAGAAAATAAGAAAACGTTTGGACCTGGAATCGAACCCAGGTCCCTGGCTTCACATGTTACTACCCCTGCCATCTGTGCCGCATGGGTTATTTGTTATAATAATAAAATACAATCATAATATATCAAACAAGTGGCTAGGCTGAAGAAATAAAAAAAAACACGCGAACATTCAAACGGACCAATGGAATGGTGATGAGTCATCGTCTTCTTCCCTGTCAATCGTCTCAGGTATCAGGTTTATACCTACAGACAGAGCTTCATAGCCATAACCCTGCAATCCCCCAAAATACACACAACACATGATAAATTAATTCCAAAGAAACAATCAACTCGTCTTGATCTCACGAGTATCATGGCATCATTTTCTTGGCCTAATTTCACCTGTACAGAAAAGCCCCAAAATGGCTTCTCAAACCCTAACCATGGCAAACATCAGTATACACGTCAAAACATCAATTAAATTATCCCAACATGTTGCAAATATGTTAACAATCACAAATATATCATTCAAAGATACCTAAGCTGCAAGAATTATTGTAAACGATTTTGAGAAAAGATGCAAAATGTATGGAGCCTAGGGGATGTTATGGGCTTGGGAATGCTTGCAATGAGTTGTGTTAGCTCCAAGAGATGTCCAGGAAGCGATTGGAAGCTTTGGAATTTCCTGAGTCAACCTCTATATGAGAAAATGATTCAACACTTTTTGTCCAATTTTTGAATTTTCTTTCTCTCTTCTCACGGCTGCAACCCTTGTTCTCTTGCTTTGTTTTTGTTCATTATATGTAGTATGAAGAATTAGGGTAACAATTTTGGATCTAATATTGAGAATTGATGGATAAAATATTTGATCTTTAAGCCATATTCTTTCATTCCAAACTTGACCAAATCATGCCTTTTTTGCCTTGATTCAATTTGGCTTGATTAGGCCAACTCAAAAAGATTTGATCTTCATCAAAATCAGATCATCAAAATAATATTTGATATTTTTTGTTATTTATTTGATTTAATGTTATTTTTAATAAATAAAAATCAAAATAAAATAAATAAATAGAGAAAATAAGGTATGGCTTCTTATTTAGGTCGTGGACCATGTTGGAAGTGAGGCGTAAGCCTAAAAAGTTAGGCCCATTTGGCAAAAAATGCATTTTTGAGCACATTTGACTTTTGGCAATTTTCCAAAAAGGGTCAACTTTGACAATGCATAACTCTTCTAATTTTAACCCTAGAGAGGTGTTCATGGACTTTTTAGAAATCTTAGGATGTCCCATAAACAACCCTTTTGGTCTCATTTCAATTGAGTCTTCCATGTTAATGTAAGAAGCTTTGACCCAAAAGGTGTTTTTGTTGACTTTTCAAAAGGACCTATAATGTAGAAATCCATATCTTTTTATGAGTGCATTTCTTGAACTTGATGGCTGAAGATGAGTTTTAGGAAATTGGATTCTCTTCAAAATTAGCCTTGGATTAGAAATCTCTGATAAAGTATGAGAAAGTTATGCTTGGTCAAAATTTGGTTGACTTTTCCTAAGAAACCCTAATTTAACAGCTTTTGAGTTTTGATTAATTTATGAGCACTCCTTGAGGAATCATGATCAACCCTTTATCAAATGATGAATATCAATTCAAAATGTTGATTTTAACCAAAAAACTTGAAGTTTGACTGTATGTGGGCCAAAATTGACTTTTGAACTAATACAGTCGATTCTCAAGCATTTAACAGTTGACTGAGCAAACTTCTTGTGCAAAACTTGAAATTTGATATGGAGGGTCTTGAGGACATATTAGGACTATGGAGATCATATGAGGCCTTTGGAGCTCACCCTTCTTGATGAAAATGGAAACCCTAGTTGAAGGTTCATTGCTTTAGGAGATAGTTTGTCTGGTCAACTCTTGAGCATCCTTGAGCAAGTTAAGGGTCTTAATGAGCATATATTGAGTAAAATGGGAGGGTAAATTTTGGGGTACAACATCCACCATCTATTTTTATACAACAATTATAGCCAAAATACACAAATTTTCAAAGAGGTTCATGCGAAGTACCATAGATGTTTAGGGTGCTAATACCTTCCCTTTGCATAACCAACCCCCGTACCTAGATTCTCTCCCCTCTTTTTTGGGTTATTTTCTCTTTTCCCATTCCTTTGGAAACAATAAAGCGCGGTGGCAATTTTTTATTTGATCTATACGAGTTAAGTCAATCCAATGACTTAGTCTCAACATTTCTACCGCTACAAGGTTATGTGTGGACTTCAGGCAGTTGAATAAGGTGACCATCAAGAATAAGTATCTGCTTTTGATGATTTATGATTTGACGGATCATTTGGTAGGTGATCATGTGTTTAGTAAGATCGATTTGAGGTCTGGTTATCATCAGATTTATTTTAAATCAAATGATATTCTGAAGATGGTTTTTAGAATGAGGTATGGTCATTATGGGTACACTATAATGTCGTTTGGTGTATCTAATGCGCCAGGTGTTTTCATGGAGTATATGAATAGAACTTTCAATTCATATTTGGATAAGTTTGTAGTGGTCTTCATTGATGATATTCTGATCAATTCTAAGTTAGAAGAAGAGCTTGTAGAGAATTTGTGAATTGTGTTACAAGTGCTGAAAGAGAAGAAGTTGTACACAACATTATCAAAGTGTGAGTTTTGGTTGAAGGAAGTGGGTTTCTTTGGCCATGTGATTTCTAGTGATGGAGTTTATGTGGATCCTTCTAAAATTGATGTTGTGTTGCAAATGGAATCTCTGAAGTCTGCTACTAAGATTCAAAGCTTTCTTGGTTTGGCAGGATATTATCATAGGTTTATCGAAGGCTTTTCTAAGTTAGCATTAATGTTAACTCAATTTACTCGAAAGGTTTAAGCTTATGTGTGGGATGTTGCATGTGAAGAGAGTTTTGTGGAGCTGAAGAAGAAGTTGACGACTGCTCCAGTGTTGATTTTGCCTAATCCAACTGAGTCTTTTATGATGTATTGTGATGCATCGAAGATGGGTCTTGATAGTGTGCTTGTCCATAATGGGAAAGTTGTTGCTTATTATTGTACCCCAAAATTTACCCCTTTTTTATACACGCATATTATTGGTTTTATGGTTATAGAATAAAGGTATATTTATCAAGCTTCTTCAGGTCACAAGTGACGTTTATTTCGCCAATGGATGTTCTCAGAGTATTTTTTGTGCTGAAGATCGGTTCGCCGTTTTGCAATGATTCGGAGTTCAAAGATTCACAAGTCCAACCCGGCGCGTCATATTCAGGTGTTCTTTCACCAAGATATATCTGATAAAGTATTCTCAAATTCAGGTACGGATCAAGAGTCAATTCTTTAAAGAAGGTCTATGAATGTGTGAGTTTTCTCGAAGAAATATGGTGAAAAAGTGTGTTGAAAGTGCAATTTTTTACGCACTAAAAAATTCATAACTTGAAGTTCGTGGCTTGTTTTGAACCCATTTCGGTGGCTAAAATTCCATCTTGACGCCATATACGTTTTCATCTCTCACGGCTGGAAGCCAATTTCGATCAAAAGGTCTTCAAAAATGCGGATTTATCAAGTATTTTCGTACAGAAAATTTGTGACTGAAGTTTATTTGCGCCGTGTTCAGAAAATCATAATTTGGTCGATTTTCATCGTATCGAGCTAGTTCCAGCGCCAAAATTTTGAAAATTTAGTTGGCTAAGTTTTCACAGGAGGTATTGAGTTCGAACGGTATCGAAAAGGCCTTTTTTTGGCTCAGAGTGCGCGTGACGCGCTGAAAATCCTGAATGCTGAATATTATTTCATCTTGGTCGAAACTTCGAAAATTCATAACTCAATCAATTTTTATCGGATTGGGCCCATCTTTTTACACAGGGTTAATGACTCAGAGATCTACAACTTTTCTCCCAAAGTCGAGACCGGGTTATGCTCCGATCAATACCAGTTTTTTATTGTAGAACATGTCAGAGTTGACACTGGAGCCCAAAATAAGTTTGTCTGAGCCAAAACATCAAAAATTCATAACTAATTCACTGTTTATCCGATTGAGCCCATTTTCGGACATGAGTTATTTCTTGATGTCAGATACATTTTGTTTTCACATTTCAACTTCAAAAATTGCACTTAATCCCCTGCGATTTAGCCTATAACGTGACGGACTCAAGTGAATAAAATTCCGCACTATGGCTTGTGGTTATTAAAGGCCCAATTGCACATTCAAAGCCTATTTTTTCCTCTAATTTCCATTGTATAATCTCATTCTTTTCACACAAACAACACGAGAATAAAAATATTTGCCACAACCCTGTCAAAATATCAAATTCTTTCAAGAACCCTAAAAACCTTGAAATCCTTATTACAAACCCCTATCTCACTACAAATAAGTCATCCTTGTTACAAACCCACATCTCACTACTTCTCTAGTAATGGTAAGGTTGGTTTGATCTCTTTGACCAAAAGGGTATAAAAACATTCATACATGCCATATCAGTTCTAATATTACAAAATTTCATATATTTGCTTTATTTGTATTTCATGATATAGTAATTTATTTAATGTGTTCATGAGATTCAACACTGCAGATTTAGACAGGATCCCGTGCAGGGTTATTACAAAACACTGAGGCCAAAACAGATTAACCACCAATACATGGCGAGGCAGACATCCTGAGAAGGTTAAGGGCGTGGGTTCAACAACCACCCCTATTGGTTTGGGTTTTCTTCCTTTCTATTTATCCTTTTACCTATTTTCATTCTTTCTGTTTAAAACATTTTTCATAAAACCTAACATTTTTCACAAACCTTTGATTTTTCATAATAAACTCGAATAATTAATTTTAGGTTTTTTTAAAATTTAATTTTAGGTTTTACATTAATTTTTGGGTCAACACCCACCCCTGACATTTGTATTATTTTTATTTTCTAACCCTTTTTTTCATTGATGTTTCTTCCTCTATCTATTTTTTGGCAAACTTAATTCTTTCTTATTAATCATTACACATAAACCTTTTTTTCAAAATTAATTTTTTTTTAATTAAAATTAATTACGTTTTCGGTTTTTTTAATTAACCTTTTTTTTTCAAAATTAAACTTTTTTTATTAATTAAAATTAATTAGGTTTTTAGGTATTTTTTTAATTAATCTTTTGTTTCAAAATTAAATTTTATTTTTAATTCGAATTAATTAGGTTTACAGATTTTTTAATTAACCTTTTTTTTTCAAAGTTAACATTTTTTATTAATTAAAATTAAATAGGTTTTTAAGGTTTATTTAATTAATTATCATAAATCATTTTTTTCATAAAAAAATCACTAAAACATTTTCTTTTCTATTTTCATCTTATTTTTATTTTCCTAGATAAAGTGTATAGGGTGCATTCAACTGTAATAACGTAGCTTTATTTTTCACGCTTTTTTTTTCCATCATTATCATGTAATTGCTTCCGGGATGTAATAGGTTTAGGATTTTTTTTCCGCACTACTCACTATTATGTAATTGCCCCAAAGCTCTGTAATAGCTTAGGTTTACATTTCCGCCTTTATCTCTTGCTACTATATTTTATGCAATGCTTAGATTAATAGGATTGTATGGAAAGATAAAAAATGAACGATAGAAAACCCTAATTGCAAGATGAATATAACTGAAAAAACACATTGTTGCACACTTGCACCCTTAGGGTACTCCGCACTTGGTTGCCTCGGAAAACAATGGTCATGTCCCTCGAGTTGCCTACGAGAAATGATCTTGTCCCTCGATGTTGCCTACGAATATATGATGACAGTCCCTTCGAACTGCTAAGGTATCCCTACATGTTGCCTCCAATGACCATAAACTTCCCTTTCGATAGTCCCTCAAACAACCAACAACTAGGGTTACCTACTCACTAATAGTAGGATAACACGGTCTAAAGGGTGGGAGGAAAAGAGTGCCTTTTTTCGAGTAGGTAGATAACTGTTAGGTACTTGCTCAAAACAACAAATCTTTTACACCATACACTTTCAAAAAAACTTTTCAAACTAAAGTTTTCAAAACACTTCGTAACACTCTTGAGGACAGAAACTAGGGTTAAAACGAAGTAAAACAAAAGTTTTCAAAGCAAAGCACACACAAGCAATTTCAAAATGAGAAAGTACCTAAGAGCCCATGGAAAACCATGGATGGAAAGGGTGCTAACACCTTCCCTTTCTATAATCTACCCCCCGTACTCCGAAACATTCTCGAAAAAGGTTTTTTTTTGTTCTTTTTCTTTTTCCTTGTTGGATAAAATAAAAGTCGGCGTCGACTCTTGCTTTCCGCAACATTTTGCGAACAAAAAACGCAAACCAATATTAACAGTCATTTCTGCCACCGTATCACAGAACTGGCGACTCTACTGGGGAGTAAAATAAAGTGGGGTTTACCTTAGGATCGAAGTCATTTTTAAAATTTCTTTCTTGTTTGTTTTGTATGCTTTATTCTTAAAGGGTTTTTCTTGGGCATTGTTAAAGATCCTACACATGGATCTGGGAACACTTTTTAGGTAAACAACAATAGATCGTGGAGACTGTACGACATAGACCGATATGGTTTAAGTGATGGCTGTGTTGGTGTGATACTTTGGTTGGTACCGATATCCTTCATGTAGAAACGAGGAGAATACGGGGCCGCCGCGTGGTGTAGTAAAGCACTAACGGACCTTAGAACCTTAGTTGAACAAACTTGGCCATTAGAAAGTAGTGAGATAGCCGACCTCGGTATAAATATGAGGATTGGTTGATGCTCGATGCTACACTCATTGAGATAAGACTTTCGGGATATTTTGGCTGCAAGAAAAGATTGCTTGAGCTGAAACAATGCACGATAAAGGATGATCAGTGATATTGAGAATCTTTAGAACCCGGTTACTTTTCTAAGACAGGTTTGAAACCAACTAAACTTCAAGAGGGTATGACTTTAAAACCCATGCAAGCCTAAACCTAAGCTTGTTTGCGTGACTTGTGTGCTTTCAACTTGAACTACTTGCAGAGTTTTATTACCTGACAACATGAGTTCCTTGCAGGTTTTGTTTACAGTTATTATCCAATAACTTGGATTTCTCGCAGGGTTTACTTGCTTACATCACTTCGCACCTTTTCTTAAACGCATAGCATACACATCATAACATCATACCGTAGAATTTCCTTAACCATTTCAAGGATCTCAAGGGCCTGTGGTGCAGGTTATGATGAACCAAACATCTAGCAAGGGGCAAGGGGATTTATTTTCCTCTAGCCAATGTCATCAGAAGATCAAAACTCAACAACTTGAGTCAGGGGCTATGACCCACTTGATATGGTGAGCTTGACTCTCGTAGAAGGACTCTCAACGATACAAAGTTCTTCAATCAAATCTTCAAAATTCAACTTCTGACATTTTCTTGTTTACCCCGCGAGATCCTTGAAAACATTGCATACATATATAATACATATCATTGCATAAGAAGGTTTCAAAGAAGGTCCCTCATGTTCTCACTGTTTATTTCAGCAATGGCTCTCCAACAAGATAACAGAGACCTCCAAGCTCAAGATGCCCAGTTCAAGGAATTTCTCCTGAATCTATCCAAGGGGCCAGAAGACCTGAAAACACTCTTCGCTGGGAATCTGACCAAGGAACGTCCTGACAACAACAAGGATGAACAATTGGAACAACTGCAAGCTGAGGTAGAAGCAATGTGAATCCAGATGCTGGGACAGATGGCTCTTATCCAAAACATAGCTCGAGGACAAGAAGGGCTAAAATCCTTCCTCAACAAGCTTCACCAAGATGGATGCAGATCCATGAAACAAACAATTAAAATTATGGATCAAGACATTAATCATCCCCTGGTGAGAGAAGAGGTTGGTTTTGTAGGGAACAGACCTTTCCAGATTTCTACTACATCACAAGCCCAACCACAACCTCGCCAACAACAACGGGGCAATCGGCATAAGAAGAATACATCCGAAAGACGCTTCACCGAAATCAACATGTCATTGGCTCAAGCATTGCAATGCCTGTTGAAGACCAAGTTGGTTATGTTAAGGGACCCTCCTCAGAATCCCAACATAGCCTCCCCAAGGTACAATCCAAATGCAAGATGTGCGTACCACTCCAATAGTCCTGGATATGACACCAATAGTTGTTGTGCATTGAGAAATAAAATTCAAGACCTGATTGATGAAGGAGCGCTAGAATTCGCACAAGACGGTCAGGCTGAGTTCTTCTGCTACCCCTCCAAGGCATACCATCTAAAGTGACAAGTTCTCACAAGAAGACTTTTCGTTCATTAGAATTTTCAATGTGTAATTTTCTTTTGATTTCTTTGAACATTTATTCATATCAAACCTCGTTATTTCAGCAATGCATTGCACATGTTTGTCTTGAATCAGTTCATTCGTATTCACTATTTCAAAAATGCGTTCTTATTTCCTTTTGTGATATTCAATTCTCGATTAAAAACACTAAGCCTTAGAGGGAGAATGGAGAAAATGATACCATATTCTCTACAGTACTCTTTTGAACAGACCACGCTGATGATGTACAGGCGTTGTTTCAAATCCTAAACAATGGAGTTATAAGGAAGATAATCCCTAGTCAGCCCCTTAGAGCCAAAGAAGTAGGAGTTTTTCTTTTCACACAAATTAAAACCCTTAATCATAACCTGGGGCAGGGTAGTTTTGTCAGTTAATTTAGAGGCGCATTCAGTCACAATCTGCCGCTTCGTACACAATGAATGGCATCGAAGACGTCCTTCCAAAACAAAAGATGGTGATGGTTCCGTATAATCGTTAAGACAGGCAGTCATTATCTCTCGAAATAAAAGCCCATTAAGTCAAAAACCTATGAAGGAGACTTAAGAGAAAAAATTAGGGCAGCCCACTGACTGTAATCACAAAAGAAACAGTTCAGGCAAAAGAAAGGATAACGAAAACCAAAAAAAGAGGTTACTACAAATCCTCGACAAAAATAAGATTACAAAAATGACTGCCTTTTCAAAACAAATGTTCAATTTCTGAATCATCACCAAGTATTAGAGCAAAGATTCCAGATTCAACCGGGATCTAAATGCGCAATCAACTTAGCATAGAAATGAAGAACATCATGAAGAGCGGGTTGGGTACAAATAAAATTTGAGCCTTTATCCTTTGTTTCTTGAACCGTGAACCATGCCACGTTATAACCCTTAAAAGTCCTAGCTGAAGCACGGGTTAGTCTTAGAGCATACTGTTACAAAGGTATCCTGGCAAATTTCGTTTTACTACACAAAACATAAGCAAGGGGACACGAATCCTGAGTTGATATCACATTCTTACAAATTTCGTTTTACTACACAAAACACATTTTCAAAAAAATTTCAAGACAAACATAAGCTTTGCATTCTATAAATGACATTGTTTGCATATGACTAGTTGTTTGACAGAAGAGAAATTCGCACGATGGATATTCAATGAACAAACATCCTCTCAATGGACAGAATCACCTCAGCAGGAAAGACACTTCCAACAACAGGTCTTCCATAAGCAAGGGGCATGATATGATGTCTAAACACACTTGGGGCTGTCTCTCCAAAAGTGCCAAATAACCAGGGGCAGATCTCCATCTGAATCGCTTGGGGAATTATGCACGCATTCCAATAACGAATCATGTGCCATCAAGAAAACATTTTTGACAGTACTACAACACAACACTATGGACAGTGACAACTCTCTACATCCTGAAAGCGTGGACATAGTCAGAAAATACTACGCATAATAAAGACCCGCTAGGTTGACATACCTAGGCAAAAATAAGGGTATCCTGGCGAACCAAAAGGGTTCGGGCAAAAATTAGGGATAAAAATGAAAAAATCTATACACCCGGCAAGTCGAAAACCTAAAAAGGAGGCTTGGTCAAAAAAGGGTATCCCGGTTGACTGAAAACCGAAAGGGCGGTCCAGGAAAAAGTTAGGGATTTAAAACATACGACTATGTCCCGTCACCTATCTATTAGTGGAAGATTTATACCTTGATCAACATTCATCAAGAGCACCAAAGTCAAGAAACAGTTCAGATACAATCCAGATACGGATGTCATTCTTCTACTTATTCAAGATTTTCATACATCGAGAAACGTTTCAGATACGATCCAGATACGGATGTCATTCTACTACTTATTCAATATTTTCATACATTGAGAAACAGTTCAGGTACGCTCCAGATATGGATGCCATTATGATACTCATTCAGATTTAGCTTTCATATACAATTCAGATACGCTCCAGATACGGATGCCATTCTAATACTCATTCAGATTCGGCTTTTAGATACAGTTCAGATACACTCCAGATACGGATTCCATTATGATACTCATTCAGATTCAGCTTTCCGATACAGTTCAGATACGCCCCAGATATGGATGCCATTGTGATACTCATTCAGATTCAGCTTTCAGATATAGTTCAGATATGCTCCAGATACGGATGCCATTCTAATACTCATTAAGACTCAGCTTTCAGATACAGTTCAGATACGCTTCAGATACGGATGCCATTCTGACACTCATTCGACACATGTTTCAAAGTACAGTTCAGATACGATCCAGAGACAGATGTCATTCTAACACTCATTCAACACATGTTTCAAGTACGGTTCAGATATGATCCAAAGACGGATGTCATCCTGACACTCATTAAATACATGTTCAAGTACAATCACGACATAGATCCATCCACAAAATCTTCGCATGTACTTTTTCCAGCATGGTACAAGGGGCAGAGACAGTTGGAAGCGAAGTCACTATCACATACAAGCCAATGATACCTACATTCCCCACAGAGCCGAGACAACCAATTTCCGACCTCCGTATCCCCAAGCAGGAATTCCTTCCCCAGCAGGCTCCTTCAGAATGCTGATATCTGCATTCCCCAGCCGAGTTTTATAACCATGAGTAGTTTATAAATCCATCTCCCGAGAAGAGTTTACTTCTATGATAGCGGAAGCTCAATCTCCAACAGAGCTCTTCTCTCCATAAATGAAAGTTCATCCCCAACTCAGTTTATTTCTCCAAATCAGCAGATCTTCCAACATATTATCTCTCTTCCCCATAGAGTCATTCCCCCGCAGGATTATTCTCAGACAGAGTCTCTTCCGGTAGAATGTTCTCAAGCAGAATGGATGTAAATCCCCAGATAATCATCTTCGGTCACTATCCCCGGCAAAAACGAAGAACTCAACTCCTTATACTCTCTAGCAGCAGTCCAGGATTTATTTTCCACAGCTAGAGAATATCATAATAGCATTGCATATCCATACATCATGGCACGTGCATACATATTATACAACACAATCTCATTTATTTTGAGAACATCATTACTCAATACATTTCATACATCATAACATTACATACGACTAACTCTTTACCTTTCAGGGAAAGATGCAATCAAGTTCTCACAAGTTCTCTCTAGTTCAGTCAAACCGACACCAAGGTTTCTATTCTAGTTGAAGATATTCTAACACTTTTCAAGATTTTCTCTGGTTCAGTCAAATCGACACTAAGGTTTCTATTCTAGTTGAAGATGTTCTAAGACTTTCATCTGGGTCAGCCGAATCGCCTCTAAGATTCTCCTAATTTCTATGCCAGTCAAAGTTATTCTGAGACCTCTCCCGGGATCAATCAAATCGATACTAAGATTTCTCTCCCAGTTGAAGTTCACACAAATTTTCTCTAGTTCAATCAAACCGACACTAAGGTTTCTATTCTAGTTGAAGATGTTTTAAGACTTTCGTCTGGGTCAGCCGAATCGCCGTTAATATTCCCCTGATTTCTATTCCAGTTAAAGTTATTTCAAGACCTCTCCCGAGATCAATCAAATTGATACTAATATTTCTCTCCCAGTTGAACTTCTCACAAATTTTCTCTGGTTCAGTCAAACCGATACTAATGTTTCTATTCTAGTTGAAGATGTTTTAAGACTTTTGTCTGGGTCAGCCGAATCGCCGCTAAGATTCCCCTGATTTCCATGCCAGACAAAGTTATTCCGAGACCTCTCCCGGGTTCAGTCAAATCGATACTAAGTTTCTCTCCCAGTTGAAGTTCTCACAAATTTTCTCTGGTTCAGCCAAACCGACACCAAGGTTTCTATTCTAGTTGAAGATATTCCAACATTTTTTCTGGTTCAGTCAAACCAACACTAATGTTTATGTTCTAGTTGAAGATGTTCTAATACTTTCGTCTAGGTCAGCCGAATCGCTGCTAAGATTCCCCTGATTTCTATGCCAGTCAAAGTTAATCCGAGACCTCTCCTAGTATCAGTCAAATCGATACTAAGATTTCTCTCCCAGTTGAAGTTCTCAGAAGTTTTCCCTGGTTCAGTCAAACCGATACTAAGATTTCTATTCCAGTTAAAAAATCTATTAAGCCCGGAGATCGACCAAATAATAGTCAACCAACAACACATCATATTGTGAAGATTGGAGAATGACCGAATAACAGTACCAAAATACTACGAAGCGTTGAATCAACCAGATAGTGGTATATCTCACATTCAAGCTATGAAGCCTGGATATCGACCGGATAATATCTTGATTTCTCCAAAATACTATGAAGCCTAGAATCGACCAGATAGTGGTATATCTCATTGTTAGAACATAGTTTGATTCTACACCCCTCAATTAGAGTTTTGATGATAACAAAATACAAGAATAAATAAATTGTAAGATTTATATATAAGACATATATGTTACTTAAAATTATGTTGTGTATTTACAGAAGTTCTGATGGAATCAGCATCAGAAGATCAGTATCAACATCAGCATCAGAAGATACGTAAGCATCAGAAGATTAATAACATGTGCTACACGCTGAAGTTACCAGATCATACGCTGAAGCTTGATGAACAGAATCTGCGCATAAAACACTCTGACTCTGATCAAGATCCTTACCAAGTCATCAGCACTCAGAAACGTCAGCATAAGTTAAAGCAAAGAACACTCTGATTATCATAAAGAAGACTATGAAGCGTTACTAAACATTCAAGACAGATTAATTACCAACGGCTTAATCCAAGACAAGATCTTCTCAAATAGGAAGGAACGTTATTATCATTGAAAGTGATTTATGGACAACAACGTATCTTTGCCTTGGCTATATAAACAAGTCAGTGTGAGAAAAGATAAGGCTAATAATCTACGCGCACGCACTCATACAATTTGCTAAGCTTTCCAACCACGCTCATTCAAACGCTTAAGAAATCCAGTTTCATTCAAAGCTTAAATTTGTGTATTATCACAGTTGTGGTATACTATTTTATTAGAAAACATCAAACACATTATTTGTTCAATTCTTTGTAAAGAGATTTCCTTGAGATAAACCGGGTTATAGTTATACTCAAGAAGGCTTTAACAGTTGTTAAAGTAGTTGTTGTATTCCTTTGAATATAGTGGATTAACACCTCGTTGGAGAGAGGCGAAATCACCTTGACGGGTGGACTGGAGTAGTTTGAGATCAAACGAACCAGGATAAAAATACAGTGTTGTCTGCACTTTTGATTTAAGTTTTACAATTCAACCCCCCTTTTTGTGTTTTTCACATCTTCAATTGGCATCAGAGTGCCTGGTTCTGAGCTTATAACACTTAACCGTGTCAGTACAAGATCCAGCGTCAGAAAAACACAATGGCAGGACCAAATTAAAACATCAACACTGACAACAATGAAGAAAGAGACAGATTTAGTGGCAAACCTCCAGTCTTTGATGGAGAGAACTTTGACAACTGGAAAGACAGAATTGAGAGTTTCTTTTTGGCCCATGATGCTGATCTGTGGGACATGGTAACTGATGGATACACGCACCCAGTGGATGGAAGTGGTCAGAAGATTGACAGGAAAACAATGTCTGATCAGCAAATGCGTGACTTCAGAAATCATCACAAGGCCAGAATAATTCTTCTCAGTGCCATCTCTTATTCAGAATATGAAAAGATATCAAACAGAGACACTGCAAAGAATATGTTTGACTCTCTGAGAATGACGCATGAAGGCAACATTCAAGTCAAAGAAACCAAAGCTCTTGCGCTCATTCAGAAGTATGAGGCATTCAAGATGGAAGAGAGTGAATCAATAGAGACTATGTTTTCAAGATTTCAAATTCTTGTTGCTGGTCTAAATGTTCTTGACAAAGGATATTCCATTGCTGATCATGTTAAGAAGATCATCATAAGCTTGCCAAAACAGTGGAGGCCAATGGTCACAGCGCTTAAGCTAGCCAAGGATATCAACAAAATCTCTCTGGAGGAACTTGTCATCTCCCTCAGAAGTTACGAGATAGAGCTAGAAGCAGATCAACCTCAAAAGCAAGGTAACCCATTAGCTTTAAAATCTAACAGAAAATCTGACTCCAAAGTTTTGTAGGTTGTAGAAGAAACCTCTGATGGGTACTCATCAGAAGAAGATGAATTATCTCTCCTCTCCAGAAGGGTGAACCAATTATGGAAGCAGAGGCAAAGGAAGTTCAGGAATCCCAGAAGATCAGAAAACTAGAATGAATCCTTCTCCAGATACAGAAGGTCAGAATCCTCCTCTGGCCATAGAAGATCTGAAGGTTCTTTAGGAAACAAAAAGCCAAACAACAAAGACATCATCTGCTATGAATGTAACGAGCAAGGGCACTACAAAAGTGATTGCCCAAAGCTTCAGAAGGAAAAGCCCAAAAAGAAGTTTGGCAAGGAAAAGAAGAAAAGTCTCATGGCTACATGGGATGATTCTGACACATCTGAAGCTGACTCAGAATCAGATGCTGAAAGAGCAAACATAGCTCTCATGGAAAACATAACAAAAGACAGTGAAGCTTCTGAGTCAGACTCTGAATCAGATAAAAAAGAGGTATTCCCTGACTTTGCTATAAACTTTACTAAGGTTGAATTAGCTGAAAGCCTTAATGAAATTCTGGAAAGATATCAGCAGATCAGAGTCAAATTTAGAAACCTGAAAAGGAATCTTGCTTCTGACTCTGATAAAACTGAGAGTCTCAAATTGGAGAATTCTGAGTTAAAAGACAAAATTTCAAAATTAGAAAATCTATTGCAAAACTCTCAGAAGGAAACAATCCCTGAAACTCCCAGCAATGCTGATGAGATCATCAAGGAGTATGATCACAACTTTCAGAAGTTTCTAGCTAAAAACATAGATAGAAGCAAAATGGCTTCAATGATCTATGGAGTTAGCAGAAATGGCAGAAAAGGGATAGGATATCAAGGTAAGGTACCTACACCAAAGAATGCCATGGACCTAGTTATAAAACGCACTTCACTTGATTCACACTTTGTATATGGGCACACACATGACATAAAATATACTAGTAGTGATTACTCTGTCAAACCAAAATTCAACCAGAGTTTTGGTAAAACTAACAAATCAGGACCCAAGAAAATATGGGTACCTAAGGATAAAATAATACATGTGGCAGATATCTTTAGAAGCAAAGCAAAAACACCAGTCATGGTACCTAGACTCTGGCTGCTCACGACACATGACGGGAAGAAGGCATATGTTCCAAAGCCTGGAACTTAAGCCTGGAGGCCACGTAGGTTTTAGAGGCAATCAGAGAGGAAAGATCATTGGCTCTGGAACTGTAGGTAATGGAAATCTTCCCTCTATAAGTAATGTTTTATTAGTAGATGGATTAATGCATAACCTGTTATCCATAAGTCAATTAAGTGATAACGGTTATGATATAATCTTTAATCAAAATTCATGCAAAGTTGTTAGTCAGAAAGATGGGACTACCCTATTTAATGGAAAGAGGAGAAACAACATTTATAAAATAAAACTTTCTGAACTAAAAAGTCAGAATGTAAAGTGTCTTCTGTCTGTTAACAATGAGCAATGGATCTGGCACAGAAGATTGGGACATGTTAGTATGAGAAGAATATCTCATATTAACAAACTCAATCTGGTCAGAGGACTTCCTAACCTGAAGTTTAATTCAGATGCTCTGTGTGAAGCATGTTAGAAAGGCAAGTTTGCAAAACCAGCTTTCAAATCTAAAAACGTTGTTTCCACCTCTAAG
The DNA here is from genome assembly GCA_948472305.1 of Vicia faba. Classification (NCBI taxonomy): domain Eukaryota; kingdom Viridiplantae; phylum Streptophyta; class Magnoliopsida; order Fabales; family Fabaceae; genus Vicia; species Vicia faba. The sequence continues at coordinate 1,718,834,462 of OX451736.1, read as the reverse complement.
CCATTAGAATTTCTGCACATTGACTTATTTGGACCAATTAAAATTGCTTCAGTCAGCGGCAAGAAGTGTGGGTTAGTAATCGTAGATGGCTATAGAAGATGGAGATGGGTAAAGTTCTTAAGGCACAAGGACGAGTCACACTCTGTGTTTGTTACCTTCTGCAACCAAGTTCAGAATGAAAAGGATCTTAGAATCGTCAATGTCAGAAGTGATCATGGTGGAGAGTTTGAAAACAAAGATTTTAAGTCATTCTTTAATGACAAAGGCATTCTGCATGATTTCTCTTGTCCTAGAACTCCCCAGCAAAATGGAGTTGTAGAACGAAAGAACAGAACATTGATAGAAATGGCCAGAACCATGATCAACGAGACTACCGTTGCTAAGATATTCTGGGCAGAGGCAATAAACACAGCGTGTTACATTCAAAATAGAATCTCCATAAGACCTATTCTAGAAAAGACTCCATATGAATTGTGGAAGAACAGAAAGCCCAACATTTCTTATTTTCACCCATTTGGATGTACATGATTTATTTTGAATACAAAAAATTATTTGAACAATTTTGACTCTAAAGCACAAAAGTGTATTATGTTAGGATACTCTGAATGCTCAAGAGCGTAGAGTATACAATACAGAAACACAGATTGTGGAAGAATCAATCAGTGTTCGTTTTGATGATAAGCTTGACTCTCAAAAGTCAAAGCAGAATGAATTCCTTGCAGGTATGGAAGTTGAATTCACAGGTACTGAGGACAAGTCATCAGAAGCTCTTAACAGAGACACTCCCTCAACATCAAAAAGAGGCACTGCAAGCAATCCAGCACCTTCTGTTGATCAACTTCAGAAAAGACCATCAAGAAGCAGCATGGATCACCCAGAAGAAACAATCTTAGGAAGAAAGGAAGATCCAATCAGAACAAGATCTAGCTTCAGAAACTCTAAAGAACCCCTCATGGGATTGGTCTCTCTAATTGAACCAACATCAATTGATAAAGCACTTCTGGACAATGACTGGATTCTAGCAATGCAAGAGGAGCTAAATCAATTCACAAGAAATGACGTATGGGATCTAGTTCCTAAACCAAAAGGATTCAACGTTATTGGAACAAAATGGGTGTTCAGAAACAAACTGAATGAACAAGGTGAAGTCATCAGAAACAAAGCACGATTGGTAGCACAATGTTATAGTCATCAAGAGGGGATAAACTATACATAAACCTTTGCTCCAGTCGCCAGGTTAGAATCTATCAGACTATTAATTTCATTTGCTGTTAATAAAGGCATCACTCTGTATCAGATGGATGTTAAGAGTGCATTCTTAAATGGCTATATAGAATAAGAGGTATATGTACACCAACCCCTGGTTTTGAAAGTTCCAAAAATCCAGAATATGTTTTCAAACTAAAGAAGTCACTGTATGGTCTGAAACAAGCTCCCAGAGCTTCGTATGAAAGACTAAGTAACTTCCTGTTAGAAAAGAAATTCACCAGAGGGAAAGTGGACACAACCTTATTTTGTAAGACAGTTAAGAATGACATTTTAGTATGTCAGATTTATGTTGATGATATCATATTTGGATATACTAAACCTTCTATGGGAAGAAATTTTGCTAAGTGTATGCAGGCAGAATTTGAGATGAGCCTAATGGGGGAACTGAAATTCTTTCTAGGCATCCAGATTAATCAAACCCCAGAAGGAACTTACATTCATCAGAGCAAATATGTCAGAGAACTTTTGAAGAAATTTGATCTCTTAGAATGTAAGCCATCAAAGATTCCAATGCATCCCACGTGCATTCTGGAAAGAGAAGAGGTAAGTAAAAAGGTAGAACAGAAGATCTACAGAGGTATGATTGGTTCTCTTCTATATCTGACGGCTTCAAGGCCTGACATTTTATTCAGTGTTTGCATTTGTGCTAGATTCCAATCAGATCCTAGAGAATCTCACTTAACAGCAATTAAGAAAATTTTCAAGTATCTGAAAGGTACTACTAATCTGGGTTTGTTTTATAGAAAATCAAGTGATTACAGCTTAGTAGGATACTGTGATGCTGATTTTGCTGGAGACAGAGTAGAACGTAAAAGCACTTCTGGAAGCTGTTAGTTTCTGGGAGAAAATCTGATCTCATGGTCCAGCAAAAGACAATCCACAATTGCTCTATCAACAGCAGAAGCTGAATACATAGTAGCAGCTGGATGTAGCACACAAATGCTCTGGATGAAAAGTCAACTTGAGGACTTCCAGATATTTAAGAGTAACATTCCTATCTTCTGTGACAATACTTCTGCTATTTGTCTTAGTAAAAATCCAATTCTACATTCTAGGGCTAAGCATATAGAAATAAAACATCATTTTATTAGGGACTATATTCAGAAAGGGATTTAAAATTTAAAATTTATTAACACAGACCATCAATGGGCTGATATTTTTACAAAACCACTTTCTGAAGATAGGTTCAACTTCATTCTGAAACATCTCAGCATGAAGCTCTGCCCATAATGAAATTGTTTTGATTCTATATATTAACCTTCAGAACTTTGTTTATTTTTCTGTGAACTACTGATCAATCTTTCTTCAGATCTTTAGAAGTGCAGATTGTATAAGAATCTATCCATGAAGATCTGAGCGCTTCATTTCTAGGATAGAGATGTGTTGTTCACTCAAGCAAACAAGTGTCATCCAGTCATCAGCTATTTTCTGAGGCTGAACACGCGTTCACGTTTCTGAAAAGGCAAAAGCACTGATTGGATGCATTGACACACATGTCATGGGTAACCGTTCCAAATATCTTTCTGAATCCCCTAAAATCAGCTATCATTAAATGCTAATAATCATTATTAATTTCTCTCTCTTGACGTTTATGTTTTCAAAACTGTTTAGAAATCTATTTAAACACACTTCACACCATTTACACTCTTTTACCTTCACTTTCACTTTCTCTCAAACTTACTGATTTCAGCGTTCTTACTTTCTCAAAAACCCTTTCAATCTTTTTCACAAAAACCTTCGTGTGAACATGGCTTCTTCTAGCATTCCTACTTCAGGTTCCCATAAAACTGTTTCATCTGAACAATATGAAGAACCCCACGGAACGCTTCTAACACCAGTCAAAAACCTAGAGGTTCTGTCAAAATTAATCGTGGATTTCAACAGCCTTCAAGAGAATGGTTTTGATCTATCTGAAGAGGTTAAAGCTCAAGGCTGGGAAAAGTATTTTGACAGACTGGTGGGTCCAACATTTCGTATTCTGGTAAAGGAATTTTGGATTCATGCTTCTTCTTCAAAACATCAAGTTACGTCTTACATCATGGGGAAGAAGATTGTTATCACTGAAGACCTCATTGCACGTTTAATAGGGTACAGTGGTGGTGGTTTTCGTTGCATTGATATGGAAGAAAGGTGTGCTGATGCTGCCCTAATTGCAAGGGAAATCTTCACTCTAGGGCTTCCCTCCAGCAAGATAAGGGATTTAAAAGACAAACACGGAATTTGGGCCAAGATCATTCTGGGGTGCTTCATCACAGGAAGCCTATCAGCTCTCCTGATTACATTAATATTGATCAGCAATTTCTGATCTATTTCATTTCTCAGAAGGTCAAGATAAATCTAGCTCATCTGCTGTTCAACCATCTCAGAACAAGTGTTAAGGAAACAAGAGAAGAGGAACGAACAAAAAGGGATTGGATACCCTTAGGAAGACTGATATCAGATATTGTAACAGAGAATAAGCTGATTGATCATCTGACAAAGGCTCAAGAAATCAGCTCTCTGGAAGCTACTGTTGGCAAGCAGCTGAATGCCAAAAATTTGAAGAAGATAAAGTTGATTGAGAACATTAAGAAGGAACCCAGCGTCACTCCTTTTGCTGCAATCTCCAGCAGAAGAGTCCCTATGGACAACTTCCCTCTGTTCTCAGAGATTGATTCTAAACCAGATATAATTCTCAGATATCTGGATGCTTGCAAGGCTGATGGTACAACACCTAATCTGAATATTCAAGATCTTCAGCAGAAGGCTCCAGAAGTGGTGCTGAAGAAATCCAAGAAAAGGAAAGCTGCAGCAGAAGGATCCTCCCAGCAGACTTCTAAGAAGAGAGGTAATCTTTCTTTTGTAACTGTTTTAGATTCAACTTCTGTATCAACATTTATCCCAATTCCAACTCCATCTGAAAACCCCACGCCTCAAACTTTCGATGATTTTGACCTTGATTTTGACCCTTATGAATCATTAACTCTTAGAAGATCTCGCTCCCAACCACAAAATACAAATACTGAAACCATACCAGAACAAGAACTTGCAAAAGTTCTTTCTGATATAGACCAACACACTTCTGCTCCCACTCCAGAAAATCCAAATCCTCAAACTACCACAGAACCACAACCAGAAATTCCCATCTCACCACAAACAGAACTTCCACTCTCTCCAGAACCAGAAATCCCACTACCCTCATCTCCTCAACCAGAAAGTAATCCACCTTCTCCTCAACCTGAACCTTCTCCACAACCTGAGATTCAAACCTCTGAGGCTCATCCTTCTGAATCCCCTGAACCAGTACCTCTGGCCATTCGTTTTCCCCTTGGTACCATTGTGAATATTCCTCAACTTCCCTCTTCACCAGAATTAACTCTAGCAAATTCCCCATCAAGTCCAATCATAATTCCTGACTCTCCCACTCCCTCACCAAAAGACAATTCAGATGACCACAACAAGATTGTCATTGATTTAACAGTCCTTGAACACCTTGCTGCAATAACCAACAAAACTGCTATCCCAAAACCAAAACATCCAGATGTTGGTTCCAGCATATTGAACTTTGAAACAGAAGTACATAAGTGGATCACTTCTCTGAAACAAGCAAGTCTGGAACTGGTTGATCCTGCTGCATCAAACTATCTCTGGACAAAATTCAGAAGATGGGTATGCTCTGAAATTGTTAAGTTGCAAGAACAGAGCTACGGACAAGCTCAACAGAAGTTCAGCAATCTGCTGAAAGAAATTGAAGGTCCAGTTCTGAGCAAGCTGCTTAAGGAAGAAGTTCTCCTGCTGGACAATGCTCCTTGGTTTGAACATCGTCAACCAGAGTCATAAGAACAGCTGATTCCTGCTGAAGAACAGGGTCAAGAAGAAGATATTGTTGAAAGCTCTGAGAAGCATCCTGTTTCTGAAGATCCTCAAGCTTCCTCCCTTGACAGGCAGACTCTTGAAGACTTGAAAAGATCTGATATGCTGATGAATGAAAGAATGGATAAGCAGGACACAAAAATCGATGCAATAGCGAACATGTTAACTCAGCAACAGGAAACCAACACCCAAATCAAGAGCATGTTGGAGGCTTTGTTCACACGACTTCCTCCTCCTTCTTAGATATTTCCTTGTTGTTTTTATAACTTGTTTATCTGTCATATTTTTACATGTTCTGAACTTATCATTGCTTCTGTTTTTAATATAAATGCATTTTTAGCTCTGATTATTTTTGACTCTGATTATTTGTGCTTTTTGATAACTGACAAAAAGGGGGAGAAAGAATTATATTTTTCAATAACGGATTACTGAGACATAAGTCTCAAACATTTTGACATTCTGATCTATTTGAATTTCTTTCTTCTGAAAAGCTTGAACAGGTGCAAAATTCTGACGAAAGAAACAGTAAAGTTCTGATGCTCAAAGACTCATGGAATTAAAGGGAAGTAATCAACTCAGGGGGAGTTTTCTCTTCTTAGCTCTGATACCTTTTATTCTTTATCTTTAATCTCTGATACCTTTTATTCTTTATTTTTAATTGAAAAAATCTGGTTTTTGTCATCATCAAAAAGTGGGAGACTGTTAGAACATAGTTTGATTCTACAACCCTCAATTAGAGTTTTGATGATAACAAAATACAAGAATAAATAAATTGTAAGATTTATATATAAGACATATATGCTACTTAAAATTATGTTGTGTATTTACAGAAGTTCTGATAGAATTAGCATCAGAAGATCAGTATCAACATCAACATCAGAAGATATGTGAACATCAGAAGATCAATAACATGTGCTACACGCTGAAGTTACCAGATCATACGCTGAAGCTTGATGAACAGAATATGTGCATAAAACACTCTGACTCTGATCAAGATCCTTACCAAGTCATCAGCACTAAGAAGTGTCAGCATAAGTTAAAGCAAAGAACACTCTGATTATCATAAAGAAGACTATGAAGCGTTACTAAACATTCAAGACAAATTAATTACCAACGGCTTTATCCAAGACAAGATCTTCTCAAATAGGAAAGAATGTTATTATCATTGAAAGTGATTTATGGACAACAACGTATCTTTGCCTTGGCTATATAAACAAGTCAGTGTGAGAAAAGATAAGGCTAATAATCTACGCGCACGCACTCATACAATTTGCTAAGCTTTCCAACCACGCTCATTCAAACGCTTTAGCAATCTAGTTTCATTCTAAGCTTAAATTTGTGTATTATCATAATTGTGGTATAATGTTTTATTAGAAAACATCAAACACATTATTTGTTCAATTCTTTGTAAAGAGATTTCCTTGAGATAAACCGGGTTGTGGTTATACTCAAGAAGGCTTTAACCGTTGTTAAAGTAGTTGTTGTATTCCTTTGAATATAGTGGATTAAGACCTCGTTGGAGAGAGGCGAAATCACCTTGACGGGTGGACTGGAGTAGTTTGAGATCAAACGAACCAGGATAAAAATACAGTGTTGTCTGCACTTTTGATTTAAGTTTTACAATTCAACCCCCCTTCTTGTGTTTTTCACATCTTCACTCAAATTCAAGCTATGAAGCCTGGAATCGACCATATAGTGGTATAAGACACCGTGAAGCCTAGAGCACGACCAGATAACGGTATAAGACACTGAAGACTGGAGCACGACCAGATAGCGGCAAGAGACACTGTGAAACCTGGAGCACACCCAGATAACAGTATGAGGTACTGTGAAGCTTGGAATTCGACCAAATAGCAGTTTACTCGGCCAATTACTATTGAAGCTTGGAAACGATCGGATGTTAGTATGCCTTAAATTCAAGTTGAAACCCGGATGCGACCGGATAACCACTTAATTCCTTTTGAAGCCTGGAACACGACCTGATAACAGTTTTTGAGATTGCAAAGCCTGGAGCATGACCAGATAGAAAGTGTAATCTCATCTCCCCAGTAAGTCACTGTAAAACCTGGAGCACGACCATATAGCATTCAGTCTTATTATCCTCAGCAAATCATTGTAAAGACTGGAGCACGACCAGATAGCAGTTCATTTTCATCTCCTCGACTAAGAGATGATTCCCCAGCAGAGTAACGGACAACTGAAGTTCCTAAAATTCCATTTCTCCCAAGACAGAGACCAATATTCCTCAGCAGATTCCTCCTTAACGACAGGAACAGGAATTCTCATCAAAGGACTATCTCGGGAATTCAACATCCTCTAGATGGCATCTTTAAGCCCATCTCCGACGATTCTCCGTCATATCTTCCAGATGGCATCTTTAAGCCCATCTCCAGTAACCTTCCGTCATCTCCTCCAAATGGCATATGTAAGCCCATTCCTGATACTACCTACATAGTCAAGTATCATTACAGACGAGTGCAAATTTATGGGCACTCTAGTGTTCAGTCATCTTCCACCTTCAGATCACGAAAGGCAGACAAGCCAATCTAAATCTTCAAGTTTAAGAAGATTGAATAGGAGCAGTTGTTGTACCCCAAAATTTACCCTCTATTCATACATGCATATTATTGGTTTTATGGTTATTGAATAAAGGTATATTTATCAAACTTTGTCAGGTTACAAGTGACGTTTATTTCGCCAATGGATGTTCTCAGAGTATTTTCCTTGCTGAAGACCGGTTCACTGTTTTGCAACGATTCGGAATTCAAAGATTCACAAGTCCAACCCGGCGCGTCATATTCAGGTGTTCTTTCGCCAAGATATCCCTGATAACATATTCTCAAATTCAGGTTTGGCTCAAGATCCAATTCTTTAAATAAGCTCCCCAAATGTGCGATTTTTCTCGAAGAAATTTGATGAAAAAGTGTGCTAAAAGTGCAGTTTTTACGCACTAAAAAATTCATAACTTGAAGACTGTGGCTCATTTTGAATCTGTTCCGGTGGCCAAAATTCCGTCTTGACGTCATCTAAATTTTCATCTCTCAATTTAGATCAGAAGATCTTCAAAAATGCCTATTAATCAAGTATTTTCGTATAGAAAATTTGTGATAGAAGTTTATTTGCGTCATGTTCAGAAAATCATAACTTGGTCGATTTTCATCTTATCGAGCTGGTTCCGGCGCCAAAATTTCTCAAATTGATATGGCTACGATTTAATATTGGTATCGAGTTCAAACAGTATCCAAAAGGACTTCGTTTTTTCCCAGAGTGCGCGTGAAACGCAGAAAATCCTGAATGCTGAATATCATTTCATCTGGGTCTAAACTTCAAAAATTCATAACTCGAACAATTTTTATCAGATCGTACTCATTTTTTTAAACAAGGTCAATGACTCAGAGATCTATAACTTTGCTTCCAAATTCGAGACTGGGTTCTGCTCCAATCAATACCAGTTTTTTATTGAAGAACGTGCCAGAGTTGACACTAGAGCTCAAAATAAGTTTGTTGGAGCCGAAACTTCAAAAATTCATAATTATTTCACTGTTTATCCGATTGAGCCCATTTTTGGACAGGAGTTTATTCTCGATATCAGCTACAATTTATTTTCAAACTTTAACTTCAAAAATTGCACTTAAGTCCCTAATATTTAGCCTAGAACGTGTCATACTCAAGTGAATAAAAATCTGCACTATTGCTTGTGGTTGTTGGAGGCCCAATTGCATATTCAAAGCCCATATCTTTGCTCTAATTTCCATTATATAATCTCATTATTTTCACACAAACAGGACACAAAAAAACCTTTGCCACAATCTTGTCAAAATATCAAATTCTTTCAAGAACCCTAGAGATCTTGAAATCCTTGTTACAAACCCCCATCTCACTACAAACAAGCCATCTCATTCTCCAGTAAGGATAAGGTTGGTTTGATCTCCATGATCAAAAGAGTGTAGAAGCGTTCATACATGCCATATCGGTTTTAACATTACAAATTTTCATATATTTGTTTCTTTGTATTTCACGATATAGTAATTTATTTAATGTGTTCATGAGATTCAACGCTGCATATTTAGACCATCTAATAGTCCCATGCAGCGCTATTACAAAATGCTGAGGCCGAATCATAACAACAACCAATATAAGGCAGATATCCTGAGGAGGTTAAGGGCGTGGGTTCAACATCCACCCCTATTGGTTTTGGTTTTCTTTCATTCTAACACTGAGGCCGGATCATAACAACAACCAATACAAGGCATACATCCTGAGGAGGTTAAGGGCATAGGTTTAACATCCACCCCTATTGATTTTGGTTTTCTTCCATTCTATTTAGCTTTTTACCTATTTTCCTTCTTTATATTTAAAAGCTTTTTCATAAAACCTAACATTTTTCACAAACCTTTGATTTTTCATAATAAACTTAAATAATTAATTGTAGGTTTTAATTTAATTTTAGGTTTTAATTTAATTTTAGGTTTTAAATTTAATTTTAGGTTTTAATTTAATCTTAGGTTCAACATCCACCCAGACATTTTCATTGTTTGTTTTTGGTTTTTAACCAATTTGTCTTTTCCAACCCTAACTTCACTAAACCACAAAACTTTTTTCAGACCTTTTTTTTTTACAAAAAAAAACTAATTTAATTTTTAGGTTAATTAATTCTAGTTTTTTAACTTTTTTCAAAATTAACATTTTTTTAAAATTCAAATTAATTAGGTTTTAGGTATTTTAATTAACTTTTTTCAAAATTAACATTTTTATTAATTAAAATTAATTAGGTTTTTTAGTTTTATTTAATTAATTATCATAAATCATTTTTTTATAAAAAATCACCAAAACATTTTCTTTGCTATTTTCATCTTATTTTTATTATCCTAGATAAAGTGTATAGGCGCGTTCTACTGTAATAGCGTAGCTTTATTTTTCCCGCCTTTTTTATCATTATCATGTAATTGCTTTTGGGAAGTAATAGTTTTAGGATTTCTTTTCCGCACTCTTCACTATTATGTAATTGCCCCAAAGCTCTATAATAGCCTAGGTTTACATTTCCTCCTTTACCTTCAGCTATTGTATTTTATGCAATGCTTAGATTAATAGGATTGTATGGAAAGATAAAAATGAACGATAGAAAACTCTAATTGCAAGATAAATAATTGAACTGAATCATTTGCATACGCGCACCTCTAGGGTAACCTCACATGTTGTCTTTGTCAAAGCAATGGTCATGTCCCTCGAACATAGGGATAACCTTAGCAAAGATCCTCGGGTAAAGTCAATATAAAGATCATAGTCCCTCAATGTCCCTCGAGTTGCCTACGAGAAATGATCTTGTCCCTCGATGTTTCCTATGAATATATGATGACAGTCCCTTCGAACTGCTAAGATATCCCTACATGTTGCCTTCAATGACCATAACGATGACCCGCGCCTGTCCCTCATACATCCGACGTTAGGGCTCCCTACTCACTAATAGTAGGATAAAACTGTCTAAAGGTTAGGAGGAAAAGAACGACCTTTTCGAGTATAAGTAGATAAGTTCTTAGATGCTTGCTCAAAACAACTTTTTGCACCTACACCAAAATATTTTCAAAAACACTTTCAAAAACATTCGCCTTGTCAACACTCTTGAGGACTGATACAAGAGTTATCACAAAGTGAATCGCCACACTAAGGCATTTTCAAAACAATTTTCAAAACACACAAAGCACAAGCAATTTTCAAAACATGAGCTAGAATCTAAGAGCCCCTAGATAACTACAGATGGAAATGGTGCTAACACCTTCCCTTTCCATAATCTATCCCCCTTACTTAGAAAACTCTCGAAAGGTCTTTTTTATGTTATTTTCACCCTTCCCTTTGTTGGATAAAATAAAAGTCAGTGGCGACTCTTGCTTACCGCAACATTTACAAACACAAACACAAAACCAGTATTAACAGTCGGTTATGCCACCGTATCACAGAACTGGCGACTCTATTGGGGACAACTAAAAAGTGGGGTTACCTTAAGAGTTAGTTCATTTTAAAACTATTTTCATTGCTTGCTTTGTATGCTTTATCCTTGGAGGGTTTGTTTGGGTTGTTACTATAGATCCTACACCCGGATCTAGGGAACCTTTAAGGTAAGTAGAAATAGATTGTGGGGGTTGTGCGGGGTATACCGACATAGTTGAAGCGATAGCTACATTGATGTGACACTTTGGTTGGTACCAATAGCCCTTGAGTAGTCAAGGAGAATACGGGGCCGCTGCATGGTGTCATGAAGCATCAACTGACCTTAGAACCTTTAATTGAACAACATGGCCATTAGGAAGTTGTGAGATAGTCGTCTTTGGTGTAGCCCGAAGTCATTTGATACTCGATACTACATTCATTGAGATTTGACTCCCGAGTTTTATTTGGTGGTAAGTCATTTGTCTATCGGAATGAAACTTGTGGGAAAGATCAGTGATATTGAAATCCCTTAGAACCCGGTTACTATTTCTAGGACAGGTTAAACCAACTAAACTTCAAGAGGGTACTTACCTTAAAACCCCATGCAAGCCTAAACCTAAGGCTGCTTGTGTGACTTGTTTGCTTTTAACTTGAACTACTTGCAGGGTTTATTTCATTAACTAACAACTTGATTTCCCTGTAGGGTTTGTTTAAATTCATTATCCAGTAACTTGGACTTCTAATACTCACTTGTCTTCATCACCTTACACTTTTTCTTGACGCATAACATACACATCATAACATCTTACCGTAGCATTTCCGTAATCATTTCAAGGATCTCAAGGGTCTGTGATGCAGGTTAGGCTTCCAGCAAGGGGAAAGGGTATTTATTTTCCTCTAGCCAATGTCGTAAAAAGACCAAGATAAGACAACTCGGGTTAGAGGCTATGACCCACTCGAAATGGTGAGCTTGATTCTTGTAGATGGACCTTCAGCGATATGAAAGTTCTTCAATCAAAGCTGCAAATTTCAACTTCCGACATTTTCTTGTTTACACCGCGAGATCCTTGAAAACATTTCATGCATGTCATTTCATAACAGGTTTTCCAAGGACAAGCTTCTTATCCCTTTGCTGTTTATTTCGGCAAGAAGAAATGGCTCTTGAACAGACAATAAAGGATATCCAAACTCAAGATGCTCAATTCAAAGAAATGTTCCTGAATCTAGCCATGGGACAAGAAGAATTGAAAACATTCCTCGTCGGGAATCTGACCGAGAAACATCCTGACAACGACAAGGATGAGTAGTTGGAACAACTGCAAGCTAAGGTAGAAGCAATGAGAATCCATATTCTGGGGGAAATTCCTCTTATCCAAGGCCTATCTTGGGGACAAGAAGAGCTAAGAGGCCTTATCAACAAGCTTCATCAAGACGGATGCAACCGTATGAGGCAAACAATCGTGGTTGGGGATCAAGTCATTCATCAACCCCTGATGGGACAAAAAGTTGGCTTGGAGAGTAGAGCTTTCCAAATTGATGCTACGTCACAATCCCAACCACAACTTCGCCAACAACGACGGGGTAATCAGCAAAGACAAGATAAGCCCAAGAGGCAGTTTACCAAAATCAACATACCATTGTCTCAGGCATTGCAACATATGTTGAGGATGAATTTGGTCATGTTGATAAGACCTCTTCCAAACCCCAAAACTTCTTCCCCTAACTTCAATCCTGATGCAATATGTGCCTACCATTCCGATAGTCCTGGACATGATACGAGTGACTGTTGGGCATTGAAAAATAAGATTCAGGACTTGATCAATGAAGGAGTGCTGGAGTTCACACAAGATGGCCAAACTGAATTCTTTTGTCGTCCCTCAAAGACACATTATCTAAATTGACAAGTTCAGAAAAGAGGTTTTTTATTCATTTGAATTCTTAATTTGTAATTTTCTTTTGATTGTTCGAACATTTATTTCATGTCAAACTTTGTTACTTTATCAATGCATTGCATATGTCTGTTTTAAATCAATTCATTCGTATTCATTATATTTAAACTGCTTTCCTTTTTGTGATATTCAACTCTCAATCAAAAGCTCTGAGCCTTTAGAGGGAGGATGACAAAAATGATACCACCATCTCTATAGTGTGCTTTTGAACAGACCCTGCTAACGATGTACAAGCATTTGTTTCAAATCCTAAACAGTGGAGATATAAGGAAGATAATCCCTAGTCAACCCCTTTGAGCCAAAGAAGTAGGAGTTTTTATTTTCACATAAATTAAAACCCTTAATTATAACCCAGGGCAGGGTAGCTTTCTCAGTTAATTCAGAGGTGAATTCAGTCACAAGCTCATCCTTCATACACGACAAATAGTGTAGAAGATACCATCCAAAAGATAGCGATGGTTCCGCATAATCATCAAAGAAGGAAGTCATTATTTTTCAAAAGAAAAGTCCGCTAAGTCAAAAGCTATGAAGGAGACTTAAGAAAAAAAACCGAGGCATCCCGCTGACTGTAATCACAAAAGAAATAGTTCAGGAAAAAGCAGGGATAATAAAAAAAAAGAGGTCGCTACAAATCCTCAACAAAAAGAAAAGGTTATAAAAATGACTGCCTTCTCAAACAAACGTTTAATTTCTAAACCATTACCAAGTATCAGAGCAAAGATTCCAGACTCAATTGGGATCTAAACGCACAATTAACTTAGCATAGGACTGAAGAACATCACAAAGAACGGGTTGGGTACAAATAAATTTTCAACCTTTATCCTTTGTTTCTTAAAACCGTGAACCGGGCCACGTTACAACCCTTAAAAGTCCTAGCTGAAACATGGGTTAGTTCGAAAGAATATTGTTTCAATAGGTATCCTGACTCCTGTAGGACTTGCTACAAATCCTGAGTTTATATCACACTCTTACAAAAAAAATTTGTTTTACTAAAAAATGAATTTTCAAACTTCAAGACGGACATAAGTTTTGAATTCTTTAAATGACATTTTTTGCATATGGCTAATTGTTTAAACAGCAGAGAAATTCACACAACGAATATTCAGTGAACAAAGATTCTCTCAATGGACAAAATCACCTCAGACGGAAAAAACATTCCCAATATGCAAAGAATCTCTCAAAAGTGCTGAATAGCCAGGGGCAGATCTCCATTTGGATCACTCGGGGCCTGTTACATTGATCGGGGATTCCGATAAAAATCACTGTGAAATTTGAACCTTTGGTACCATCAAATTGCTTGTCTGTGCCAGTAGTACCAGATGGTTTCAGTATCATGTCTTTGAATCCTTCCATGACAGTTCTTAGAAAACATACCTAGGAAATTGAAGACTATCAGAAACTTGATCAAACATCAGGTGCACCAGACTAACCCTAGAGGCAAACAGGTTGCCACATATGAAAGGGCACATGCAATCACATAAACATTTTCTGACATTTCCACAACACTTGTTGTCATAGACGGTGACAACTATCCATATCCTATGAACGCGGACATAGTCGGAAGATACTGCAAATGAAAAAAAAGACCCGCTAGGTCGACTGGACTAGGAAAAAATAAGGGCATCCCGATGAACCAGAAAGGTTCTGGAAAAAATTAGGGATACATATATGAAAAATATGTAGACCCGACAAGTCGAAAACCTGAAAAGGCGGCTTGGGAAAAAAGGGTATCCCGATGGATTAAAAATCTGAAAAGACAGTCCAGGAATAAGTTAGGGATTAAAGCGCACAACTACATCCCGTCATCTCATCACTTGTCTATCGATAGATGGTTTATTACCCAGATCTACATTCACCAAGAACTCCAGGAGTTGGTATAACAGATAAATCATCTACAAAATCCCCAGCAGATATTATCTCGAGTAGGTAACGAGGCAGGGGCATTCTACTATAAGGTCACTGCCATATTCTCACCATGTAGCCTAATGGTGTCAGGCATTCTAGTATCCCCGACAGAGCAAGAATCTCCAATTACTGCTCCAACAAAAACCCCAGTGAAGTCGCCAAGCTTCTCAAGATTCCCCAACAGGATTTCAAAAAAATCTCTAAGCAGTTTATGGAGTTCACCTTCCATAACAGAGTTTTGTAAATCTCAAATAGTTAATAAAGCCTTATCCCCAGTAGTGTTTATTTCTCTAGCTATGGAAGTTCATCTCCCAGCGGAATTTTATTCCCCAAATTGGTAAAATCTCCGAACATAACTCTTCCCCTCGGTAAAACCATTCTCAAGCAGAAGTCGAAGATCCCCGACAGAGAAAGGGAATTTCCAACAAAACTATCTCCATTCATTATCACAAGTGAAAATTGAAGAATCACTTACTTCACTCACCAACAGCAGTATGGGATTCAGCTTCCTGGTACACTTCAGTAGCAATCAAGGATTTATTTTACCAGACAAAGATACTACGCAATAGCATTACATGTTCATACATCATGACATGTGCATACAAATACATATATCACAACATCATTTATTTTTGGAGCATCACGCAATTCATACATCATGACATCGCATGAAACTAATTTTACCTTTTCAGGTTAAATTAGCAGACAGACAAACACTATCAACTTTTGCAGCAGGTCAAAGATTAATACCCAAAACCAGACGGGGAAACTATCTGCACGACCAAGTGGTATGAACTCCTGAAACAAGATGGGTTTACCAACAAATACAGCAGGCCACAAATTAATTCCCAAAACCAGACAGGGAAATTATCTATATGACCGATGTTGCCAAGTTCCAGATTAATACGTGAAAACAGACAAGACAACTATCTATGAACAACTAATTATAGATTAACACCTGAAACCATACAGGAAAATTATCTATACGACCAGACGACGCAATCTCACATAGTCTCTTTCTAATGATTTTTTAGGTTACAGTTAATTCCATTAACCCTAGCAAGCTACTGTGAAACCTGGATTTCAACCCGAAAGCGGCAAACTCTCATATCTCCAGTATAGGGATAACTCCTAAGTAGGTCCATGAATGACTGAAGTTCCTAGACTCTATTTCCCACAGAGTTTTCCTCAAGCGGGAGAACAAAAAAAACCTACATTCCCCAGTGGAGTCCTCCTCATACAGCAAGAACAAGAATCCCCACAAAGAGACCTCTATTGGTTCAGTTTAAACCGATCAATAGTTTATTCTGATTCTGTTCCAGTAGACACTTTCTCTGGTTCAGATAAATCGCTCCAAAGATTTATTTTGATTCTTTTCCAGTAAAAGTTTATTCAAGACCTTTGTTGGTTCAGTTTAAACCAATCAATAGTTTATTTTGATTCCGTTCTGATAGACACTTTCTCTGGTTCAGATAAATCGCTCTAAAGATTTATCCTGATTCTTTTCCAGTTAAAGTTTATTCAAGACCTTTGTTGGTTCAGTTTAAACAGATCAATGGTTTATTCTGATTCCGTTCCGGTAGACACTTTCTCTGGTTCAGATAAATCGCTCCAAAGATTTATTCTGATTCTTTTCTAGTTAAAGTTTATTTAAGACCTCTCCTAGTTCAGTTTCAACCGATCAATGGTTTATTTTGATTCCGTTCCGGTATACACTTTCTCTAGTTCAGATAAATCGCTCCAAAGATTTATTTTGATTCTTTTCTAGTTAAAGATTATTCAAGACCTCTACTGGTTCGGTTTAAACCCATCAATGGTTTATGCTGATTTCGTTCCGGTAGACTCTTTCTCTGGTTCAAATAAATCACTCCAAAGATTTATTTTGATTCTTTTCCAGTTAAAGTTTATTCAAGACCTCTACTGGTTCAGTTTAAACCGATCAATGGTTTATTCTGATTCCATTCCGGTAGAAACTTTCTCTGGTTCAGATGAATCGCTCCAAAGATTTATTCTGATTCTTTTCCAGTTAAAGTTTATTCAAGACCTCTGTTGGTTCAGTTTAAATCGATCAATGGTTTATTCCGATTCCGTTCCGGTAGTCACTTTCTCTGGTACAGATAAATCGCTCCAAAGATTTATTATGATTCTTTTCCAGTTAAAGATTATTCAAGACCTCTGCTGGTTCAGTTTAAACCGATCAATGGTTTATTATGATTCCGTTCCGGTAGACACTTTCTCTGGTTCAGATAAATCCCTCTAAAGATTTATTATGATTCTTTTCCAGTTAAAGATTATTCAAGACCTCTGGTGGGTCAGTTTAAACCGGTCAATGGTTTATTCTGATTCTGTTCCGGTAGACACTTTCTCTGGTTCAGATAAATCGATCCAAAGATTTATTTTGATTCTTTCCAGTTTGAAATCAAGCATAGACTCGCTCTAATATTCCTATCAAAAATCACCTGTAGATGACATCTTTAAGCCCATCTCCGTCAACTCTCTGTCATATTTTCCAAAGGGCATATGTAAGCCCATTCTCGACATCATTAACTATCAGTGTTACTCCATGCGAGTGCAAATTTCTGGGCACTCTAGTATTCAATCATCTTACACCTTCAGATCACAAAAGGCAGACAAGTCAATCTAAATCCTCAGGTTTAAGAAGGTTGAATAGGGGCAGCTGTTGTATCCCAAAATTTATCCTCTTTATTTTCATTATTACATACACGCATATCATTGGTTTTATGGTTATGGAATCAAGTTATACTTAGCAAGCTTCGTCAAATTACAAGTGACGTTTATTTCGCCAATGAATGTTCTCAGAGTATTTTTCATGCTGAAGATCGGTTTGCTGTTTCGCAACAATTCAGGGTTCAAAGATTCATAACTCCAACCCGGAGCGTCATATTCAGGTGTTCTTTTGCCAAGATATCTCTGATAACATAATATCAAATTCAAGTTCGGCTCGAGAGCCAATTCTTTAAATAAGGTCCCCGAATGTATGATTTTTCTCGAAGAAATATGGTGAAAAAGTGTGCGGAAAGTACAGTTTTTACGCACTAAAAAAGTCATAACTTGAAGATCGTGGCTCATTTTGAACCCGTTCCGGTGGCTAAATTTCCATATTGACGTCATATACATTTCCATCTCTCATGGCTGGAAGCCAATTCTGATCAGAAAGTCTTCAAAAATGCGGATTTATCAAGTCATTTCATACAGAAAATTTGTGACAGAAGTTTATTTGCATCATGTTCAGAAAATCATAACTAGGTCGATATATAAAAGGCCTTCGTTTTTTGAGTTAGCTACATTTTCAGTAGAGGTATCGACTTCGAACGATATATAAAAGGCCTTCGTTTTTTGCCCAGAGTGCGCATGACGCGCCAAAAATCCTGAATGCTAAATATCATTTCATTTGGGTCAAAACTTTAAAAAATCATAACTCGGTCTATTGTTATCAGATCGGGCCCAACTTTTTACGCAACGTTACTGACTCAAAGATCTTCAACTTTTCTTTTAAAGTTGAGCCGAGTTCAGCTCCGAACAATACAAGTTTTTTATTGAAGAACGTGTCAGAGTTGACACTAGAACCCAAAATAAGTTTGATTGAGGAGAAACTTAAAAAATTCATAACTAATTCCCCATTTATCCGATTGAGCCCATTTTTCTACAGGAGTTTTTGCTTGATATCAGCTACATTTTGGATTCACATTTCAACTTCAGAAGTTGCACTTAAGTTCCTGCGACTTAGCTTGGAACGTGTCAGACTCAAGTGAATAAAAATCTGCACTATTGCTTGTGGTTATAAGAGGCCCAATTGCATATTCAAAGCCCATATCTTTGCTTTAATTTCCATTATATAATCTCATTCTTTTCACACAAACAGGACACGAAAAAACCTTTTCCACAACCTTGTCAAAATGTCAAATTCTTTCAAGAACCCTAGAAATCTTGATATCCTTGTTACAAACCCCCATCTCACTACAAACAAGTCATCTCATTCTCCGGTAAGGGTTAGACTGGTTTGATCTCCATGATCAAAAGGATGTAGAAGCATTCATACATGCCATATCGGTTTTAACATTACAAAATTTCATATATTTGCTTTCTTTGCATTTCATGATATAGTAATTTATTTAATGTTTCATGAGATTCAACATTGCGGATTTAGACCATCTAATGGTCCCATGCATGGTTATTACAAAATGCTGAGGCCGGATCATAACAACAACCAATGCAAGGCAGACATCCTGAGGAGGTTAAGGGCGTGAGTTCAACATCCACCCCTATTGGTTTGGTTTTATTCCATTCTATTTATCCTTTTACCTATTTTCCTTCTTTATCTTTAAAACCTTTTTCATAAAACCTAACATTTTTCACAAACCTTTGATTTTTCATAAGAAACTTAAATAATTAATTTTAGGTTTTAATTTTATTTTAGGTTTTAATTTATTTTAGGTTTTTAATTTTATTTTAGGTTTTAATTTAATTTTAGGTTCAACATCCACCACGACATTTTCATTGTTTTTTTTTGTTTCTAACCAATTTGTCTTTTCCAACCCTAAATTCACTTAACCACAAAATTTTTTTCACAAACTTTTGTTTTACAAAAAAAAACCTAATTTAATTTTTAGGTTAATTAATTTTAGGTTTTTTAACTTTTTGTTCAAAATTAACCCTTTTTTTAATTCAAATTAATTAGGTTTTAGGTATTTTAATTAACTTTTTTCAAAATTAACATTTTTAGTAATTAAAATTAATTATGTTTTTTAGGTTTATTTAATTAATTATCATAAATCATTTTTTCATAAATAATCACCAAAAGGTTTTCTTTGCTATTTTCATCTTATTTTTATTTTCCTAGATAAAGTGCATAGGGCGCGTTCAACTGTAATAGCATAGCTTTATTTTTCCCGCTTTTTTTTTATCATTATCATGTAATTGCTTCCGGGATGTAATAGTTTTAGGATTTCTTTTCCGCACTCTTCACTATTATGTAACTGCCCCAAAGCTCTGTAATAGCCTAGGTTTACATTTCAACCTTTACCTTCAGCTACTATATTTTATGCAATGCTTAAATTACTAGGATTGTATGGAAAGATAAAAATGAACGATATAAAACCCTAATTACAAGATAAATAACCAAACTGAATCATTTGCACGCTCGCACCTCTAGGGTAACCTCACTTGTTACCTTCGGAAAAACAATGATCGTGTCCCTCGAACATAGAGATACCCTTTTCAATAACCCTTGTTTAAAGTCATCATAAAGATCATAGTCCCTCAATTTCCCTAGAGTTTCCTACGAGAAATGATCTTGTCCCTCGATGTTGCCTACGAATATATGATGATGGTCCCTTCTAACTGCTAAAGTATCCCTACATGTTGCCTTCAATAACCATAATGATGACCCGCGCCTGTCCCTCATACATCCAATGATAGGGCTACCTACCCACTAATAGTAGGATAGCATTTTCTAAAGGTTGGATGGAAAAGAACGACATTTTCGAGTGTAAGTAGATAAGTTCTTAGATGCTTGCTCAAAACAACTTTTTGCACCTACACCAAAATATTTTCAAAAACATTCGCCTTGTCAACACTCTTGAGGACTGATACAAGAGTTATCACAAAGCGAATCGCCGCACTAAGGCATTTTCAAAACAATTTTCAAAATACACAATGCACAAGAAATTTTCAAAACATGAGCTAGCATCTAAGATCCTGTAGATAACTACGGATGGAAAGGTTGCTAACACCTTCCCTTTCCATAATCTACCCCCCTTACTCAGAAAACTCTCAAAAGGTCTATTTTCTGTTATTTTCAACCTTTCCTTTGTTGGATAAAAGAAAAGTCGGTGGCGACTCTTGCTTACCGCAACATTTGCAAACAAAAATGCAAAACCAGTATTAACAGTTGGTTCTGCCACCTTATCACAATCATCAACAGGGTTTTAATAAAAAGCACGCAACCAGAGATTTTTGTGTTTTTCAATTATTGTCATCCTCCCTCCAATCTTTTCCTAAACAAAAGAATAGTACAGTTGGTATCATAACGCAAGAAAAACCTTTCATGAGTGAAAATGAATGGATGAGTGTAAACAAATGGATTACTTGAAGAAAAACAAACTCATTTCAATAATATTCAAAAACATAACAAGTTCCTACATGCAAATAATGTTTAAATAAAACAAGAAAAATTATAGATGAAAATGCAGTAAAAGACAATAGATTTCCATTGTTGAGGAGACTTGACTCCGTTTGGACTTCTTGATTTTGGATACTTTCTGCAGTATTGAAAATCACTTGGGTACGAAGACTTAAATTTATGTGCATGACATCTAGAGTGAATGTAATTGCATTTAACTCAATCGAGTCTTACACATTATTCTTCAAAGCTCGACAGTTCTCAATTGAGTGGCCAGGTTCCCCTGAGTGGAACTCAGATCTTGCATTTGCATCGTATCCCAAAGGAAGAGGTGTTGGAGGAGGCACGAACTCTCTTACCTAAACCAAATGATGATTGAGCAAGTGGGGAAGTAATTGAGCATACATAATTGGAACGGGATCAAATTTCTTATTTCTTATATGATAAACCTTTCCCTTTGGATTCACTTGGAGAATAGAAGCCGGTTGCTGGTGTGAAGTCCCAAGAACACATGGTTGTGTAACAGACCCACAAGTTACTCCGTGCCTCAAATGAAGTCCCAAAGAGTGGGGTGAAGAATGTAAAAACACAAGAAATGGGGGTTTTAATTGGGATTTTTAAAACTTAAAGTAAAGAACAAGTTGGTTATCCTGGTTCATTTGAACTCAAACTACTCCAGTCCATCCGCCGAGGTGATTTCGCCTCTCTCAATGAGGTCTTAATCCACTAATCATTCTTGATTACAAATCTACTTTGACAACCGTCAAAGTCTTCTTCAGTATAAACCACAACCCGGTTTTTCTTAAGGAATTTATCTAAAAAATGTATGAATAAAAGTGTACAATAGTGTTTATAATAAAACAATATCACAATACAAGTGATGTTTTACACAGTTTGAATGTTGAATGTTTGAGGATGAAAATGATAGCAGCGTTACTGTGCGTGAGAAAATCATGAACGATTTATCCCCATAGCCTTGTTTAAATAGGCGAAGCATGAAGGAATATTTAGAGTGTTGATCAATGACAATTAAGGTGTTTTCCAAAAATAAAGATCCTTGTTCCCTTCCAGCTATTACTCTTTAAATGGAAATATTTGATTTGTAACGCTCCAGAACATGCTTGCTTTAGAAGATGGAAGTGACCGTTGCTGCTTGCTTCAGAACATTTTAGATCAAAACCACAGAGTCATGTTTGCAGCGATAGAACTTCTTTTAGATATGTTAATAATCAGAGTTAAAACAACTTTGTAACTCATCTTCCATCAGAACTTCTTTAAGAAATGTTTACAATCAGAGTTGAAACAACATTATAGCGCATCTTTTGATCTTCTTCCATCATAACTTCTCTACAAAATAGAATATAAATTTAGGGAGCATAATTGTTCTTTGCGTTTGTTATCATCAAAATGCTTACAAGGGTTGTAGAATCAAATTATGTTCTAACATGGGGAGTATTGGCAACTCCTGTTGCAGCAGCCGGTATATGATCGTCTTTTTTTCTCAAAACTGTCCTCATAACTTCCATTACCAAACTCAGTTGAGTCTTCAACTGAAGGTTCTCCTCCTTCAAGAGTTCCTAACAATGGACCAAATCTTGCACGTATACCATAAACAGCCCCATCTGACCCTTCATCTCGACTAGTTCCCCACAGAGTTTTTCTATAGCTTATCTTTGAGTGCGGAGCAATGAGAAGTAAATATTTGCAGTTCTGAAAAGAATAACAGGCCTGAACAAGAATTTCCCCAAATTTGAGTACCTATTATGGATGCATGAAGATGCCTGAGGTGTATGAGCGGATGCAATGTCATGTTCAGTCATTTCCAAGGAATTTACACGCTTTGATTAAGATTTAAGCAAGTGAGAGATGGAAAAACTTAGCACAAGGCTCAAAAATATGATTCCCTGGAAATGGAGGAACATGTATATTAAGATGTTGTTAATGATGTTATGTATGCAAAGGACATGAGATCGAGGTTCCATCATAATGGATAACTGTTGCACTATTCTTAATAATATGAATGTCATAAGATTAAAGGTTCAGAACCAGTATTAGAACTCAAGGAACCAATTATGAATATCATAGGATCAAAGGTCCGACACCAACTCAGAATACCAAAAAAACCAAGTCTGAATATCATAGGATCAAAGGTCCGACACCAATTTAGAAAACCAAATAGTCAACAACAATACATGTAAGATCATTCCCTCCCCACTCACAGGTGAATTCTAGGTCAGGGTAAGGTTTAAAGTTAAATCAAAGTCGTGAGTCCTCGTGAAAGTACTACCATCATAACACATATGTGTGTAACGATAGTACCCTAGTTGAACCTCATCTGAGTGTGGCTCTCATGATCAGACTAACCAATATAATCAATATACGGGCCTTTTACTGGCCTGGTAGCTGTCATGACTAACCAATATAATCCTATGTGTTCCTAGATGAATTCACTGGCTTGGGTATTGGGCCTTTTACCTCATATTAACAACCCATCCACCAAGAAAAATATAGACAGTTCAACATATCCAGTATATAGGAACAATAAAAATAAAATTCAATTGTTGAAGTGGTATGGCGGACAAGAAAACGTAAAATATTTAATTTTATCGGGTGATATTTAGGTTATATTGTATAGTGTCTACAGAGATTGGTTATTGAATTGTTGTACGATAAATCGTTCGTTAATGAGTTTGGGAATAAATGGGTTGAAAAGAAAAGTATCAACAGAAAATAAATGTAAACAAAAGAAAAAAACTAAGGACCAGTTACATTCAACCTAACAATATTCATCAATTTCACTTCGTATCACTCACAACCTAAGTCATTTCTAAACCAAATCGAGAGATCGGTTGTATCACCAAGGAAATGATTTCTCTACCTCCTAAACACACAAAAGACAATTATATAATCGCACTAACGATCTCTCAACACAGCACAACCACACACAGGAATTAAGCTTTGATACCCAAGTAGATGTCAACTCTAAATATATCTCTAGAGTTCAAAAACTAACATATAATCATCCTAGATAAGAATTTAAGCAGTATATGTCTATAACAACTCAAATCCTTAGCACAACACAAAAATCCAGGACAACAATCAACAAAGATTTGTAAAGAAACTTTTATATAAGGCCATGGGCGACAAAGATACATAATTTCAAAGTAAAATACATACAAAACACAACAAAAGATAAATACAAAGAGAGGATAAGAGATAAACCATAAATCTTCCGGTTTGTTAGCTCTAGTCAATGAGAAATCCACCTCCAGTCATCCATAAGAAAAGCCCTAGTGTTGTTATCTAAGCTAATCCACTAAAAAAATGAGGTTGATGGAATTGGGAGGACAAAAACAACCCCTAAAACCATCACCCTCCAAATGAAATGAAAAGAAAAATATAGAAAAATATAGCATCCTTACAAGTTTCCTACGACGACTGTACGACGACCCTACATTGTCCCTTCACATCCAATAGATGGGGCTACCTACCAACTAATGGTATGGATAGCATTATCTCTAAAGGAGGAGGAAAATAACAAGAACGGCCTTGAGTGAGTAGGATAATTTTAATCGCTTGTGTGATACGGTGGGAGAACTGACTTGGTTATTTTGCGTTTGATTGCAAATGTTGCGGATAGCAAGAGTTGCCACCGACTTTTCTTTTATCCAAAAGAAAAGGCTGAAAAGAACAGGAAAGACCTTTAGAGATGGTGTCTTGAGTTCAGGGGTAGATTATGAAAAGGGAAGGTATTAGCACCATTTTAATCCTTAGTTATCACCCCTAAAACTATCACCCTCCAAATGAAATGAAAAGAAAAATATAGAAAAATATAGCATCCTTACAAGTTTCCTACGATGACCGTACGACGATCCTACATTGTCCCTTCACATCCAATAGATGGGGCTACCTACCAACTAATGGTATGGATAGCACTATCTCTAAAGGGGGAGGAAAATAACAAGAGTGACCTTGAGTGAGTAGGATAATTTTAATCGCTTGTGTGATACGGTGGGAGAACTGACTTGGTTATTTTGCGTTTGATCGCAAATGTTGCGGATAGAAGGAGTCGCCACTAACTTTTCTTTTATCCAAAAGGAAAGGCTGAAAAGAACAAGAAAGACCTTTAGAGATGGTGTCTTGAGTTCGTGGGGGTAGATTATGAAAAGGGAAGGTATTAGCACCATTTTCATCCTTAGTTATCTACGGGCTCTTAGTTGCTTGCTAGATCACTTGCTTTTGTTTAAATGTGTGCTTGTGGTGTGGTTTTTGAAATTATATTGAAAGTATATTTGTATAGGTTCTCATTTTTATAAGAATGCGTACAAAGTTTTTGTCTTTTGAAAATGTTTCAAATGAGTGTGTTGGTATATAAAATGTTTTTGTTTTGAGCAAGCGAGCAACTAGGAACGAATCTACCTACTCAAAAAGGTCTTAAATATTCTTTTCCTCCTCCGTTAGATGTTACTATCTTACCATTGTTTTGGTAAGAATCCCCATCGTTGAATGTGAGGGGCAGGAGCGGGATGTTTGTGTAGTCATAGAAGGCAACCTATGGGACGTTTTAGCAATATCGTTTAGGGACTAGATTGTTTACCGAAGGCAATATCGAGGGTTATCAAGGGACTACCATCTTTTATCGAGGGTCTTTGCTAAAACGTCCATGTTCGAGGGACATGACTATTTTTCCGATAGGAAACAAGTGGGATTACACTAAGGAGTGCATGTGTGCAAAGTGTATTTGATTGCATGCATTTAGTATTTGATTTTTGGGTTGTCTATTTGTTGTTTTTATTTTGCCATACACACCTAATTACTAGCAATATATGAAAGCAATAAAAATGCAAAAAAGTAAAGTCTTACGATATTACATCATTAAGGGGATGGGGTGTACAAATTTATAATGGGGATTGCGAGAAATTAAAGTCCTAGTTATCTATTACAACCATTTTGAAATAATGTACAAGAAATGTGAAATGAACTAGTTTTGCTTTTGTTAAAAAAAGGAATAAGTTTGCTTAAGAAAATATTTTTGATCTTTGAGTTTTAAAAGGGATAAAATAAAGTATGTAAATATAAAATGTTTTTGGTGTTTTTGGTTATTAAAAGCTAAAATAAGATAAATAAGAGAAAAAGGAGTCAGAATCAGCACATTGCTGAAGCGAGAAGGAACAAAAGTTTTGACTCTGATACGCTGTAAGAGAGAAAATGTTAGTAAGAACGTAAAAGGTCAGAAGTTCTGGGTCTGGGTACACCAAGTTCTGAGGTTGCTGGGAACAAAGGAAAATCTAAAAGTTCTGATTGCTGAGGGAGTCTAGGAACTCTGGTACAACTGGGAATCTAGAAGTTCAAATGCCAATGACAGATCAGAAGTTCTGGCTATTTGAGAGTATTAGGTGATAATGTTGTTGGGTGAGGTTGTCTAGATGTTCTGATTTAGGAATATTGTTTGACAGATAAATGGGTGAAAATGTCACTAAATAAACCTAAAAAGATACTTCTGCGACTAGAACCCATGACTTTTAGTACTAATGTCTTATGCGCGCACTTCCTATCACTGGGGTGGCTGTACATTCGGTATTAGAAGAAAAAGCATAAACATGTATTACAAAGTAAACTCTGATGATAACTTCCATCTATTTCTTCATGCTAATCAGAACATCTGCAACTTAGTCATTTCTCAACAGAATAGAAAACACAAACATAGCAATTATGGCAGGTTTCCATCATGGTTTCAGAAACATAAAAAAATGTCAAGACTGTAAATCAGAAACAAGCATGTATCTGCTAATCCTGTTTTCCTTAAGAAGTTCTAAACGGATGTTCTCCCTGTAACACCCCAGTTTTAATTATTTGATTTATTTTAATGGGAAAATTATTTTATTGGAGTTAATAAAATAAAAGAATTATTTATTTTGGAATATTTGAAGAAAATAAAAGAAATAAGAAAATATTGGGTTTTTAAGTTATTGGGCTTGGATGTCGTTAGTAAAGAGTGGGGGTGCAAAAGAAATAAGGATATATTTTGGAACTCAAGCTATTTTCTCACTTTTCACGATAACACAGAATTTGGGAAATTTGGGAAGCTGAGCTCTGAAGGTGCGAAGAACGAAGATCATCGCTCAAAGAACTCAAGCTGCAATTTCATAAGGTAAGGGGGGCTACTACTCAATTTATATTTGCTTATGGGTTTAGATGCGATTGGTTGGGTAATCGTAGGATAACCCCATTTTCTCTGATGTTCTTAGTGATCGATAACTTTAGGGTCAAATTTCGTTAGAAAAGATTAGGTTCCCTAAAGGTTGTGAATCGATTAAGAAATTAATCCCTATTGTTGATTTAGATCGAAATTGTATGATCGGGGGTTTCCCCTAGGTGTTCTAAGGATAACCTTGATGTTATCAGATTTCCCCAAAAAGGACGAATAATCACTTTTAAGGTTACCTTGATAATTGTTGGTAATTATAAAATTAAGTTTTTGGATTAAATGATTTGGAAAAGGAATTCTGTCTTCCAACGATTTTAGAAAACTATAACCTTGAAGGATTTGAGTTATTCAATTTGTGGGAAATTGATGAACATAAGTCAGAGGCATAGGAAATCGATGTTTTGGAAACTTGATGTGTATTTGGATGTTTTTGTACTGCATTGCACTGCTGTAGAAATGTATTTTCGTGCAAATATGTTGGCATATGAGCTGCTGCAGGTACAGGAAAATTCTGTACGCGCTCATCAACACGGGCCGTGTTGCACAACACGGGCACCCGTGTTGATCTTCTGTATGGGCAACACGGGCCGTGTTGCACAACACGGGCACCCGTGTTGATCTTCTGTATGGGCAATACCGGCCGTGTTGCTGCACACGGGCACCCGTGTTGACCCCCTGTGTTAATCCCCTGTATTGATAAAGACAATGTGTTTCTGGACACATTTCAACACGGGCCGTGTTGCACAACACGGGCACCCGTGTTGACCTCCTGTGTTGGCTTCTGAATTTTGTTTTCTATGCTTTTGTTGTGGTGTACAGGAATGATTTTGTTTAATGTGAAGTGTTTGCTAGTTTTGAATATGCTGCTTAATGATATACAAAGTATTGTGGAGGCTTGTATCGAATAACGTTTACATGTTATGATACCAACACTACGTAGATTTTATTGTCATGCTTTGAGATGATGTTATCAAGCATGAATTATGATATAACTTGATATGATTGGTTGATGTTTAATAGTATGCTGAGTGATTACATGCTATCCATATCCTGTTATGATTGATGTTGTTGATGTTGCATGATATGTTTTATTGATGTTAATAGTATGTTGAGTGTTACATACTTTACATATCATGTTGCATTTGTTAATTCCCATTGTGTGGAATTAACATGGTGGCCAATATACGTGTCCGCGATTTAATGGAACGTTGAGGTGGTAGCCGTGTCCGTGATATAATGGAACGGTGAGTTATCCGTGACCCGAGATTTAATGGGGCGGTAAAATGGTACCACATGCATGGGTGTGTTGCATTATATTGAAGATAACATGAATGGATGATTTTCCAATGTTGTATTTAATTGATTGTATGCATGTATTGTTGCTGAATTGTTAATGATGTTTGATGTTAATTATAAGTATGAAAAGTAATATATTATGAATATATGAATTGTAAAGGTTTTCGTAAACTATGAAACATGCTAACTGTTTGGGTGATGCTTATGGTTTTTCTGAATTGATTGTTATGAACGTATAATCAAATGTGTAGTTGAGATGCTCACCCTTACTGTTGAATATTTCAGATTGAGGAGCTTCGTTCAGGTGCTTGGCGAAGGCTTGTTGTTTCTAATTTATTTCCGTTTAAGTATTGTCCGGGTCATGCTCTGATAGTTGTAACTCCGGGAACGTTGGTTTGTCGAGCTGCTTTAGTCAGACTCGTTTATTCCTTATGTTTGTTATAATATGATGCTGATATATTCCAGGTGTTAATCCCTGACGATTTTGAAAATATTATAACATTGGTTTTGTTAATTAAATTATTCCGCTGTGTAAACATGTATGAGTTGCTTCTATGTTATGCATGACAGGAACTTGTTTTTGTAAAAAGAGAATTGTGACATCCTCGTTAATACATGTACTCTAAAAGTATGATTTTAATTATTTGCGAAATTTTATGCGGGGTTTTAGAGGGTGTTACAATAGTGGTATCAGAGCATAGTCGGTCGTTGCGACCAGAGTCTTGAGTCAGTCATTCCTTTTGTATGCGACTAGTGCAAGGTAACACTGTCGATACTGTATTCTGATAAGGAGTATGTTTTAATTCTCAGGAATATAGCTGGAAGAGGTAACGGACGAAATGATGTTGCACTCGCTGAGGCTTTGGGGATGTTAGCTGGTGTACTTGCTGGAAATCCAAATGGAGGCGTGATTGGTGCTGATAGGCAATTGGGGAACTTCCAAAGGAACAATCCTCCGTTGTTCAAAGGTACACATGACCCTGAAGGTGCTCAGAATTGGCTGAAGGAAATCGAAAGGATTTTCCTTGTGATTGATTGTGCTGAAGATCTGAAAGTCAGATATGGTACGCATATGTTGGCAGAAGAGGCCGACGACTGGTGGGTTGCAACAAGGACTGAAATGGCTCAGGATGGAGAGGCACTGGCTTGGGCTAACTTCAGAAGGGCTTTTCTGAGGAGGTATTTTCCTGAAGATGTTCGGGGAAAAAAGGAAATTGAATTTTTGGAGCTTAAGCAGGGCAATCTGACCGTTACTGAGTATGCTACTAAGTTCACGGAGTTGGCAAAGTATTATGCGCACTACAACAATGATGAAGCTGGAGAATTCTCTAAATGTATCAAATTTGAGAATGGTCTCCGAGATGAGATTAAGCAGGGAATCAGGTACCAGCGTATTCGTAGATTTTCTGATCTGGTGGATTGTAGCAGGATCTTGGAAGAAGATATTACCAAGACTAGGTCGTCTCACTCTCGTGGGGCTGTTGATAAAAGAGGAAAGCAACATATGGACCGTGGCAAGCCATATGGTAGAGGTAACCAGAAATCAGGTGGATGGAAAAGGCCTAGTGGGGGAGATTATAAGGCTCCTATCAGATGCTACAGGTGTGGTGAGTTTGGTCATCATATTCGAGATTGCAAGAGTGATGAAAAGAAGTGCTATAAATGTGGAAAGACTGGTCATTTTTCTAGTGATTGCAAAGGGAAGTCTGTTACTTGTTACAATTGTGGTGAAGAAGGTCACATTCGTCCGCAGTGTCCTAAGCCTAAGAAGGATCAGTCAGGTGGAAAAGTGTTCGCTTTGTCTGGATCTGAGACTACTCCAGAGGATCGATTGATTAAAGGTACGTATTTTATTCATGGCACACCTTTAGTTGCAATTATTGATACTGGTGCAACTCATTCTTTCATTTCTTTGGATTGTGCTGAGAGGTTGAAACTGGACATATCTGTTATGCGAGGTAGCATGGTTATTGATACTCCTGCGTCGGGTTCAGTGACAACTTCACTAGTATGTAGGAATTGTCCTATAGAGATTTTTGGTAGAGGTTTCGGTATGGATTTAGTGTGCCTACCGCTTGAACAAATTGATATTATCCTTGGGATGAACTGGTTGGAATTCAACCGGGTTCATCTGAACTGTTTTGCTAAGACGGTGATTTTCCCAGAGGCAGTTGGTGTCGAGAATTTGGCTATGACTGCTAGGCAGGTACAAGAAGCAATGGAAGACGGTGCTAATGTGTTTATGTTACTTGCTTCGTTAGATGCAACAGGAAAGGTCAAGAGTAGTGAATTGCCAGTGGTGTGTGAATTCCCCGAAGTCTTTCCGAATGATGTTGGTGAGTTACCTCCTGAGCGAGAGGTGGAATTTTCTATAGATTTGATTCCTGGTACGAGACCGGTGTCGATGGCACCATATCGTATGTCTGCATCTGAGTTGGCAGAATTGAAGAGTCAGTTGGAAGATTTACTGGAGAAGAAGTTTATTCGTCCAAGTGTTTCGCCTTGGGGTGCTCCGGTATTGTTGGTCAAGAAGAAAGAAGGTTCTATGAGACTGTGTGTTGATTACAGGCAATTGAACAAAGTAACCATTAAAAATCGGAATCCTTTACCGAGGATTGATGATTTAATGGATCAGCTAATTGGAGCCAGTGTATTCAGTAAGATTGACTTGAGATCTGGATATCATCAGATTCGTGTGAAAGCGGAAGATATTCAAAAGACTTCTTTTCGAACGAGGTATGGGCATTATGAATATTCTGTTATGCCGTTCGGAGTTACTAATGCACCTGGTGTTTTCATGGAGTACATGAACAGGATTTTTCATCCGTATCTGGATAAGTTTGTTGTGGTTTTTATTGACGACATTCTGATTTATTCCAAGAATGACGAAGAACATGCGGAACATCTCAGAATTGTGTTAGAGTTGTTGAAAGATAAGAAGTTGTATGCAAATTTGTCCAAATGTGAGTTCTGGCTGAATGAAGTTAGTTTTCTTGGACATGTGATTTCTAAGAATGGTATTGCAGTGGATCCTACAAAAGTAGAAGCAGTATCTCAGTGGGAAGCGCCGAAGACTGTTTCTGAAATCAGAAGTTTTCTTGGTCTTGCAGGTTATTAAGAAAGTTTATCGAAGGATTCTCAAAGTTAGCATTGCCGTTGACAAAGTTGACTCGTAAAGGACAAGCGTTTATTTGGGATTCTGATTGTGAGAAAGGTTTCCAAGAATTGAAGTGGAGATTGACTAGTGCTCCTATTCTGATTTTGCCGAATCCGGTGGAATCTTTTGTGGTTTATTGTGATGCATCTCTGATGGGATTAGGTGGAGTTCTAATGCAGAATCAACAGGTAGTTGCGTATGCTTCGAGACAGTTGAAGGTTCACGAAAGGAACTATCCTACTCATGACTTAGAGTTAGCAGCAATGGTGTTTGTCTTGAAATTGTGGAGACATTACCTGTATGGTTCGAGATTTGAAGTGTATAGTGATCATAAGAGTTTGAAGTACCTTTTCGATCAGAAAGAACTCAATATGAGGCAAAGAAGGTGGTTGGAATTTCTCAAAGATTATGATTTTGGTTTGAATTACCATCCTGGTAAGGTAAATGTGGTTGCAGATGCTTTGAGCAAGAAATCCTTGCATATGTCTATGATGATGGTTTGTGAATTGGATTTAATTGAACAATTCCGAGATTTGAGTTTAATTTGTGAAAGTACTCCGAAGTGTGTTCGTTTGGGTATGTTGAAACTTACTAGTGGTATTCTAGAAGAAATCAGGATCGGGCAGAAATCTGATGTTAATTTAGTTGATAAGTTGACATTGATCAACCAAGGTCAAGGTGGTGAGTTTAGAATTGATGAAAATGATGTTATGAGATTTGGCGATAGAGTTTGTGTTCCTGATGTTGCAGAAATCAAGAAGAGTATATTAGAGGAAGGACATCGCAGTGGGATGAGTATTCATCCGGGTGCCACAAAAATGTATCATGATTTGAAGAAATTGTTTTGGTGGCCGGGAATGAAAAAGGAAATAGCTGAATTTGTGTATGCATGTTAAATCTGTCAGAAATCGAAGATTGAGCATCAGAAGCCGTCTGGATTTATGCAACCGATGTTTATTCCAGAATGGAAGTGGGACAGTATTTCTATGGATTTTGTATCCGGATTGCCGAGGACTCCTAAGAATTGTGAAGCGATATGGGTTATTGTGGATAGACTGACTAAGTCTGCTCATTTTATACCGGTGCGAATGGATTACTCAATGGAGAGATTGGCACAGTTATATATTGAGAAGATAGTGAGTTTACATGGAGTTCCTTCTAGTATTGTGTCAGATAGAGATCCGAGGTTCACTTCGAAGTTTTGGGAAGGATTGCAGAAGGCTTTGGGTACTAAATTGAGGTTGAGTTCAGCTTATCATCCTCAGACTGGTGGACAGACGGAGAGGACGATTCAATCGTTAGAAGATTTATTGCGTGCTTGTGTTTTAGAGAAGGGTGGAGCTTGGGATAGCTATTTGCCATTGATTGAATTTACTTATAACAATAGTTACCATTCGAGTATTAGTATGGCTCCATTTGAGGCGTTGTATGGTAGACGGTGTAGAACGCCTTTGTGTTGGTATGAATCTGGAGAGAGTTCAGTAATTGGGCCAGAGATTGTTCAGCAGACTACTGAAAAGATCAAATTGATTCAAGAGAAGATGAGAGCTTCTCAGAGTCGTCAGAAAAGTTATCATGATAAGAGGAGGAAGAATTTAGAATTCAGTGCTGGAGATCATGTGTTTATGAGAGTTACTCCGATGACGGGTATTGGTCGAGCATTGAAATCCAAAAAGTTGACTCCGCGTTTTATTGGTCCGTTTCAGATTACGGAAAGAGTTGGAGAAGTTGCTTATCATATTGCCTTACCTCCGAGACTTGCAAATTTGCACGATGTTTTTCATGTTTCTCAGTTGAGGAGATACATTCCCGACCCATCTCATGTAATCCAAGTAGATGATGTACAGGTGAGAGATAACCTGACAGTAGAAACATTGCCGATGAGGATAGAAGATAGGGAAGTGAAACAGTTAAGGGGTAAAGAGATAGCATTAGTGAAGGTTGCTTGGGGAGGTCCAGCAGATGGAAATGTTACTTGGGAACTGGAGAGCCAGATGAGAGAGGCTTATCCGGAACTGTTCGTCTAAGGTATGTTTTCGAGGACGAAAACTCTTTTAGTGGGGGAGAGTTGTAACACCCCAGTTTTAATTATTTGATTTATTTTAATGGGAAAATTATTTTATTGGAGTTAATAAAATAAAAGAATTATTTATTTTGGAATATTTGAAGAAAATAAAAGAAATAAGAAAATATTGGGTTTTTAAGTTATTGGGCTTGGATGTCGTTAGTAAAGAGTGGGGGTGCAAAAGAAATAAGGATATATTTTGGAACTCAAGCTATTTTCTCACTTTTCACGATAACACAGAATTTGGGAAATTTGGGAAGCTGAGCTCTGAAGGTGCGAAGAACGAAGATCATCGCTCAAAGAACTCAAGCTGCAATTTCATAAGGTAAGGGGGGCTACTACTCAATTTATATTTGCTTATGGGTTTAGATGCGATTGGTTGGGTAATCGTAGGATAACCCCATTTTCTCTGATGTTCTTAGTGATCGATAACTTTAGGGTCGAATTTCGTTAGAAAAGATTAGGTTCCCTAAAGGTTGTGAATCGATTAAGAAATTAATCCCTATTGTTGATTTAGATCGAAATTGTATGATCGGGGGATTCCCCTAGGTGTTCTAAGGATAACCTTGATGTTATCAGATTTCCCCAAAAAGGACGAATAATCACTTTTAAGGTTACCTTGATAATTGTTGGTAATTATAAAATTAAGTTTTTGGATTAAATGATTTGGAAAAGGAATTCTGTCTTCCAACGATTTTAGAAAACTATAACCTTGAAGGATTTGAGTTATTCAATTTGTGGGAAATTGATGAACATAAGTCAGAGGCATAGGAAATCGATGTTTTGGAAACTTGATGTGTATTTGGATGTTTTTGTACTGCATTGCACTGCTGTAGAAATGTATTTTCGTGCAAATATGTTGGCATATGAGCTGCTGCAGGTATAGGAAAATTTTGTACGCGCTCATCAACACGGGCCGTGTTGCACAACACGGGCACCCGTGTTGATCTTCTGTATGGGCAACACGGGCCATGTTGCACAACACGGGCACCCGTGTTGATCTTCTGTATGGGCAACACGGGCCGTGTTGCTGCACACAGGCACCCGTGTTGACCCCCTGTGTTGATCCCCTGTATTGATAAAGACAATGTGTTTCTGGACACATTTCAACACGGGCCGTGTTGCACAACACGGGCACCCGTGTTGACCTCTTGTGTTGGCTTCTGAATTTTGTTTTGTGTGCTTTGTTGTGGTGTACAGGAATGATTTTGTTTAATGTGCAGTGTTTGTTAGTTTTGAACATGCTGCTTAATGATATGCAAAGTATTGTGGAGGCTTGTATCGAATAACGTTTACATGTTATGATACCAACACTACGTAGATTTTATTGTCATGCTTTGAGATGATGTTATCAAGCATGAATTATGATATAACTTGATATGATTGGTTGATGTTTAATAGTATGCTGAGTGATTACATGCTATCCATATCCTGTTATGATTGATGTTGTTGATGTTGCATGATATGTTTTATTGATGTTAATAGTATGCTGAGTGTTACATACTTTACATATCATGTTGCATTTGTTAATTCCCATTGTGTGGAATTAACATGGTGGCCAATATACGTGTCCGCGATTTAATGGAACGTTGAGGTGGTAGCCGTGTCCGCGATATAATGGAACGGTGAGTTATCCGTGACCCGAGATTTAATGGGGCGGTAAAATGGTACCACATGCATGGGTGTGTTGCATTATATTAAAGATAACATGAATGGATGATTTTCCAATGTTGTATTTAATTGATTGTATGCATGTATTGTTGCTGAATTGTTAATGATGTTTGATGTTAATTATAAGTATGAAAAGTAATATATTATGAATATATGAATTGTAAAGGTTTTCGTAAACTATGAAACATGCTAACTGTTTGGGTGATGCTTATGGTTTTTCTGAATTGATTGTTATGAACGTATAATCAAATGTATAGTTGAGATGCTCACCCTTACTGTTGAATATTTCAGATTGAGGAGCTTCGTTCAGGTGCTTGGCGAAGGCTTGTTGTTTCTAGTTTATTTCCATTTAAGTATTGTCCGGGTCATGCTCTGATAGTTGTAACTCCGGGAACGTTGGTTTGTCGAGCTGCTTTAGTCAGACTCGTTTATTCCTTATGTTTGTTATAATATGATGCTGATATATTCCAGGTGTTAATCCCTGATGATTTTGAAAATATTATAACATTGGTTTTGTTAATTAAATTATTCCGCTGTGTAAACATGTATGAGTTGCTTCTATGTTATGCATGACAGGAACTTGTTTTTGTAAAAAGAGAATTGTGACATCCTCGTTAATACATGTACTCTGAAAGTATGATTTTAATTATTTGCGAAATTTTATGCGGGGTTTTAGAGGGTGTTACACTCCCAACTTAGGCAGACAAATACATGAAACCTCATAATATGCACAACATCAGAATCAGGATGTCTACATTGTATTTTGGACATGCAAGTTTAACAATGCTTAAGTGACATGATGAGAGTCAGCAAAAGTTTACCTTGCAGATGGAGAAGGTCCTGTGAACTGGAGCCTGGTTCTGACTGCTTGTAATGTTATGATCAGCTTCCTCACGTTCTCAACAGACTGGGACAATCTTTAACTTTGGTTATGAATGGCTGGAATACTCTGGAACAGCCAAGAAGCAGAGTTCTGATTTTTTGAGGTGGAGATTGATGGAGAATGTATTACAGTCTAAAAACAGAAGTTAGGATGGCTCCTAAATATACACCAGAAGCTGTATGGATGATTTGGTCAAGAAACACTTGAGGGAAATTGGAGTTTGAATGCTAGAATCAAAAACTAGCAGGTTTTGTATTTGTGTTTGCAGTTTCGGATTCCTGGAATTTTTAGCAAGGTTTCAAAGCTTTTTCTTTTCAATATTTCGACCGACCTCCTCTCAGTTGAAAATGAAGTTCAATTTATAGGAAAAGATTTAGTAGCTTGGGGATGTCAAGAGTACCACCATCCTGCTAGCGTGCTGGCTTGTTCTTGAAGAAAGTTAAATAAGTATGGTGGTTAGCAACTTTTAGTCATGCCTAAGCTGGATTTGTAAGCGTGAATTAAGGAAAAGTACCCTCATAAGCAAAAGCAAATCATGGGCCCAACATACTCTTTGTACAAAATTTTCTTTTTCAAGGACAACAATGTACTTCTACGCCACACGTGGGGAAATCCTTTGGATAAAAGCTCAAAAGTGATTGTGCGCATTAAATGATGATGAGACTTATCAAACCAGAAATCCTGCAATATGAAATTATGCATCATAGCTTAAATCTGGGTCAGAAGTTCAGCATCAGTGCAACCTAGAACAAACATCTAACTTCTGATCCTTGAATCTCTTTGCTCGAGCATGTTCTGAGTGA
This sequence comes from Vicia faba, assembly GCA_948472305.1. Classification (NCBI taxonomy): domain Eukaryota; kingdom Viridiplantae; phylum Streptophyta; class Magnoliopsida; order Fabales; family Fabaceae; genus Vicia; species Vicia faba. Next base: position 1,718,797,337 of record OX451736.1, on the reverse strand, counting down.
GTTATTAGACTTTCCAGACAGCTTATAACATGCTTTGTAAGCCCTGTTTGAATTACTCTTTAAAATTCTGACTAAACCTACGTGAAATCTGGCTCAGAAATTGTAACCAAATTCTGATTTGAAAATGCTCAGAATTTACTAAGTGTTTAAGTTTCATGGATGTGTCTTTGAAGACGTATAACTTGAAATCCACGCATTTCTAGAAGAAGTTTTGTTCTGCAATTTTTTCGGTCTCGTTGAGATCTAAAACTCTTATGTTAGAAGTTCTTCCAGAATCATCTTGCATCATGGTGAAAATCCGGCCAAAAATTCTGAGCTTGTCATATTTCTTAAACACTTAAAAAAATTCTAAGTATTTAGAATTTTGACTTTTCCAAAGTAATTTTGACTTTTGAATTTCTTGATGAGACAAACTTCATATTTCAACATGTCTTGATGAAATATGATTCTTGAAACTTGATTTTGATCCAAAAGTCAAAGTTTGACTTTTCAGTGTGCAAATGACCATTTTGCCCTTGTGAATGACTTTCTTGGAAAATTTGTAATTCAAGGCTTGGAATTGGATGAAAGAAAACCTGAGGGTCCAGGATGATCCTTTGAGAAATGAGAGGGAAAATTTTGGGGTACAACAACTTCCCCTGTTCAATCTTCTTACGCTTGGAGAGTTAGATTGGAAAATCTTCCATTCGTGACTTGAAGGTGGAAGATGATTGAACACTAGAGTGCCCAGAAATTTGCACTTGATGATGTCATAGTTTATTGTGTAGGGAATGGGCTTCAAAGATGCCATACAAGGGTGATTGTTGATGGAAATTAGACTAAGTCTAAACTTGACTTCAACTGGAAAAGAATCAGAATAAATCTTGGAGTGATTTATCTGAACTAGGAGAAATATCTACCAGAAAGATTCAGGATAAACCATTGAGAGATTTAAACTGAACCAACAGAAATGTCTACCAGAAAGAATCAGGATAAACCGTTGAGAGATTTAAACTGAACCAGCATAAATTTCTACTAGAAAGAACCAGGATAAACCATTAAGAGATTTAAACTGAACCAGTAGAGGTCTTGAGTTTTCTTTAAATGGAAAGAATTAGAATAAATCTCGGAGCGACTTATCTGAACTAGAAGAAATGTATACCAGAAAGAATCAGGATAAACCGTTGAGAGATTTAAACTGAACCAGCAGAAATGTCTACCAGAAAGAATCAGGATAAACCGTTGAGAGATTTAAATTGAACCAGCAGAAATGTCTACCAGAAAGAATCAGGATAAACCATTGAGATATTTAAACTGAACCAATAGAGGTCTTGAATTTTCTTTAAATGGAAATAATCAGAATAAAACTTGGAGCGACTTATCTGAACCAGAATAAATGTCTACCAGAAAGAATTAGGATAAACCGTTGAGAGATTTAAACTGAACCAACAGTGGTCTGGAGAAGAATCAGAATAAATCTTGGAGCGATTTATCTGAACCAGAGAAAGATGTCTGCAGGAAAGAATCGGGATAAACCGTTGAGAGATTTAGACTGAACCAACAGTGGACTGGAGAAGAATCAGAATAAATCTTCGAGCGATTTATCTGAACTAGAGAAAGATGTCTGCGAGAAAGAATCAGGATAAACCGTTGAGAGATATAACTGAACCAGAAGAAATGTCTACCATAAAGAATCAAGATAAATTGTTGAGAGATTTAAACTGGACTAGTAGTAATCTGGAGGAAGTAAATGTCATATAGATAGTCACCACGTCTTGTTTCAAGAATCTACAATTGATTTATTCATAGATATTTTCCTTGTCTTGTTGATAATAACTTTTTGTGGTTTGATCCTTCCTGAAAAAGGTGAACAGTTAATTGTATGTAATGCTATGAAGTATGAAATGCATAGTGCAATGAGATTGTGATATATTCATTTGTTCCATTGATGCTCATGATGCCTGGATATGATGTATGCGCTCACAAGCTGTTCTGCTGCAGTGTTGTCGGATTGGGAAAATAAATCCCTGACTACCGCTGGGAATGAGGACTGTAAGTCTTCATATCCTATTGAAGTTGTAGTGTTGATGGATGGGTTTCCAAAATCAAAGAAATAAACTCTGTCGGGGAAGAGAAACGCCGTGTATTGCTTATAGGCCTTTATGAAATCCTGCTGAGAAATCCTGAGAAACTGAATGATTTTTGCTGGGGAATCTTTGAGGTGGAAACTGGAAGTTTCGCCCCCTTGGGGATATGAAGGTAAAAGGCACCAACAGGCTACATGCTGGGGATATAAAGAAGATCCTGTAGCGAGATGTTTGTGCTTCTGCCTCTGCTGGAGAAAGTACCTGCGAGGAATTCATGGAATGGCCCACAGATGTTGTCTTATTTCTTAAAGCTATTAGTAATTGTCTTTCTGGTTTAGTTTTCTTTTTTACGGGTTCATTTATAAACAGTAATTACATTTAAATGCATATGCTCAAAAATAAATGCTGGACGTTTTTGTAAACAAAATAAGAATATTAAAAGAAGAAACATATAGTTTTGCACTTTCAAAGGAGTATCTTTATATTAACTTAAATAAGTGTTTGTACAAAGAGACGAACATCCTAGTAAGAGAATGTCATCGTAAAAAATGAAAATTGATACAAAGAAAAAAGCAATTATGTGAAATAATCCCATGGTGTTCCCATTCAGCTATAGCCTTCATGTCTCCGAGCGTCTCGTCCATTTGCGGCTTTGTACGAAGATAATTGGATTGATTAGTACCGTTTGAGTTTGACGATTGATGATGGTGATTGGTCGTAAGGTAATATAACGGGATATAGTTATACGCTTTGAATCCCTAACTTTTGCCTGGACCGCCCTTTCGGGTTTTCAGTCCACTGGGATACCTTTTTTTGCCCAAGCCGCCCTTTCAGGTTTTCAGCTTGCCGGATGTACATATTTTTTGTAATTTATCCCTAATTTTTGCCCGAACCCTTTTGGTTCACCGGGATGCCCTAATTTTTTCCTAGGCCAGTCGACCTAAAGTGTCTTTGTTTATGCGTAGTATCTTTTAACTATGTCTGTGTTTACAAGGTGTGGAAGATCCACGCCGTCCATAGTGGTTAAGATCATTGCCCCACCGGAAAATATGCTCTTCATCATAAATGGTACTTCGTATGTAAGATCCATTTTCCCCTGGGATCGCCTTCTGGTAGTAGGATACGCTTGATTACCAAGTCACCAGCTTGATATGCCTTACGTCTGACCTTCTTGTTGAAAGCTTTGATCATACGTTTTTGGTACATCTGACCATGGCAGACAGCTGTAAGCCTTTTCTCATCAATCAAGTTCAACTGGTCAAATCGAGTTTGAATACATTCATCTTCACTCAACCTCACATCCTTTATGATTCTTAAAGAAGGTATTTGGACTTCAATTTGTAGAACAACTTCCATGCCGTATACCAAGGAGAAGGGAGTTGCCCCTGTTGATGTGCGCGTCGTGGTACGGTAACCGTGGAGAGCGAATGGTAACATCTCATGCCAGTCCTTGTAGGTTATTTTCATTTTTTGTATGATCTTCTTGATGTTTTTATTAGCGGCTTCTACAGCGCCATTCATCTTCGGCCGGTAAGGAGAAGAGTTATGATGCTGGATTCTGAATTGCACGCACAGTGCAATGATCATAGTATTGTTGAGTTTTGTACCATTATCTGTGATGATTCTTTCTGGAATACCGTATCAACAGATAAGATTCTGCTTGATGAATCGGGCCACAAAATTCTTGGTGACAGAAGCAAAGGATGCTGCCTCAACCCATTTCTTGAAGTAGTCAATGGCAACAAAGATGAAGCAATGTCCATTAGAAGCTGTAGGTTTGACTTCTCCAATCATGTCAATACCCCACATCACGAAAGGCCAAGGAGCAGTTAGGACATTTAGAGGCACTGGAGGCACATGTATTTTGTCATCATAGATCTGACACTTTTGACAGGTTCATGAATGCTGATAAAAATTTGCTTCCATGGTGGACCAATAGTATCCTGCTCGGAGGATCTTTTTTGCCATTGTGTGACCACTAGAATGGGTGCCAAACATGCCTTCATGTAGATCAACCATGATCTTGTCTGCCTCAATCTTGTCAATGCACCGAAGCAAAGTAGAGTCGTGATTGCGCTTATAGAGAACTCCATTACTGAGGAAGAACTTAGCAGAGAATCTTCTTAGGCATTTCTTGTCGTTGACTAAAGCTCCTTCCGGATATTCTTGGGCCTTGAGATATCTCTTAATTTCATGGAACCAAGGATTGTCCACTGCTTCATCAGTATCGATCTCGTGACAGTAAGCTGGTTCGTCCATTCTCTCGATGGTGATCTGAAGAGCCTCATTATCCCATATGACTTTGAACATGGATGACATAGTTGCTAGCGCGTCCGCTCGTTGATTTTCCTCTCGCAGAAAATGCTCAAAGGTAATTTCTTCAAAATGTGGGATTAATGTCAACACGTGTTCTTTGTAATGGATGAGATTAGGGTGCCTCGTGTCCCATTCTCCTTTGAGCTGACTGATGACTAAGGCTGAATCTACAAATACACAAGGATTTGATTCCCAAATCTATGGCAGCTTTGAGACCCAAAATACACGCTTTGTATTCTGCCATATTATTGGTACAGTTGAAACACAACCTAGCGGTGAAGGGAGTATGACATCCTTCAGGATATATGATCACATCTCCTATGCCATTGCCGAATGCGTTTGAAGCTCCGTCGAAAACCAAGGTCCATCGGGATCCTTGTTCAGGTCCGTCATATGGTCTTAGTTCTTCACAATTATCTACCATCACGATGTCTTCATCTGGGAACTCTAACTTCATGGACTGATAGTCATCCACTGCCTGATGAGTAAGGGGATTGGCTAATACACTTCCCTTTATGGCTTTATGGGTAGTGTATTGAATGTATTCGATCAGGACCATCTGCCATCTTGCTATTCTCCCAGAGAGGGCGGACTTCTCGAATATGTATTTAATTGGATCCATCTTGGATATCAATAAGGTAGTATGGGTACACATATAATATCTTAGCCGGCGAGCAGCCCATGCCAGAGCGTAACAAGTTTTCTCGAGAAGTGAATATCTAGTTTCATAGTCGGTAAACTTTTTGCTCAGGTAGTAAATTGTATTCTCTTTTCGGCCAGACTCGTCATGCTGCCCCAACACGCACCCCATTGAATTTTCCAAGACAGTTAGATACATGATCAAAGGTCTTCCCTTGACTGGAGGCATCAAAATGGGAGGCTCTTGAAAATAATCTTTGATCCTGTCGAAGGCAGCCTGGAAATCTTCATTCCATTCCACCACTTGATCTTTCTTCAGTAATTTGAAAATTGGTTCACAAGTAACGGTTAGATGGGAAATGAACCGGGCGATATAGTTTAGCCATCCTAAGAATCCCCTAACTTCCTTCTCAGTGCGAGGAGCAGACATTTCTTGTATTTCTTTTACCTTTGCAGGTTCCACTTCGGTACCTTTTCCGTTGACAATGAAACCTAAGAGTTTACCGAACCTCACTCCAAAATTGCATTTATTTGGATTCAGCCTTATTTTGTATTTCTTCAGTCTTTCAAATAGTTTATGCAGTTGGTCAAGGTGCTCCTCTTCAGTTTGAGATTTGGCTATCATGTCATCCACATAGACCTCTATTTCATGATGGATCATGTCGTGAAATAGAGCTATCATGGCACGCTGATAGGTTACCCCAGCGTTATTCAACCCAAATGGCATAACCTTGTAACAGAATGTACCCCACTGTGTGACGAAGGTGACTTTTTCCATGTCCTTAGGTGCCATTTTGATCTGTTTGTATCCGGAGAAACCATCCATGAAAGAAAAACTTTATATTATGCGGTGTTGTCAACCAGAATATCGATGTGGGGAAGCGGGAAGTCATCGTTGGGGCTTTCCCTATTCAAGTCTTTGTAGTCCACACACATGCGTACCTTACCATCCTTTTAAGGCACGGGAACAACATTAGCGACCCATTGTTGATAGGAGGTGACAACCAAGAATCCAGCGTTGAACTGCTTCATGACTTCAGTCTTAATTTTCTCCGACATTTCTGGCCTTATGCGACGGACTTTCTGTTTTACCAGAGGGCAGTCTTCTTTTGTCGGCAGACGATGGACCATGATGTCAGTGTCGAGCGTTGGCATGTCTTCATATGACCAAGAAAATACCTCAACATAGTCATGTAGTAACTGAGCTAAGAAATTTTTGACGCTAGGCTTCAGGGTGGCACCTATCTTGACCTCTTTCTTGTCCTCTTCAGTACCTAATTTAACAGTCTTCACTGGCTCTTCATGGGGCTGTATGGTCCTTTCTTCCTGTTGCAATAACATGGCTAGTTCCCCTGGTACCTCACAATCTTCCTCGCCTTCGTCTTTGGCTTAGTAGATTGGATTTTCAAAGTCATGATAGGCCATATAAGAATCGGTACCCATGGGATTCTGAGTGGAGGTGGATATGCATTTTGATATGTGAGTGTGTGTAAGAGAATATCTATCTTTAAAAACCAATAAAAGTTAAAAAGAGAAAAACAATGAGCGTAAAAATTTGCATGCAAAAACATCCATGATTTATTGATGACATATGAAGATGAAGTAACAACCCTCACAAATGGACCGTTGTGCCTCGGGTAAGACACAAGGTTTTAAAAGTCTAAATTGTTTAATTATTACAAATCTGACGAAAATTGAAAGACAATTACTCTTGAAGAAAAGTAATAGGGAAAAATTCCTTGGCTTCCCAGTTGTTGAGTCCTCCGCTGACGGTTGGGGAGATCCACTCGTCCAGGTCACAGTTACAGTCACCGTCTTCCACCGTGTAGACTCCCTGATTGCTGATACGCAAAGGTGTCCCCCCCGGCGTGAGTTCGTCGAACAACCTTTTGTGTCTCAGAGGTGAAGCCCAAACCAAATTTATTAGATTTGTAAGGAATATCCGGGAGTTGACCCCAAATAGTGCATTCACCTTCTTCAATTGCTACTCTAGCATCCTTCAACGAGGTCATTTTCAATGGTGGTCTGGTAGCTCTTGGATTTTTGGTAGCAGTCTTGGTTGCCGCAACTGTTTGTGGGATCTCCTCGAAATGCTGACACGGAGTTTCGATGAACTCACCATCCATTTCCACGTACCTGAAAGAGTTCAGGTGACTGACCATATATTCCTCCTCCCTGTGAACAGTGATGATCTTTCCCTTGATCGGGTATTTCAACATCTGATGTAACATAGAGGTGACGGCACCAGCGCCATGGATCCAAGGTCAGCCTAACAGACAAGAATAGGAAGGGCGGATATCCATTACGTAGAAAGTTGAATCAAAGGTCTGAGAACCAATTTTGATGGGGATGTCCACCTCCCCGTGCACCATTATCTTCGAACCATCGAAGGCCCTTACCACTATGTTGCTGAGTTTTAAGGTCAAACCTTCATAGTCTAGTCTATCCAGAGCCTTCTTAGGTAGCACGTTCAATGATGAACCAGTATCTACCAGGATATGGGCTAAAGTAGTGCCCCTGCATTCGACAGAGACATGCAACACATCATTGTGTTTCCTCCCTCTAGGTGTCAGATCAGCGTCAGAAAAGCCCAAACCATTATCTGCTGTCAGACTAGCCACACAATCTTCGAATTGGTCAGCAGAGGATTCCTGTGGCACATGAGCAGTTTTAAAAAATTTCACCAAAGCCTTCGCATGAGCTTCGGAGCACAATAGTAAAGTTAGCATAGAAATCTTTGAAGGGGTCTGCTCTAGTTGTTCAACTACATTATAGTCTCTTTTCTTTATAATTTTCAAAATTTCTTCCATTTCCTTCTTGGAAGCCTCTGCGATAGATACTAACTGCGCCCTTGTCCGGACATGCTCAACCAAAATGTCTTTGCCCCGAGTCTCGTTCGAATCAGTGATAGGGGTGTCAGCAGGGGTAATTAAAAGAACTATAGTAGTAGTATCAGCAAGGACAAACGCAGGAATGATCACAGGACCAGTAACAACTTTCGAAGGAGAAATCTTAGGGGAGAACACTCTTCCACTTCTGGTTATTTTGCTAGTCCACACAATGTTGCCAATGTCGAGGTCAGCCTTCTCAAATATTGAGTCTTCATCAGCCAACCAATCTTGCTTGACGTCGTGGTAGTAGACGTCACCCCCATAGTTCCAATAACAGTTTTATCTGAGGAGTATGGGATTGGCCTTGGCATTGGAATTATCAGTGGAGTCACCTTCAGAATGGATGTAATCCTGACGGGTCTTTTGGTGGAGACCCTGGGAGGATTGGCAGAAATGGTTATTATTGAAACATCCTTGTAAGAAATGGTTGGAACGGGAGTATTTTCAAACAAAATCTCTTTGTCATCCATCATGCGCTGGACACCTGCCTTCAATAAATGACAACCAGTCGATAGAGATAAACAGAGGTGGCAACCTTCTCCATAACCCGGAAATAAACCGGCCTTCAACAGGTCCCTCTTGACGGTCAGGAGAGGAGTAACAAGTTCATCAACAATAGTAACAAATATATCATATTCAACGGCATTAACACCACGACCGTGCTTGGGCATAGGAGCAGTGATAACATTTGGGATCTCGAGGGCGTCAAATTCAATTTCCTTTTCCTCGAGAAGGTCTTGCACCTTGTTTTTCAAAGCCCAACAGTCATTTGTATCATGACCTGGACTTTCTAAATGGTAAGCACAACGAGCATTTGGGTTGTAACAGGGAGAGGTAGTTTTAGGATTCTTCGGAGCTTCCCTCAAGGTTACCAGATTAGATCTCAAAAAATGTGGCAAGACTTGAGACAACGTCATATTTATCCGGGTAAACTATCTTACCAGTCTTTCTGTTCCCGGCTGACGATTCCTTTATTGAGTAGGTGTTGGCTTAGAGATCATGATAGGCCCTACCGTTGGACGGTGTTCAGTTCTGTCCTGATTCCTTTGATGGTACACAGAACCAACCTCTTTCTTCCCAACAAAGGGTTTCTTCATCGTGCTTGAGGATGCATCTCTTTGAATTTTTCCACTTTTTATACCCGCTTCTACCCGTTCACACATCATGATTAATTCGGTAAATCCAGCCGAGGAGCTTCCAATTAGGTGTTTGAAGAAAGGGCCAGATAGCGTGCCTAAGAACATATTCACCAATTCTCTGTTAGATAGAGGGGGTTGGACTCTTCCCACAAGATCCCACCACTTTTGAGCATATGTTTTGAAACCTTCACCTGTACCCATGGACATGCCTTGCAACTGTGTTCGAGTTGGAGCTAAGTCAGCATTATACTGGTATTGTTTGTAAAAGGAGGCAACCAATTCTTCCCAATTGCGAATATTGGTCCCTTCCAACTGATAGAACCAATTCAATTGTGTCCCTGACAATCTTTCTTGGAAGAAATGTACCCATAGGTCCCTATCGGCAGTATGGGGTTGAATTTTCCTGACGTATGACCTTAAATGTAGCTTTGGACAAGAGACACCGTCATATTTAGAGAAAGTATGGACCTTGAATTTCTGTGGTATGACAACCCCTGAGACAAGTCCTAACTCTTCAAAGTCCAATCCTGGTACCCCCTGGATCTCCATAGCATTTAAGCGATCTTCCAACTGTTTGTATTTGTCGTCAGCTGGAGGATACTGCTCTTCAGAGTAATCAACCTCTTCTTCCTATTCAGATTCTGGATGGTCAGTCACTTCCTTGTTTTTCCTTTCTTGATTGTCCCCTTCACCCGATGATGTTGCAAAGTCTAGGGTCCGTATAGCTGGTCCTTGGAACCTTCTTCCCGAATTCAAAACACCGGCGGATTTCTTTGCTTTCTTCTTCTTTTCTTTGATCAGCAGAGTTTTCAACTCCTCTTGTCCTTTTTCCAGAGTCAAGAACATTTGTTGAAACTTAGCGTTATGCGCCTGAAGATCTTTTACTGTCTATTCCATATCCATCTCACTAAAATAAATAGTAGAAAGATAAGGTGACCTATTGTAAGAAACTTGTTTGTGTTATGATGAATGACAATGCATATGCAAATGTTTTCAAGGAAATTAGGGATTTAAATTTGCTTTATATAAAAAAGGAACACACGTTATATTAATAAATCTAAGTTTGATTACATCATGCCATATTGGGCTTACAAAACTCCTAAGATAGAAAAGTTGAACGCATCCTCTTTGGCGCAATGTAGGTGTTCAGATTTTGTTCCTCATGAAGCTGCTTGGTGAGTTCCAGAACTTTCTTCTCACTGGCGTAGAATTGGGCTTCGAAAGTATCCCGCTCTTCTTTAAGTTAGATCCAGGATTTCTGTAGCTCCTCAACATCAGTTGGCATATCAGGACGAGGAACAACGTAAGAAGTGTCTCTCTCAGCAACTGGCTCCATAATCAAAGGTAAGATGGCGAGGTAAGGCATCATAAGACATTGAGCACGAGCTCGCACCCATTTGAGGTAAGGCTCAAGAGGGATGGAATTATTGTGCCCTAGTGTCTTAATTTCAACTCTGTTTATCATGCCCTAAGCTCGAACGAACCTTTTGCGATAACCCTGAACATCATTCTCATAGTCAAAGATGATTCCTTGGATAAGTGCATCATGAGGACCATCCCTTCTAGCATAACCAAACTGTCACAATGCTAAACAAGTATTATAAGGGATTCCTCCCCTAATGCCTAAGATATGGACATTAGGGAACTCCCCACAATGATGGATGATGGTAACATGCTCCGAGGATCGCGAACACCAACAAATATATGAATGTGTAAGGGACATCATCCTAAGAGACCATTTCAAACCATGCTCATTCTTCAAAGTAGACCGAGGTAGCTGCAAAATAAACCAACTAGCCAACAGAGGAGTGCAACACATAAGGGTCCCTCTTCTCTTTAGAGTGAGAGTATACAGAGAGTGTAGAATATCCCCAAGTAAGGTAGGAGACGCATTAGGGAAAAGTACCATCCCATAGATGAGAAGGGCCAGCACCTCCTCAAAATCTTGTAAATCCAGGCTATCCCAAAAATAGTGGGCTCTATCAAATAGAAACTTAGCTGGAAATCCTTGGACACCTCTTCTAGTTTCCCAAATTGCCACTACGTCAGACCGTTGTAAAGATAGAGCTTGAGCAATCTCTTCAGGCTTTGGGTCTCTTTCCGTATCATTGAATGGAAGCAGATTAAGGATAGGTACCCCTAATAACTGACAAAACTCCTCCATAGTAGGCACTAGCTGGTAATCAGGAAAAGTGAAGCAGTGGCAAAATGGGTCAAAGAACTGAAAGAGCACCTTTAACATTTCTCCATCAGGGGTTGAGAAGTCGACCATGTTTTTCAGTTAAGGGAGAGCTTTCAGGAATCCTCGATGCTAACTCCTTGAGTTGAGGATGTACTTTGACAAGGTTGATTTGGATGGTGTTCCTGCGAGCGGATGTCATGTCCTACAAAACAAATACAAAGATAAATCCTAGAAAATCCTTGAAATGGTTAGTATGACATGCCATGTCATGATGTCATGATTATTCTAACAAATCACAAATATATCAAGCACAAGCAAACCACACAAAAGACCTTAGGTTTAAGGCTTGCATGGGTTTTAAGGTAGTACCCTCTTGAAGTTGGATTGGTTCAACCTGTCCTATAAATAGTAATCGGGTTCTAAGGGATCTCAATATCACTGACCTTTCCCACAAGCTTCGTTCGATATGCGATTGACTCGCAACCAAACAAAACTCCGGAGTCAAGTCTCAATGAGTGTAACATCGAGTATCTGCTGTTGTACCCCAAAATTTGCCCTCCCATATTCTTCAAGAGATTGCCAAGCCAAGCTACAAAATTTCCCAAGGGTTGTGCAGTGCAACTGTTTCCTATACAGTCAAAACTAGGGTTTGTGTTCTGATCAAGAATTGAAAGTTTTCAAAGGCTCAATCAAGTCTCATATGCTTACAAACATGGTCAAGCATCCTCATATCAAGTTTCAAGGCATTCAGCTCAAAATTGCACAGTCAAAACCCTAAATTGCACTACAGTCAACTGTAGGGGCAAAATGGTCATTTGGCAGTCAAAAGTTCAAATTTTTGGTCAACATATCATTTTGAAGCCACAAACATCATTTGATCAATGCTTGATCATGATTCTCAAAATTTGGCTCAGAAATCATCAAAGATGCAAAAGTTGCTATATTTGGACAGCTGAAAAAGTCAACTGAAATTGACCAGGGCATAACTTTCACATGGATTATCAGAAAAATTCCATCCAAAGCTCATTTTGAAGAGAAAGACATTTCCTACAACTCATCTTCATACTTCAAGTCCAAGAAATGCTCTCACAAAAAGTTATCAATTTCAACATTATAGGTCATTTTCAAAAGTCAACAAAAAGGGACTTTAAGTCAAAGGCCATAACTTGAGATTGGAAAATCAAAATGACATGGGACCAAAGGCATTGGTTAAAGGACTCAAAGACCTTTCCAAAATGTCCAAGAACATGTGAAAAGCTTAAAAATTGAGCAAGTTATGCCTTGTAGAAGTTGGGAAATTTTTGTGAAATGGCAAAAGTCAACTATCCTTGAAAATCCAATTTTTGACAAAAGGGCCCCATTTTTTCCACTTGGTTCATCCTTGTCATGCCACACACGTGTCCCATGGTTAATGTCAAGACCAAATATTGATTTTTTTATTTTATTTAATTTTTGATGATTTAATTCATTTTAATTCTTTGAAAATTCAAATAAAATTTAAAAAACAATGGAATAGTGTCATGTGAACTTGGACAATTTCTATGTATCATGAACCAACTCAAGAAATCAGGCTAGGGTTCATTTGCATACTAGGTCTAGGTTTTGGCTAAAAAGGAGGAAAAATGGTTAAGAGTGAAAACCCTAAGACTAATTCCTTCATGAGCTTGAATTAAGGTGAGTTAGCAAGCCAATTCCATTCCATGATCATCACTGAGTCAAACCCTAGGCCTAAGACATCACAAGCTGCGCCCAAACAAGCTTTTGAATATTGAAAATTTCTCCTTAAAACACAAATCTGAAATCAGTGCTAGAGGAGCTTTCAAGCCTTAATTCTTTTTCCATTAGCATCCTGGACAATCACTGAACACATTCCAATTCCTAACATCTTCCAAAACTCCCTGAACTGGTACCCCTAACTCAGACTGTATCTCAAAATATTTGAAATCGTATTCTCAGTTCCAAGCATCTTCATTGCATTTCAATCGTATATTCTTGTTCCTCACAAAGTTTCTAAGCTATTCATTGTATTTAATTGCATTTTTGTTCATCATACGCGAATCTGCCATGCCCACGTTTTAGGGTTTTCAAGTTTTGATTTTAGGGCTTTTACCATACTGCAAAATTGGCCCTCAAGACCATGACTGTTACACTCCATGCATCTGGACGAAAGGATCTACATACTCGCGCCTAATTTATATTAGGAAATAAGCTAATCGCTATTTTTCTGTAGCTAGCTTTAAGCCACGCATGAAAAACTGTGGCCATAGGGTTTTGTTTTACAGGATGAGGAAGAAGATGGTGTCGTGTCACACAGGGACAGGTCCATTTAAATTTGCGCGCGTTTTGATGACTATGCATTGGTTTTGTTTTTTATTATTTGTTTGCCATAATATATTAAATGAAGTACAAATGGCTCAGTGGCCAGGGATACGCGCATGTGGCCTTCAAGACCTGGGTTCAAGTCCCAGGTCTACACAATTTCATATTATTTTTCATTTCCAGTTTCCATGCAGCGCTGATGTTAAGTCACACCATATCCTCTCATCATCAAGCCCACACGTATCCCCTGAAGATGGAATCAATGGCATGGATCTGAGGAACACCATAGATCCCAGTCAAAGCATCACACAAGATTGGAAAAGTCAAACGAATTCAAGCAAATGGGCCTTAATCCTCCAGGCCTGCACCTCACAACTTTGGGGTTACCCCCCCCTGGTTTGCCTTATTATTTTTTATTCTTTCTTTAATTTTTCTTTTTATTTCTTTTATTTGCTATTTATTTAATTAATTATTTTTACATAAATATAATAAAAACATCATAAAATCAAAAAATGCCAAAATATATAATTTATATTATAATTATTTTCATAAATAATAACATGTAAATATTTAGTTTTAATTAGGTTTTCAACTTTAATTCCTTTTAATAAAAATCAAAACAAAAACATAGAATTAGGTTAATGACTTTTTCCTTTTAACTTTCCTTGTTTTTTGCCATAGTATTAGTATTTTTCATAATTAAACTAGGGTTGCATTTTAGGTTAGATTTTAATACTTTCTTAATAACTAAAAATCAAAAAAACTAGAATTTAGGTTTAATGACTTTTATTTTCTTTTTTTTATTTTTCTTTTTTCAGAATAATGATGTTATTTATTTATTTTCATAAATTAAAAAATGTACATAAATTAATTTAGAATTAAATTAGATTAAAAGTGAATATTTTCATAATAAACTTAAAACACATTAGAACTAGGGTTTAGCATTAAAATTTTAACTAATTTTTTTTCTTTTTTCTTTTAAATCTAAAAAACACAAAAATACCATTTTTCATTTAATTTTAATTTTAGATAACTTAATTATTTTAACTCCTTTAAAGGGTCCAACGCCCTCGCATTTGATTATTTTCTTTTTCGCGCGTTTCATTTATTTCTTTTGTGAATATAATGTATTTGTACCAAAGCCATGTAATAGCTATTAGACATTTCTTTTCTGCAATTTATTTTAAAACGGGTCTGGATTAATTTGGCGTTGTAGACCCTCGCCCTTTGTAATAGCGTAGGACCTTTATCTTTTCCGCACTTTAAATTCCCGCACTTTTAACTGTTAAACAATAACATGAAAGAATGAATGCCCAAAAATAAAATCAAATCGTTAGATCACCAATGCATGACAAGACAAACAATAAACTGAAAATGACACACAATTCGCACACACCACCCCTAGGGTACGCCTCACTGTTGCCTTTCGAAAGGTGATCATCGAGTAGAGGATATTTTAGTAAGTCCTTGTGTCCATTGATCTAGTTGCCTAAAACAAAGTTGCCTAAAACAAAGTTGCCTCGAATAAGTTGCCTCGGAATAAAAGATCAATGGCATAAGGGTAGCTTCTAAGGTGTCTTCCCATTGCTCCGGTGATCACCACGTCCCTAAAACTCGAATTGACCCGAACACCTCCAACGGTGGTGCTACCTATCTCTCAATGGTGGGATGGCACTACTTTAAAGGACATTTACACAGACGAATTCCTTAGGGTAGGTAGGTTCTCAAGGATACTTGCTCTAATTTCAAACAAAACAAAAACTCTTTTCACACCAACACATTTTCAAAAGCTTTCAAAGCAAATTTTTCAAACACTCTGACGCACGAGTCGAACTGAAATTTTTCAAAGAAACTTTTTAACCCACAATTGAAAAGCAAGCAAGCAATTTTGAAAACACATTGAGCAAGTATCTAAGAGCCCATGGATAACCATGGATAGAAAGGGTGCTAACACCTTCCCTTTCTATAAATCTACCTCCCGAACCGAGAGCAATCTCTTTTAAGGAATTTTTCTGTGCTTTTGTCCTTTCCACTTGGAGAAAATAAAAGACGGTGGCGACTCTTGCTTCCGCGACATTTCGCGAACCAGCTTTAAAACAGTCAGTTCCAGATCCACCGATCACAGAACTGGCGACTCTGCTGGGGACAACTTAAAGTGAGGTGTACCTTAGGACTAAGATCATTGTGTTTTCAATTGCTTTCCTTGTTTGCTTTATTATTGTGGGACTGTCTTGGGAGTTCTATAGATCCTAACCCGGATCTGGGGGATACCTTCTTAGAAAGTAGCAACAAGGCTGTGAGGGAACTGTGCGGGGTATACCGACATGGTTGAAACAGTCTGCTACGTTGATGTGGCACTTTGGTGTGTACCGGTAACCCTTGAGTCAGTCAAGGAGAGTACGGGGCCTCCATGTGGTGTCATGAAGCATCAACAGACCGTAGGAACCTTAATTGAACTATCTTGGCCTCTTTAGGGTAGTGAGATAACTGACTTTGGTGCAGTCCGAGGTTGGTTGATACTCGATACTACACTCAATTGAGGGTTGCTTTCCTGGAATATTTCGGTCGCCAGTTCAGTGGCTAAATCGAAACGATGAACAATGAAAGCAGTCCCGTGATATTGGGAACCTTAGAACCCGGTTACTTTGATTGGACAGGTTGAACCCACCCACTTCAAGAGGGTAGTACCCCAAACTTCATGCTGGCCTAAACTCTAAGGGCTCTATTGTGTGACTTGTGTGCCTTCCTACTTGAACTACTTGCATGCTTATTACCTGACCTTTGTCTCTTGCAGGTTGTGTTTGTAGTCCTTAATTAGGACTCATAACAGGGTATCCTAAGTTTCTTGCAGGTTTTTGCAGTCCTTAATTGGGACTCATAACAGGGTTACTCACATTACCCCATGCATATCATGACATCATACCATTGCATACATCCTAACCCATTTCAAGGATCTCAAGGGCTTGTGATACAGGTCATATATCTAGCAAGGGGCAAAGAGGATTTATTTTCCTCTAGCCAAAGTTGTCAGGGGTTATGACCCACTTGATATGGTGAGCTCTGACTCCTGAAGAAGGTTCCCTAACCAAGGTTGTTTGGAAATCAAAACCAGACATGATGACTAAAGTCAGGGGCTATGACCCACTTGATATGGTGAGCCTTTGACTCTTGAAGAAGAGTTCTTAATAACATGGGTGTCCTTCAATCAAGCTCTAAATTCCAAATGCTAACAAATTTCCTTGTTTACCCCGCGAGGTCCTTGAAAACATTGCATGCATATCATACACATCATTGCATCACAGGTATCCCTTTTGCAGGTCACTCACCTTTCCCGCTGTTTATTTCAGCCATGGCTTCCCAACAAGACAATCAGGACTTTCTTGCTCAAGAGACCCGGTTCGGGAAAATCCTCCTGAATCTATCCAAGGGGCAGGAAGAGCTAAGGACACTTATCATGGAGACTTTTGTCAGGAACAGTGCTGAGGATGAAAGGCTGGAACACCTACAAGCTGAGGTGGACGCATTGAAAGCCCAAATGCTGGGGCAGATGACTGCCATTCAGGGTTTAACTCAAAGACAAGATGAGCTCGGGGTTCTCATCAACAAACTGCTTCAGGGTAACCAAGTGGGGCAAACATCTAAGGGTAAAAAGCCAATCATCGTTCAACCACCTTTGAGACAAAGAGGCAAGGAGAAAGCTCCTCATATGGCTCCAGTATCACCAATTCAGCAGCAACTTCACCAACTTCAGGCAGACAAACCCAAGAGGCAGTTCACCCCGCTCAATATGTCGCTGTTTCAAGCTTTACAACGCCTGTTGAGATTGAACCTGATCACATTAAGGGCTCAGCCCCAGAACCTTAACACAGCACATCCTGCTTATGATCGCAATAAAAGGTGTGCCTACCACTCTGCCTGCCCAGGACATAATGCAAACGAATGTTGGGCTTTGAAAAACAAGATCCAGGACCTGATTGATGAAGGAGCACTGGAATTCACACAAGATGGTCAGGCTGAATTTTTCTACCATCCCTCCAAGGCTCACCATTTGAAGTGACAAGCCCTGAGACTAGAAATTTTTGTTCATTCGAATGTTCAAGTTGCAATTTTCTTTTGTCCAAACATTTACTCATTGTTAAAACATTGTTATTTCATTAATGCATCGCTTATGAATCAATATATTCGTATTCACTATACGCAAATTATTTTCATATTTGTTCTGATGTCAACTCTTTCAATCAATAATTCTAAGCCTCTTGAGGGAGGATGACGAAAACGATACCACGATCTACAGTATGCTTTTGAACAGACCCCGCTGATGAGGTACAGGCATTGTTTCAATCCCTAAACACTGGAGTTATAAGGATGATAATCCCTCGTCAACCCCTCTGAGCCAAAGAAATAGGAGTTTTTTCTTTTCGAAATTTAAAACCCTTTATCATAACCTGGGGCAGGGTAGTTCTCTCAGTTGATCCAAGTGCATGACGAATAGCACCGAAGAGATCTTTACAAAACAAACAAAGACAGTGATGGTTCAGAACAATCAAAAGGACAGGCAGTCATCATCAAAATTCATAAACGAAAAGCCCAAAAAGTCTAAACCTACAAAGGGGACTTATGAAACTGGGGCATCCCGCTGACTGTAATTCCAAAAAGGAAACAGTCCAGGCAAAAAGAAAGGGATAACAAAAAAGAAGAGGTCCTATAAACCATCAGCAAAAAAAGATGACTGCCCATTCAAAATAAATCATCAATATCGGAACCATCACCGGAAAATCAGGGCAAAGACTCAAACAAAGTCTAACGCACGATCAGCTGAGTTTAGGTTTGGAGAACATCACGAAGAGCGGGTGGGTACAAATAATTTGAGCCTTTATCCTTTGTTTCTTAAAACCATGAACCAGGCTACGTTATAACCCTTAAAAAGTCCTAGCTGAAGTATGGGTTAGTTCGAAAGCATACTGTTACGAAAGGTATCCTGACTCCTTAAGGCCTACGGTAAATACGGAATTGACATCACGTTTTACAAACATTCACTTGTTTTATGAAAAAGAATGCATTTTCAAAATCTTCAAGACAGACATAAGCTTTGCATTCTTAAAATAACCTTGTTTGCACATGACTTTTTGTTTGAACAGCAGGGAAATTTGCATGACGAATGCCTAATGAATAGAAGTACCTCCAATCGAGGGGCAGACATGACCATGGTCCTTCATCTGGGGCAATCCAGTCAAGATTCGGAGAATCTCTCAAAAGGCCAAAAAGCCTGGGGCAAATCTCTGCCTGAGTCACTTGGGGCAATCCAGCAACGAATCTTGCACGATCAGACACCTTCTGACAATATGGTGACACCACCAGCCTGGGGCAAATCTCCGTCTAAGTCACTTGGGGCATTTCAACAACGAATCTGGCCTGATCAAACACCCTCTGGTGGCATGACAAAACAATTTCTAACAGGGGCAATTCCCTACATGCTGAAAGCACGGACATAGTCGAAAAATACTACGCACAATCAAAGGTCCTCTAGGTTGACACACCTAGGCAAAAATAAGGGCTTCCCGGCGAACCAAAAGGGTTCGGGCAAAATGAAGGGATGAAAATGAAAAAATCTGTACACCCGGCAGGTCGAAAACCTGAAAAGGCGGCTTGGGCAAAAATGGGTATCCCGGTGGACTGCAAACCCGAAAGGGCAGTCCAGGCAAAAGTTAGGGATTAAAAGCGTACGACTATGTCCCGCCATCTGTCTACCAGAAGAAAGTTTGTCCGCCAACAACTATCAGCACCCCACAAGAAACAGGGGCAATAAAGGTTGATCTGGGCAGTCTGATTGTTCTATCCTCCAAGGTATCAGGGTAGGTCCTGTTGAAGAACACAACCAGGTATCTTAATTCCCCAGAGAGCGAGCCAGCAAGCAGTATACTCTCCTCAAGCAAAGCAGTTATCAACCTTAAGGAAGTTGAGTATCCTCTCGCAGATCTCAACACTCCCCAGCAGCATATATTCTTAACAAGCATCCCCGGCAGCCTTGGTCTAAAGATTGTTCCCCGGCGGCATACATCAACATCCAAAGGAATCACTTCCCCAGCCTATCTTAAATTCCCCAGGAGAGTCCCATCCAAGTTCCCCAGGAAAGATGGAATTCATCTCCCCAAGCAGTAAGCTTATCCCCAGTATATTCTGGAAGCTTATCCTTCACAGGACACGAACGCGTCGTCCGGCTTGATTTAAAGAGTTATTTCCTCAACAGGATATAACTGGGTTATCCTCAGCCAAAAGCCAAGGGAAGGTCGTCGTCAACGTAGCTCTTTCCTATCCCCAGCGAAGTCAATTCACACTTCCAATACAACAACGGTATCCCCAACAGAGTTACTATCAACATTCAGCAAAGCATCACTCTTCCCACAGAGTATTGCTTTCCAGCATGATCGCTAGAGTATCTTTTCTCCCCGCAGAATCTTCCATTCGCCAAGTTTATTCCGCAACGGAGTCATCTTTTCCTACCGGTATTCTTGCAACTATCATCCCCAGCGGAAGTACAAGTTTATTCCTCAATATCAGCCCAGGATACGACTTCCCGGCACCCGTCAAGGATTTACTTTCCTAGACGAAAACATACATAAAACATCACATACATCATTATAGCATGCATAACACACTGCATCATACAAATCTCAGTTATGTTGAGAACATCATTGCTTGATCCATATCATGCATTGCATATGACTGACTTTTACCTTTCAGGAAAGATCCAGTTAAGTTCTCAAGCTACATTTCAAGACCTAGACCGGTTCAGTTAAATCGTCCCAAGATTTTCCTGATTGCTTATCCAGTCGAAGGCCTCCTCTGGTTCAGTTAAATCGTCCCAAGATTTTCCTGATTGCTTATCCAGTGGAAGACATTTCAAGACCTAGACCGGTTCAGTTAAATCGTCCCAAGATTTTCCTGATTGCTTATCCAGTCGAAGGCCTCCTCTGGTTCAGTTAAATCGTCCCAAGATTTTCCTGATTGCTTATCCAGTGGAAGACATTTCAAGACCTAGACCGGTTCAGTTAAATCGTCCCAAGATTTTCCTGATTGCTTATCCAGTCGAAGGCCTCCTCTGGTTCAGTTAAATCGTCCCAAGATTTTCCTGATTGCTTATCCAGTGGAAGACATTTCAAGACCTAGACCGGTTCAGTTAAATCGTCCCAAGATTTTCCTGATTGCTTATCCAGTCAAAGGCCTCCTCTGGTTCAGTTAAATCGTCCCAAGATTTTCCTGATTGCTTATCCAGTGGAAGACATTTCAAGACCTAGACCGGTTCAGTTAAATCGTCCCAAGATTTTCCTGATTGCTTATCCAGTCAAAGGCCTCCTCTGGTTCAGTTAAATCGTCCCAAGATTTTCCTGATTGCTTATCCAGTGGAAGACATTTCAAGACCTAGACCGGTTCAGTTAAATCGTCCCAAGATTTTCCTGATTGCTTATCCAGTCAAAGGCCTCCTCTGGTTCAGTTAAATCGTCCCAAGATTTTCCTGATTGCTTATCCAGTGGAAGACATTTCAAGACCTAGACCGGTTCAGTTAAATCGTCCCAAGATTTTCCTGATTGCTTATCCAGTCGAAGGCCTCCTCTGGTTCAGTTAAATCGTCCCAAGATTTTCCTGATTGCTTATCCAGTGGAAGACATTTCAAGACCTAGACCGGTTCAGTTAAATCGTCCCAAGATTTTCGTGATTGCTTATCCAGTCAAAGGCCTCCTCTGGTTCAGTTAAATCGTCCCAAGATTTTCCTGATTGCTTATCCAGTGGAAGACATTTCAAGACCTAGACCGGTTCAATTAAATCGTCCCAAGATTTTCCTGATTGCTTATCCAGTCGAAGGCCTCCTCTGGTTCAGTTAAATCGTCCCAAGATTTTCCTGATTGCTTATCCAGTGGAAGACATTTCAAGACCTAGACCGGTTCAGTTAAATCGTCCCAAGATTTTCCTGATTGCTTATCCAGTCAAAGGCCTCTCTGGTTCAGTCAGGTCGACCTTAAGATCTCCCTGATTCTTATCCCAGTAGAAGACACCCCAGATTTTTCTTAACAAGCGTTGTTGAAGTTAAAGTCGCCCAAAGCTCTCTTACCATTCATGCTAAGGAAGTAATCATCCCTGGTTCTTTCATCGCCGTTTGAAGCTCCAGACTCAGCTCCTGTAACCAGTCAGGACACATCTATACCAAGCATCTGAAAACCAGCTCCTGCGACGTGTCAGGTACTCATTTTCTTTTGCAGGTATGCAGGTTCTCGCTAAGGAATCTCTTACGCGATCAACATCCAGATGGCATCTATAAGCCCATCATCCTACCCATCAATCTCTAAATGGCATCTATAAGCCCATTCCCATCATTGCTAACATGTGAGCGCAAATTTCTGGGCACTCTAGTGTCCAATCTTCTTTTACCATCGGATTACGAAAGGCACGTCAGCCAATCTGGATCCTCAGGTCTAAGAAGATTGAACAGGGGCAACTGTTGTACCCCAAAATTTGCCCTCCCATATTCTTCAAGAGATTGCCAAGCCAAGCTACAAAATTTCCCAAGGGTTGTGCAGTGCAACTGTTTCCTATACAGTCAAAACTAGGGTTTGTGTTCTGATCAAGAATTGAAAGTTTTCAAAGGCTCAATCAAGTCTCATATGCTTACAAACATGGTCAAGCATCCTCATATCAAGTTTCAAGGCATTCAGCTCAAAATTGCACAGTCAAAACCCTAAATTGCACTACAGTCAACTGTAGGGGCAAAATGGTCATTTGGCAGTCAAAAGTTCAAATTTTTGGTCAACATATCATTTTGAAGCCACAAACATCATTTGATCAATGCTTGATCATGATTCTCAAAATTTGGCTCAGAAATCATCAAAGATGCAAAAGTTGCTATATTTGGACAGCTGAAAAAGTCAACTGAAATTGACCAGGGCATAACTTTCACATGGATTATCAGAAAAATTCCATCCAAAGCTCATTTTGAAGAGAAAGACATTTCCTACAACTCATCTTCATACTTCAAGTCCAAGAAATGCTCTCACAAAAAGTTATCAATTTCAACATTATAGGTCATTTTCAAAAGTCAACAAAAAGGGACTTTAAGTCAAAGGCCATAACTTGAGATTGGAAAATCAAAATGACATGGGACCAAAGGCATTGGTTAAAGGACTCAAAGACCTTTCCAAAATGTCCAAGAACATGTGAAAAGCTTAAAAATTGAGCAAGTTATGCCTTGTAGAAGTTGGGAAATTTTTGTGAAATGGCAAAAGTCAACTATCCTTGAAAATCCAATTTTTGACAAAAGGGCCCCATTTTTTCCACTTGGTTCATCCTTGTCATGCCACACACGTGTCCCATGGTTAATGTCAAGACCAAATATTGATTTTTTTATTTTATTTAATTTTTGATGATTTAATTCATTTTAATTCTTTGAAAATTCAAATAAAATTTAAAAAACAATGGAATAGTGTCATGTGAACTTGGACAATTTCTATGTATCATGAACCAACTCAAGAAATCAGGCTAGGGTTCATTTGCATACTAGGTCTAGGTTTTGGCTAAAAAGGAGGAAAAATGGTTAAGAGTGAAAACCCTAAGACTAATTCCTTCATGAGCTTGAATTAAGGTGAGTTAGCAAGCCAATTCCATTCCATGATCATCACTGAGTCAAACCCTAGGCCTAAGACATCACAAGCTGCGCCCAAACAAGCTTTTGAATATTGAAAATTTCTCCTTAAAACACAAATCTGAAATCAGTGCTAGAGGAGCTTTCAAGCCTTAATTCTTTTTCCATTAGCATCCTGGACAATCACTGAACACATTCCAATTCCTAACATCTTCCAAAACTCCCTGAACTGGTACCCCTAACTCAGACTGTATCTCAAAATATTTGAAATCGTATTCTCAGTTCCAAGCATCTTCATTGCATTTCAATCGTATATTCTTGTTCCTCACAAAGTTTCTAAGCTATTCATTGTATTTAATTGCATTTTTGTTCATCATACGCGAATCTGCCATGCCCACGTTTTAGGGTTTTCAAGTTTTGATTTTAGGGCTTTTACCATACTGCAAAATTGGCCCTCAAGACCATGACTGTTACACTCCATGCATCTGGACGAAAGGATCTACATACTCGCGCCTAATTTATATTAGGAAATAAGCTAATCGCTATTTTTCTGTAGCTAGCTTTAAGCCACGCATGAAAAACTGTGGCCATAGGGTTTTGTTTTACAGGATGAGGAAGAAGATGGTGTCGTGTCACACAGGGACAGGTCCATTTAAATTTGCGCGCGTTTTGATGACTATGCATTGGTTTTGTTTTTTATTATTTGTTTGCCATAATATATTAAATGAAGTACAAATGGCTCAGTGGCCAGGGATACGCGCATGTGGCCTTCAAGACCTGGGTTCAAGTCCCAGGTCTACACAATTTCATATTATTTTTCATTTCCAGTTTCCATGCAGCGCTGATGTTAAGTCACACCATATCCTCTCATCATCAAGCCCACACGTATCCCCTTAAGATGGAATCAATGGCATGGATCTGAGGAACACCATAGATCCCAGTCAAAGCATCACACAAGATTGGAAAAGTCAAACGAATTCAAGCAAATGGGCCTTAATCCTCCAGGCCTGCACCTCACAACTTTGGGGTTACCCCCCCCCCTGGTTTGCCTTATTATTTTTTATTCTTTCTTTAATTTTTCTTTTTATTTCTTTTATTTGCTATTTATTTAATTAATTATTTTTACATAAATATAATAAAAACATCATAAAATCAAAAAATGCCAAAATATATAATTTATATTATAATTATTTTCATAAATAATAACATGTAAATATTTAGTTTTAATTAGGTTTTCAACTTTAATTCCTTTTAATAAAAATCAAAACAAAAACATAGAATTAGGTTAATGACTTTTTCCTTTTAACTTTCCTTGTTTTTTGCCATAGTATTAGTATTTTTCATAATTAAACTAGGGTTGCATTTTAGGTTAGATTTTAATACTTTCTTAATAACTAAAAATCAAAAAAACTAGAATTTAGGTTTAATGACTTTTATTTTCTTTTTTTTATTTTTCTTTTTTCAGAATAATGATGTTATTTATTTATTTTCATAAATTAAAAAATGTACATAAATTAATTTAGAATTAAATTAGATTAAAAGTGAATATTTTCATAATAAACTTAAAACACATTAGAACTAGGGTTTAGCATTAAAATTTTAACTAATTTTTTTTCTTTTTTCTTTTAAATCTAAAAAACACAAAAATACCATTTTTCATTTAATTTTAATTTTAGATAACTTAATTATTTTAACTCCTTTAAAGGGTCCAACGCCCTCGCATTTGATTATTTTCTTTTTCGCGCGTTTCATTTATTTCTTTTGTGAATATAATGTATTTGTACCAAAGCCATGTAATAGCTATTAGACATTTCTTTTCTGCAATTTATTTTAAAACGGGTCTGGATTAATTTGGCGTTGTAGACCCTCGCCCTTTGTAATAGCGTAGGACCTTTATCTTTTCCGCACTTTAAATTCCCGCACTTTTAACTGTTAAACAATAACATGAAAGAATGAATGCCCAAAAATAAAATCAAATCGTTAGATCACCAATGCATGACAAGACAAACAATAAACTGAAAATGACACACAATTCGCACACACCACCCCTAGGGTACGCCTCACTGTTGCCTTTCGAAAGGTGATCATCGAGTAGAGGATATTTTAGTAAGTCCTTGTGTCCATTGATCTAGTTGCCTAAAACAAAGTTGCCTAAAACAAAGTTGCCTCGAATAAGTTGCCTCGGAATAAAAGATCAATGGCATAAGGGTAGCTTCTAAGGTGTCTTCCCATTGCTCCGGTGATCACCACGTCCCTAAAACTCGAATTGACCCGAACACCTCCAACGGTGGTGCTACCTATCTCTCAATGGTGGGATGGCACTACTTTAAAGGACATTTACACAGACGAATTCCTTAGGGTAGGTAGGTTCTCAAGGATACTTGCTCTAATTTCAAACAAAACAAAAACTCTTTTCACACCAACACATTTTCAAAAGCTTTCAAAGCAAATTTTTCAAACACTCTGACGCACGAGTCGAACTGAAATTTTTCAAAGAAACTTTTTAACCCACAATTGAAAAGCAAGCAAGCAATTTTGAAAACACATTGAGCAAGTATCTAAGAGCCCATGGATAACCATGGATAGAAAGGGTGCTAACACCTTCCCTTTCTATAAATCTACCTCCCGAACCGAGAGCAATCTCTTTTAAGGAATTTTTCTGTGCTTTTGTCCTTTCCACTTGGAGAAAATAAAAGACGGTGGCGACTCTTGCTTCCGCGACATTTCGCGAACCAGCTTTAAAACAGTCAGTTCCAGATCCACCGATCACATCTGCCAACTTTGGTAATACACCAAAGACAGCCATCTTGCTATGTCCTAATGGCCAAGTTGTTCATTTAAAGGTTCTAAGGTCAGTTGACGTTTTATGACACCACGCAGCGGCCCCATATTCTCCTTGATTAACTCAAGGGCTACTGGTACCAACCAAAGTGTCGCATCAACGTAGCCATCACTTCAACCGTGTCAGTATACCCCACGCAGTTTCCATGATTTATTGCTACTTACTGTGATCAGTGGATCTGGAACTGACTGTTTAACGCTGGTTCGCGAAATGTCGCGGAAGCAAGAGTCGCCACCGTCTTTTATTTTCTCCAAATGGAAAGGACAAAAGCACAGAAAAATTCCTTATAGAGATTGCTCTCGGTTCGGGAGGTAGGTTATAGAAAGGGAAGGTGTTAGCACCCTTTGTATCCATGGTTATCCATGGGCTCTTAGATACTTGCTCATTTGTGTTTTCAAAATTGTTTGTTTGCTTTTCAACTGTGGGTTTTAAAAAGTTTCTTTGAAAATTCCAGTTCGACTCTTGTATCGGTCCTCAAGAGTGTTTGAAAAATTGCTTTCAAAAGCTTTTTGAAAAGGGTGTCGGTGTGAAAAGTATTTTTGAATTTGTTTTGAAATTAGATCAAGTATCTAGAGTCGTCTACCTACCCTAAGGAATTCGTCTCTGTAGATGTCCTTTAAAGTAGTGCCATCCCACCATTGAGAGGTAGGTAGCACCACCGTTGGAGGTGTTCGGGTCAATTCGAAGGTTCGGGACGTGGTGATCACCAGAGCAATGGAAAGATACCTTAGAAGCTACCCTCATGCCAGGTTCCCGGATCATGAGGACTTACTAAGACATCCTCTACTCGACGATCACCTTTCGAAGCAAGGCAACAGTGAGGCGTACCCTAGGGGTGGTGTGTGATTTGTGTGTCGTTTTCAGATCTTTTGTCTTGTTCATGTCATGGGTGATCTACGCTTTTGTTTTTATTTTAATCATTCATTCTTGCATGCGATTTATTAACAGTTAAAAAAAATGCGGAAATTAAAAGTTCTAAACTATTACAAAGGCGCGGGTCCACATCGCCAAATTGAAATCCAGGACCCGATTTGACAGAAAGTAAATAAATAAAGTAAAGTGCGAGAAATTTAATTTACACGGCTTCGGGAGAGTTACATAAATATTTAAAAGAAGGAAATAAATAAAATGCGCAAAAAACAATCGCAAGCGAGGGCGTTGGACCCTTTTTAATGAAATTAAGTTATGATTATTAAATTAATGAAATTAAAAAAAAGAAAGAGAAATTGTTTTTGAGATTTTGGTATTTATGGTTTTTTATGTGAATTAAATGAAATTAACTAATTAACCCTAATTCTATAACTTTTATTTATTAAGAAAAAATATTAAAGTTAAACCTAAATTAACCTAATTAATTAAAGCAATTTGATTTATAAAAATAAATAATTAATTATTAGTGAAAAGAAAAGAAAAAGGATAAAATTGATTAAAACCCTAATTCTACAAATATTAAGTTATTAAGAAAAATATACTAAAATTAAACCTAATTTAAAAAAGCTAAATTAATTAATGATATTTACTTACAAAAATATTAATTAAATAAATATATTTTAATTTTTATGACCTTTCTGATTTTTATTGTTTTTTATATTAAGAAAATATTAGTTTAAAGAATTAAATAAAAGAAATAATTGAAACAAAATAAAAAAAGGAAAAGAATTGAATTTCAAAACCTCAGGGGGTTCTGTCCCCAATTGGAGGTACCATTAGCATTGTTGGCCCACTTGTTTAAGGCCTCAGTTGACCTTTCCTGGGAGCGTACATACGCGTTGACCTGGGCCTATGATGCTCTCCAACTCACAGCCCTTGGATTGATCCCAATAAACGCGTGGCACGCCTGGACGGGGGACGTACGGTGAACGTTTGGATTGAAGCTGCATGAGAACATAATTAGGAGAAAAATATAAGGGAAAGGGAGGGGGACCTGGGATCGAACCCAGGTCCTGGAGGTTACCAATCACACGCCTGCTAGCTGAGCCACCTGAACACTTTGTTTATCATATGACACATAAATATTATAATGGAAAATTGGTTAGTAACATAGAAAAATTAAAAAAACGCGCGTTGGATTCAAACTACCCAACCATCACTTGCCACATACCTTTCTTCTTCGTTGAACCCTGAAACATAAAAAGGTTAGCGGGTGTTTTGAACCCCCCCAAAATATGCAATTCTCAAAAATAGCGACTAGGCCATGGGACTATATAAATTAGGCGCGAGGTATCTGTTCAGATCGTCCAAGCATGCTGAGTTCGGTCATGGTATTGAGGTGTTCCAATTTCACAACATTTAGAAACGCCCAAATTAAAACTTGAAGAACCCTAATAATCGTTCATGGTAATTCTTCATACAATGCATAAAAACTCAATTCAATCATATGGTTAGTTTCAGAATCATCCAATTAATACAAATCAAGAATAAAAATGCATGGATATGGCCTAAATAACAAAGTACGATTATGCAAAAAGAGTGATACAGTTTGACTTTGAATTACCAATTCTTGATGTTAGGGATATGGAAAACTATTCAGTTAGCTTCAGTAACACTTTTGCAAGCTATTGGGATTAATCTTGGCCTCTGAATCGTGCTGTAACCTAGTTTTCAGTATTTGAATTTTTGTCAAAAAAACTCAAGTTTGGTTATGGATGTATGGCGCAGCTGGGAGGTCATTGGCATTAGGGTTGGCTTCATGCTTATGTATGGAATGATTAGGGTAAAAAATCTGAGCCAAAGGATCCATGAATTGATGAGAAGATATTTGATTTTCCATGCCATAATTTTCCAATCTTTTCATGCATATTTGCTACCAAATCATGTTCAATCACCAAGATTCTTTCCAAATCTGATCATGCACGAAATATTGAAGTTATCCCATGCATAAAAAGATTTGATTGACTTGCTTTAGTATTTTTCACATATTTATTTTAATTAAATGAATTATTAATAATTAAAAATCCAAATAAATAAATAAAAATGATAGAAAACTTCCCTTTGGGCCAAATGGTCGTGCACATGCCTTGGATAATGATTCTTGGAAGAAAAGGAGGCCCATTAGCATTTTTAAGACTTTTGAAGCAATGTTGACTTTTCAAAATATCCAAACATTTCCCAACTTCCACAAGGAATACCTTGCTCAATTTTTAAGCTTTGCTCATGTTCTTGGACATTTTGGAAAGGTCTTTGAGTCCTCTAACCAATTCCTTTGGTCCCATGTCATTTTGATTTACCAATCTCAAGTTATGGCCTTTGACTTAAAGTCCCTTTTTGTTGACTTTTGAAAATGACCTATAATGTTGAAATTGATAACTTTTTGTGAGAGCATTTCTTGGACTTGAAGTGTGAAGAGGAGTTGTAGGAAATGTCTTTCTATTCAAAATGAGCTTTGGATGGAATTTTTCTGATAATCCATGTGGAAGTTATGCTATGGTCAAGTTACAGTTGACTTTTTTCAACTGTCCAAATATGGAAACTTTTGCATCTTGAGACTTTCTGAGCCAAGCTTTGAGAATCATGATCAAGCATTGATCAAATGATGTTTGTGGCTTCAAAATGAGATGTTGACCAAAAATTTGGACTTTTGACTGTCAAATGACCATTTTGCCCCTACAGTTGACTGTAGTGCAATTAGGGTTTTTGACTGTGCAATTTTTTGCTGTGAGTCTTGAAACTTGGTATGAGGATGCTTGACCATGTTTATAGGCATGTGGGACTTGATTGGACCCTTGGAAACTTCATTTTCTTTGTCAGAACCAAAACCCTAATCTTGACTGTTAGGAGGCCCTTGAACTGTACAACCCTTGGGGAATTTTGAAGCATGCTCTTTGCAAATTTTGGAGAATATGGGAGGGCAAATTTTGGGGTACAACACTTACCTAAAAGGTTTTCCCCAGATCCGAGTGGAGGATCAGAACAAACCCAAGCAGGGACCAAAAATGTAAATCATGCAAGTCAAATAAGGAAAGCAAGTAAATGTGATCTAACCCTAAGGTAACCCCACTTTTTAAGTAAATTCCCCAGCAGAGTCGCCAATTCTGTGATACGATGGGAGAAATGACTTGGTTATTTTGCATTTGATCGCAAATGCTGCGGATAGCAAGAGTCTCAACTGACTTTTCTTTTATCCAAAATGAAAGGCTGAAAAGAACAGGAAAGACCTTTAGAGAAGGTGTCTTGAGTTCGGGGTGTGGATTATGAAAAGGGAAGGTATTAGCACCCTTTTCATCAGTAGTTATCTACGGTCTCTTAGTTGCTTGCTAGATCACTTTCTTTTGTTTGAATGTGTGCTTGTGGTGTGGTTTTTGAAAGTATTTTGAAAATATCTTTGTAATGGTTCTCGTTTCTATAAGAACGCGTACAAAGTGTTTGTCTTTTGAAAATGTTTCAAATGAGTGTGTTGGTATATGAAATGTTTTTGTTGTGAGCAAGCAAGCAACTAGGAGCGAATCTACCTACTCAAAAAGGTCATAAATGTTCTTTTCCTCCTCCTTTAGATGTTACTATCTTACCATTTTTTTGGTATGAAGCCCAATCATTGGATGTGAGGGGACGGGCGCGGGACGTTTGTGTAGTCATAGAAGGTAACCTATGGGAGGTTTTAGCAATATCATTTAGGTAGTAGATCGTTTACCGAAGGAAACATCGAGGGTCATCGAGCGACTACGATCATTTATCGAAGGTCTTTGCTAAAACACCCATGTTCGAGGGACATGACTATTTTTCCGATAGGCAACAAGTGGAATTACCCTAAGGGGTGCATGTGCGCAAAGTGTATTTGATTGCATGCATTTAGTCTTTGAATTTTGGGTTGTCTATTTGTTGTTTTTATCTTGCCATACACACCTAATTACTAGCAATATATGAAAGGAATAAAAACAGGGAAAATGAAAGTCCTACGCTATTACATCATTAAGGGGATGGGGTGTACAAATTTATAATGGGGATTGCGAGAAATTAAAGTCCTAGTTTTCTATTACAACCATTTTGAAATAATGTGCAAGAAATGTGAAATGAACTAGTTTTGTTTTTGTTAAAAAAAAGGAATAAGTTTGCTTAAGAAAATATTTTTGATCTTTGAGTTTTAAAAGGGATAAAATAAAGTATGTAAATATAAAATATATTTGGTTATTAAAAGCTAAAATAAGATAAATAAGAGAAAAAGGAGTCAGAATCAGCACATTGCTAAAGCAAGAAGGAACATAAGTTCTGACTCTGATACGCTGCAAGAGAGAAAATTTTAGTAAGAACGTAAAAGGTCAGAAGTTTTGGATCTGGGTACACCAAGTTCTGAGGTTTCTAGGAACAAAGGAAAATCTAAAAGTTTAATTTTTTGAGGGAGTCTAGGAACTCTGGTACAACTGGGAATCTAGAAGTTCTAATGCCAATGGCAGATCAGAAGTTTTGGCTATTTGAGAGAGTGAGGTGATAGTGTTGTTGGGTGAGGTTGTCTAGAAGTTCTGATTTAGGAATATTGTTCTGATTAAGTTATTAATTCTTGACTAAAACTTTTCCCAGGGAAGCATTGTTCTCGGTGGTCTAGTCCCTTTGAAATTACCAAACTTTTTCCAAATGGCGCAATATAAATAAAAGGTAAATCTAGTGAACCATTTGTTGTAAATGGGCAGCGCTTGAAACAATATCATTGCGTTGACAACAGAGACTACTGTTGTAGTCTAAAGCTTACAAACTGTCCGGTAACTCCCAAAATATATCTTTTGGTTCAGTCGAGCTTATGACATAAAACAAAGCGCTTGGTGGGAGACAACCCACATTTTAACTTTAATTTTAATTTTCTTTTATCAATTCTAACTGTTTTTCTTTTTCTTTTTCTTTAATTTACTGTATTATTCTTGAGAATTTGTCCTTACTGACTTAGTATCATCATCTACTTACTTTCAGGCTAACTTAACTTTAGCTAACTACTAACTCTCACGATACACTATGTAGACTATAAGGATATTGCTTTCAGAGGCGGCGATTTGATGTTTTGGCTGAAAGAAAGATGGCACTAACTATCTACCCTGATAGTCGCACCATGGCCTCACTTTGAATTAGAGATAGTGTCATGTTTTTTCTTGACCAAATAGGTTGGAACAATTTTACTATAGGGAGGAGATTTAGTTCTTACTGTAGGCTAACCCTTGAATTCCTAAGTTCGCTTACTTTCATGTCTTACCATGGATTAGGATTTAACCGAGGCCTAATTATTTTTAGTTGGAGATAATAATCTTGAGCCTAATAACATGTTTTCTGAAAATATCCATAACCCTACTATTCGTTATTTTCATAAGATCCTTTCTCACTCCCTATTCAGAAAATAAGTAAACATAACCTCTGTGTCTAGAGATGAACTTTTCATCATGTACTGTGCTTACCAAAACTGCCCGTTAATGTTGTTACCTTTATGTTAGCCAATTTTACTCGTCTTGCACAAGCTGAACATGAACCAATCTTAATAGGAGACTTAATAACCATGATTGCAAATGATATTGGGTTGAGACAACCACTTGTCAGCCTTGATCTTCTAAGAGGAATCCGTCCCATGAACATTCAAATTAACATTTTCTACTGAAGAGTATTTTTAAAACTATGCCAATGGTTTATAGAATCCCTGAAGTCTGACGAATTACACACTGGTGTCCCGTATTCTAATAATTTTTTTAAACCTGAATTTATTCCTTGTTTCTCTCGAAAACCTAAGATTAATCATCAACCGTAGATTTACATAGTAACTTAGATAACATTAGTTTGATTATTATTCCCTGTGGGTTAGATATCTTTTAAAACTATGTGATTAGACTGTTCACTTGTAGTCAGTGATTCCGACAGACTCTTAAATTTGCAATCACATGTTTTCTCCTTGAGCCAAACAAGGGAGTGTTATGGACGGTGTGATCAAGCGCGTGTCAAAAAATAGTACAAAGAGTTTGCTTGACTATGCGTGTTCATGTATCAGGGAATGTCTTCTTAGAAGAAACAGTCCAAAGACTATAAAGGCAGTCAAGGCTGAATTGGGCGGTGCACATTTATTTTTGTGGAGTTATCTTCCTCAAATAATGTTCCTTTTTAACTAAGACCATCGTTACAGTCAAGGATAGTTAATTCCTAAGTAACTTCTTAGCTATTTATAGAAGGCATTCATATCTCTTTCACCTTGTGAGTGTTTGATGTTTCCATAGTCCTTATGGCTTTTATTCATGTATGGGTAAGTACCTATTGGATTTGGTTCTGTGAAGGGTTTCTCTGTCAAGTTTTTTCTAAAAAGGGGGAGAAAGTGTTAGTTCAGTTGTTTAATCTGGAGTTTGTTTTTCCAGATATCTCACAAAGATGTTTGATAGGATGTTTGATCCTATGTCTGGTTGTTTTGTGACTTGTGATCAGAGTTATGAACACAGTTGTGACCTGTGTTCTGAGTTACTAGGGGAAGTGGCTGCTTTGCTCTTAAGTTTTCACTTATGCCTATAAGAGAAAGTGTTATCCTGCAAAGGTAACTGAATGATTATGTGTTGAGGGGAAGTACAAACCATATTCTTCCTCATGTGCACCAAATTACTTTAGGACCTTCAACTCCTTTAACCTGAGGTTATTGTTCTTTTATGTTGAATGGCATCAAAGTGAAGACAACTCTAGTGTAGAATCCACTAAGGAGTAGCGGGCTCTTACACACTTCATTGGGGAAAGTATTCTACTCCAAATAACCTTAACAGATGAACTTCGGCTAAACAACAATGCTGACCATACTAGGGAGACTATTCTGTTTGTGAATCAAATCTTCCCATCAAGAACTTCGCACCAGTAACAACCTCAAGAGCTCCGTTTTTCTTGCTGGACCAAAGAAGATGTAAGGAACCGTTTAAAAGGGATCCTCGAAAAGTTAAAACTCTATGGCGAGTAACAAACTGAGTAGCTGGTTACTACGGGCTACACCCTCTGAATGGAGTTGCAAAAATAAATTGCAAAACTTCGTTGGAGAAGATCTGGAAAAGATCAAGTCAAGACTGCAAATCCTGGGGAAGAGATATTCTATATCAAGAAATCATATTATTTAAAATATTATGAGGGGAGATCTTCTAATTGGCAATGCTGGGGGGAAAATTCAAGTAACATTGGGGAATAATCCAAGAATCTCCATATCAATCAAATTTTTATCCACAGACCCTTTTAGGGGGGAAGACTCACTGGGAAGAAGTAGAAACTTCAAGAAGTGTTGGGGAAAGAAAACTTGCTCCACTAGGGAATAATGGGCAAGTTAATCTGAAAGGTCCTCGAAATTTAACTTCAATTGGGGATAAAGCCTCTTCCTCCACTGGGGAGCAAAGGAACTTTAGATGGTTGTATCAACAATACTAAGTACACTGGGTATAACCATCTTTGCAAAAATTATGTCAATAAGGACTTTTACTAGGGAGGAGAAAAAATCACTTCGTTGGGGATAATAACCATCTTCATGGGATGCCAACCAAAATCTCCAATAGGTAATCAGGAAAAATGGGCAGATTGCACTTGAGAAGAAAAATGAAAACTTCATTGAGGAGGAGAATGCACACTTCATGGGTAAGATGAGTGCCAACCTCACTAGGGAAGCCACAAAATGTCGACTTTAAGGGGAGTATATCAAGAATCTCCGGTTGGTGTATAAAAATATTCTTCCGAGAAACTTGGAAAGAAACAAACTGTTTTGAGAAAAGGAATTATATTTGGACGAGAGTACACCTTCACTGGCGATAAATGATCATGTCTTGAGTAGAGGTGAGTACTCACTGGGGAATTCAGATTCCATTATGTAGAAATCTTCATCCTTTAAGACCCTCCTTGACTCATTCGATGGTACGCTTCCATTGGGTAAAAATGCGATGCAAAATTGCAATTTCATCATGCCAACTCTTAGGAGGAATGCCATTGAAAAGTGTACTTTGGAGAGGGTACTGCAAAAATAAATTGTAGTCCGTTGAGAAGAAATCATCTTGACTTCAATTAAACTCCTAAATTTCTGGGGACAAGATCCATTATTTTCTTGCAGAGAAATGAGGAATGCTTTGTTGGGTGTGATACGATGGCATAACCTACTGTTATACTAGTTTTGTGTTTGTGTTCGCAAATGTTGTGGTAAGCAAGAGTCGCTACAGGACTTTTCTTTTATCCAACAAAAGAAAGGGTGAAAAGAACAGAAAAGGACCTGTTGAGATTATTTCTGAGTAAGGGGGGTAGATTATGGAAAGGGAATGTGTTAGCACCCTTTCCATCCATAGTTTTCAACGGGCTCTTAGATGCTTAGCTCATTTTTGAAATACCTTGTGTTTTTGTATGTTTTTGAAAAGTATTTTGAAATGCCTTATTAAGGCGATTTTCTTTATGATAAATCATGTATCAGTCCTAAAGAGTGTTAATAAAGCATTTGAAAATGTTTTTGAAAGTGTTTGTGTATATGAAAAACTTTGTTTTGAGCAAGCATCTAGGAACTATCTACTTTACTCGAAAGGTTCATTATTTTCCTCCTTTTCTTTAGACTGTGATATCCTACTATTAGTGAGTAGGTAGCCCTAGTCGTTTGGATGTTTGAGGGACATTCGAAGCAACATTTTATAGTCACAAAGGCAACTGAGCAAGAAATCTTAGTAACTACCTTAGGGTTTTAAGATCATTGTTTACCGAGGCAACATCGAGAGGATCATCGAGGGACTTGTGATCTTTAAACCGGAGGGTAGCCACTAAAATATCTCATATTTCGAGAGTTATGACTATTTTATGAAGGAAACCAAAGTGGGAGTACCCTAGAGGTGGGCATGTGAAAGTGTATTGTGTTTCATTTATTTGTCTTGATGTTATGTTTACTAACGTTTTATTTTTAATCTTGTCATGCAATCCTATTAATCATACATCTAAACAGTTAATAATTTGCAGGAATTTAAAATGCGGAATTTAAAGCTACACTATTACATGGCTTCAGGGAGGGGGATTGATTATATAGTCCAAAACTTGGGGGAGAAACAAAAAGCAGAAAATAAAGTCCTAATTTTAACTATTACAACTCATAGTCAGATACAATAATGATAAGAATAACAAATGCTAAAGTAATAGACGCGCATGAATTGAAAGGACTTATAAATCCTAAAAATGAAATATTTTTGTTGTTTTGTTTTGTTTCATAAAGAAAATTGAATTCAAATAAATCCTAATTCTAATAATTTTAAAATTAAGAAAATGGTTTAAATAAATATTAGTTAATTTACAGAATTAGTTTAATTAACAAAAAATACTAACCTAATATTTTTTGTGATTTTATTTGTTTTTACTGATTAAAAAAATTAAAACAAAATTAAAAGAAGTAAATAATAAAGATAAAACAAAAATATAAATGGGCTAGGATAGTGAAGGAGACTGTGCAAATTGTAGAATGTAGGTCGGGATCGAAAAGGAGCCTAGAGCTGCCTTTTGATCCAATGAGGAAATTGGTCAAAGGTGCATGATGGGTTGCACATTTAGAGGCACTAGATCTGGGTTGGCCAGCATCTGGCAACAGGGTAGTGATGGTGCATGATATACTCCTTCGATATGGGAACACTAGATTTGCAGAAAATTCATTAGGGAAACAAACAAAAATCCAGACTTGGGTCGAATCTGGTCTTGGATTCGACATCCTGTGGCTGCATCATCCTAGTTTGAATCCCCTGGGTCTGAATTGAAATCTATTTCGTCTTGCAACATCATGAATCATGAGAATCGAAAGAAAATAAAGACTGTGCCCTAGCAATGGCACGATCTCATCACTGCGCTTAACCTTGTATGTAACGTATGAAAGAAATCACAAACATCAGCAATAACATGAATGTATGATTAACATGAATTTAAAATTGCATACTTAGCTAGTTTGAGATCGAATGCAAATTACCAACGGAGAGATTGTATGAGTGATGCCTCGACATGCGTTGGACCTACCTAGTGCTTGGGAATGTCTCATATAATCTTCAAGGAGTGAGTGGAGTGCTTGTTGAAGAGGCTTGTGAAGGTTTCTTCGATTTTGGATCACTTTGTGATGATTTTGAGATTTTTTTGGTGTGGCTTTGAGGCAGTTTATGCGCAACTTCAATAGGCAATGTGTGATCTCTCTGCAAGAATATTTTTGTGGCAATGTTTTTCTTGTCTCTTTTTTTCGTCCTCCCCTGACAATGTATCTTTAAGCCTGTACTTAAAGGGGTGTGAGGGGCATGGAAATGGAAAGGGACAACCATTAACTAGGCTTTGAAGGCAAAATCAGATAAATTAAAGGATTGCCATCTTTGATGAATTCCTACCCTTTTGGGTTTTAGGATGAACCTGGACATGTTTCACTCCCTGACTCCTTCGAATGCCTCCACGCCTTGTTCTTCGATTGGCTCTGAATTTCTCCTTTCGATGGCTCTGAAAATACCCAACTAGCCCAATCGAACACTTCATTATGGCCAGTCGAAGCTTCTTTTGTCATTTCCTTTGAATGTAATTGTGTAGGAGTGACTGGGACCTCTTGCTTATATTCGAGATCTATATCAAAAGGAAGTTTGATAATTTTCACCTTGTTTAGAACCCATTGAATGTAAGGTTCCTTTGCCACAACATTTTTCCTTTCCGCTTTTCTTTTGATAAACCTACTCTAAGCCCAGATGATTTTCTTGAGTAGCTCTCAGTCATTTCTACCCATTTCATGAATGGTTAATTGTTGGAGTTTTTCATCCGAAGGTTTGTATTCCAGAGGATACCCTAGTTATCGTAGGGCCATCGTGGGATTGTAATTGATGCAGCCATGTGACCCAATTAGTGGGACATTAGGAAAATCCCCGCAATTGTAGACAATATCACTGATATCTAACTTTCTAGCATACCATAACATAGAACTAGCATTGAGAGAATGGCATTGTAGATATCAATGGAATACAACAATGGAATACAACAATTTAGGGTACCTTTTTTCTTTTCGTACCGTGTATGAATGACGTTGTAGATATCAACAAGCAGAGCTGGAGTGGGGTCTGTTTTTAAAATCTTTGTTCCCTAGAACATACTTATGGTTGTGGGATCAATATAGTCTGTAGTGCACGGAAATAATACAAAACCAAATATAAGCAACCCAAGACATTCGACACAAGATCCCCATTCTTTGTTATTTTCCAAATCAAGAGCTTTATTTTTGAGGTAACACCTCTTAATTCCTCTCACTTCTCCTTCTTTCTTATAATTAAGAGAAAACTCAGGATAAGGGAATCTTAAACCTTCAGCTAGTATTTTAACATCGACAGTTTGTCCAATACCCGTATAAGCCTTCTCTTCAGAGAAGTTCAAAATTCTATCCAATTCCTCTAAGGTCGGAGCTAACTAGAAATCTTGAAATGTGAAGCATCTCAGAGGAGGATTATAGAATTGTACTAGAGCAGAAATATCGTCCAACTGCACTTCGACTTTAGTTAAATCCAAAATATCCCTATAGCGACGAGTAAATGTTTTCACAGCCCTTTCAGATGATCTTTCCCTTATAACTTTGATTTGAGTCTTCCTTTAGCATTCATTTCTAGATACTCACAAAAAAACCTTTACTCTTTTTTTTATATATTTCTTTGTACCCTGTGAATAAGACAGACAAAAGCAAACGATGTATGATGAACATGTGAAATGTATAGATGCATGGATAGATGAGTAAAAGGTTAAACGACGGGATTTAAGGAACAGTAACCCTTAGAAGGTAGGATCTTAGCTTGGTTTTATGGATATTCTACCCTCTCTATAAGGTGGTTTCCTTAAGGGTATCGTGAATAACACTAGAGGTAAAGGCACATGGGCTTCCCTTAAGCAGAGTCTCTTTGCAGACCAAAACTTTCGTCTCTAGGTCATGAAAGGTCTCATCATGAGATTTTTGTTTGAGGTTTATACAAAGAGCCATAGGCGTCATTCCAAAGTCCTACTTACCAAGAGGATGTCTCTTGAGACGTATTTATTTTGCGGAATTCCACCAACTCTAGGCGAAGTCGTCACATAAACTCATAGGAATGATGTATCTCCTTGGCTAGTAGATGAACCTTCTTTCTAAGGTTTTTTGAAAATACTTTTGCAAAATTTAAAATCCTGCCACAGATATAAGTAATAATAAGATAAAATGATAGTAAATAAGTGAATAAAATAAATAAATAGACAAAAATAAGAAACCCCAAAATCCCTAAAACTAAGGATAAAGCTTCTAAACCTAGGGTTGAGTCCCCAGCTGAGTCGCTGGCTGTTGCAAATGGTTTTTAAATCAGAGTCTCCACCCTTAATTTTTATCCTAAAGGAAGGGAGTATAAAGGAATATCCCTAAAAAGTTTCATAGATTCTAGATTTGGACTCGGTTCTAGACGAGAGGAAGGTGTTAGGCACCCTTTATCTACCTTATTCACAAGGATACTAGGTTTAGAAGCGCGTTTTTTAGGAAATAGGATTTTAATTATTTTATTAGGGGAAAGGTTTGAACTTTAGTTAGGGTGACTCGCCCCGATTTTGATTGTATGCCTTCGTATCCTCATAGGAGGAATCAGAGTCCCATTTCGTAGTTTGCGGTTGGTTTGTGTTTTTTATGGATTGCGAATTATATTTGAATCTCCCGCATAAGTATTCTAAGAGTGTGAATAATCGAGTTTGTTAGACCAAGTACGCAGTTGATTTAAATATATTCTTATTCCTTTTTCAAAAATTAATGTTGAATTAAATAATTTGATGTTTGATTGAGCATTTTTTAGACGTATAGCGAAGGAGTCTGATAGAGTCTCCTCATCACGCGGCCAGATATTAGCCACATGTCACTTGCTTTTTTTTAGACGTATAAATAGAGCCCTCATTTCATTCAAATCTCAAGCTTTTGATAGCCAAATTCACCTTGCTAAAAAATCTCTCAATTCTCTCCATCTACCAAATTCACTCAAAGCTCCATTTTCAAAAAAGTTAGTAAGTTTTGCATTGAAGCTTACTAATCTTTAAGCTAAACCTTCATCGAAACACTTTCTCTTTATCAATTCTCTACATCCAAGCTTGGGAAATTTATTCTTGGGGTTGAATTGAAGCAAATTCTTGAAGTTGTTTTGATAATTCTCTAGATCTACCTTTGGTAAGTTGGATTTTTCATCTTTCACGATGTGGTCTCTTGTTGATCTTTGGGTTTGATTCATTGAGCATTGTTTAGTGATTCCATTGGTTCTATTTTCTCATAATTTGATGGAATTTTCGTGCTCAATTAAATCCATGATCATAAGGTGTTTGATGGAAAGTTTGAACAAGAATTTGACCTTTTGAAATGCTGATTTTCTGTTTCTCACATGGTGCAATCGATTGCGCTCGCAGCATAATCAATTGTCACGGCAGAATTTTATGTTTTTTTTGAAAAAAAACACGGATTCAATCTATTTCTTCCAGAGTGCAATCGATTGTAACAGAAAAAAAATGAGAGGGAAAATTTTGGGGTACAACAGCGTCCCCTGTTCAATCTTCTTAAACCTGAGGATATAGATTGGCTTATCCGTCTTTCGTGATCTGAAGGTGGAAGATGATTGAACACTAGAGTGCCCAGAAATTTGCACTCACATGAAGTGATACTTTATTTGGTGATATCGGGAATGGGTTTACAGATACCATTTGGAATTTGATGGAGAATCGCTGGGGATGGGCTTAAAGATGCCCTCTAGAGGATGTTGATTTCCTGAGATATTCCTTTAATGAGAATTCCTGTTCCCGTTGTTGAGGAGGAATCTACCGAGGAATGTTGGTATTTGTCTTGGGAGAAATGGGATTTTAGGAGCTTCATTTGTCCGTTACTCTACTATGCAAATAACTCATGCTTGAGGAAGAGGAAGTGAACTGCATATTTGGTCTGGGTACAGGCTGCACCGCGACTTACTGGGGAAATGCAAAATCGTTCGTGTTTGATCAGGTCCAGGTCTTACAGTGTTGTGCACTGTGGTCTAGAGATAGGAGAGAAGAAACATGGATGGTAAGGTTGTGAGAAGGATCCTTGGTCGTAGGGTTACTTCGAGATGAAAGCCTGGATAATAGTGCTGTGAGAAGGAACCTGGATAGTAGGGTTACTTCAAAATTAAAGCCTGGATAGAAGGGTTGTGAGAAGGAACCTGAATAGTAGGGTTACTTCAAAATGAAAGTCTGGATAGTAGGGTTGTGAGAAGGAACCTGGATAGTAAGGTAACTTTGAAATGAAAGCCTGGATAGTAGGCTTGTGAGAAGGAACCTGGATAGTAGGGTTACTTCGAATTGAAAGCCTGGATAGTAGGGTTGTAAGAAGGAACCTGGATAGTAGGGTTACTTCGAAATGAAAGCCTGGATAGTAGGGTTGTGAGAAGGAACCTAGGTAGTAGGGGTACTTTGAAATGAAAGCCTGGATAGTAGGGTTGCGAGAAGAAACCTGGATAGTAGGGTTACTTCGAAATGAAAGCCTGGATATAAGGGATGTGAGAAGGAACCTGGATAGTAGGGTTACTTCGAAATGAAAGCCTGGATAGTAGGGTTATGAGAAGGAACCTGGATAGTAGGGTTACTTCGAAATGAAAGTCTGGATAGTAGGGCTGTGAGAAAGAACCTGGGTCGTAGGGTTACTTCGAGATGAAAGCCTGGATAGTAGGGTTGTGAGAAGGAACCTGGATAGTAGGGTTACTTCGAAATGAAAGCCTAGATAGTAGGGTTGTGAGAAGGAACCTGTATAGTAGGGTTACTTCGAAATGAAAGCCTGGATAGTAGGGCTGTGAGAAGGAACCTGGATAGTAAGGTTACTTCCAAATGAAATCCTGGATAGTAGGGCTGTGAGAAGGAACCTGGGTAGTAGGGTTACTTTAAAATGAAAGCCTAGATACTAGGGCTGCGAGAAGGAACCTGGATAGTAGGGTTACTTCGAAATGAAAGCCTGGATAGTAGGGTTGTGAGAAGGAACCTAGATAGTAGGGTTACTTCCAATGAAAGCCTGGATAGTAGGGCTGTGAGAAGGAACCTGGATAGTAGGGTTACCTCGAAATGAAAGCCTGGATAGTAGGGTTGTGATAAGGAACCTGGATAATAGGGTTACTTCGAAATGAAAGCCCGGATAGTAGGGCTGTGAGAAAGAACCTGGGTCGTATGGTTACTTTGAGATGAAAGCCTGGATAGTAGGGTTGTGAGAAGGAACCTGGATAGTAGGGTTACTTCGAAATGAAAGCCTAGATAATAGGGATGTGAGAAGGAACCTGGATATTAGTGTTACTTCGAAATTAAAGCCTGGATAGTAGGACTGTGAGAAAGAACCTGAGTTGTAGGGTTACTTCGAGATGAAAGCCTGGATAGTAGGGTTGCGAGAAGGAACCTGGATAGTAGGGTTGTGAAAAGGAACCTGGATAGCAGGGTAACTTCTAAATGAAAGCCTGGATAGTAAGGTTGTGAGAAGGATCCTTGGTCGTAGGGTTACTTCGAGATGAAAACCTGGATAATAGTGCTGTGAGAAGGAACCTGGATAGTAGGGTTACTTCGAAATGAAAGCCTGGATAGTAGGGCTGTAAGAAGGAACCTAGATAGTAGGGTTACTTCGAAATGAAAGCCTGTATAGTAGGGCTGTGAAAAGGAACCTAAATAGTAGGGTTACTTTAAAGTGATAGTGTATATTAGTTGACCCGTTTGGTTTTGGGAACTGAGTTTCCATCAGTCGTCTGTAGATGTAACCTGTATAATTGCTGGATTTGTTGAATCTAATAGTCTTTTCCTGCAAAGATATCAGGGTTAATTATATGCGATGCATGAAATGCAGGGTGAAATGATGTTCTCAAAATAAATGAGATTATGTTGTATATGATATGTATGCGTATGTCATGATGTATGTACATGAAATGCTATCAGAGTATGCCCACGTCTGGGAAAATAAATCCCTGACAGTTGCTGGAGATTTGTAAATATTCTGTCGGGAAGAGATTCTGCTTGCGAATAAACTCTGCGAGGAACAAATTTAGGGAGTGAATTTTTTTGCAGCTGAAGTGATGAACCCTGTCGGGGATTGAGCCTCTATCTAGAGAAATAAACTCTGCTTGGGGGATGAATTTTAATGACTCGCCTGCGATTATGGAATTCGGCTTGAGGATATAGCTGTTAGGTTTCAAAAGGACCCTGGCTTGGGAGGTTACGTCCTGTTTCAGGAAAGCTGACATTAATGCTTTTGAATAATTTTACTCTGTGGGGAGTGTATGTACCAATTATTGTGTTCCAAAGCTGACTCTATCCCGGTACCTGCTGGGCGGAGTAACTGTCGGGTTTGGTACTTCTTCTTCTTGCCCCTGTTTCTGGAATTACGAGTAATTATCTTTTGTTTCTAATGTAAATGTTTATGAGCAACAATTATTTTCAAATGCATATATCAAAAATAATTCATTGGACGTTCTTGCAAAACAAAACAGAAAAAGAAAAACAGATCGAAGTTTCTTGTGAAAATGATTTGTATTGATTTTTGAAATTGGCCTATAATAGGCGTTTTTGTACAAGGAGGCTGACACTCTAGTAATAGAACGCCGCCCAAAAATAGAAACTATATAATTTGCGTAAAAGAAATAAAAACAGATACGTGAAATAACCCCATTGGGTTCCAACTCTACTATTGCCTTTATATCTTCAAGCGTCTCATCACTTTGCTTCTTGGCTGAAGGTTGATCAGATTGGTTGGCGCCATCCAAGCTTGATAGTCAATACCGAAGTCTGGTCGCAAGATGATCCAATGAGACATAGTGGTACACTTTATATCCCTAACTTTTGCCTGGACCGCCCTTTCGGGTTTTCGGTCCATCGCAATACTCCTTTTTGCCCAAGCCGCCCTTTCGGGTTTTTGACTTGTCGGGTGTACAAATTTTTCCATTTGCATCCCTTACTTTTGCCCGAACCCTTTTGGTTTACCGGGAAGCCCTTATTTTTGCCTAGGCCAGTAGACCTAACGGGTCTTTTGATTAGGCGTAGTATCTTTTCACTATGTCTGCATTGACAGGGTGAGGAAGGTCGTCACCGTCCATGGTGGTTAGAATCATAGCTCCACCCGAGAAAATGTTCTTAACCACAAATGGCCCTTCGTACATGGGGGTCCATTTGCCCCTGGGATCACCTTGCGGCAGTATGATGCGTTTGATTACTAGATCCCCGACTTGATATTCTTGACGCTTGTCTTTCTTGTTAAAAGCCTTGATCATTCGCTTTTGGTACGTCTGACCATGGAAGATAGCAGTAAGTCTCTTTTCATCGACTAGATTTAACCAATCAAGTCGGGTTCAGATCCAGTCGTCTTCGTTCAATCACGCATCCTTCATAATCTTGAGAGAAGGTATCTGGAGTTTGATGGGTAGGAATGCCTCCATACCATATACCAGAGAGTAGGGTGTTGCCCCTGTCGACCTCCGTGCTGAGGTACGGTACCCATGAAGAGCAAGTGGTAACATCTCATTCTAGTCTTTGTATGTCACTATCATCTTCTATACAATCTTCTTGATATTCTTGTTAGCTGCTTCAACAGCGCCATTCATCTTTGGCTGGTAGGGAGAAGAATTATGATGTTGTATCTTGAACTATTTACAGAGCTCAATGATCATTGTGTTGTTGAGATTCATACCATTGTCAGTAATAATTCT
Organism: Vicia faba; assembly: GCA_948472305.1. NCBI lineage: Eukaryota > Viridiplantae > Streptophyta > Magnoliopsida > Fabales > Fabaceae > Vicia > Vicia faba. The sequence continues at coordinate 1,718,752,692 of OX451736.1, read as the reverse complement.
CTCTAGCACACCATATCGACAGATCAGATTATGTCAGATAAACCGCACCACGACGCTCTTGGTTACTGTAGCAAAAGAGGCTGCCTCAAGCCACTTCGTGAAGTAATCAATGGCTACTAGGATGAAGCGATGTCCATTGGAAGCGGTGGGCCTGATTTCTCCGATCATGTTGATTCCCCACAGTGCAAAGGGCCACGGAGTTGTCAAGACGTTTAAGGGGACCAGAGGCACATGCACCTTATCAGCATAGATTTGACACTTATGACAAGTTCGAGAGTGTTGATAACAATCGGCTTCCATAGTGGACAAGTAATATCCTTCCTGTAGGATCTTCTTAGCCATGGTGTGTCCACTGGAATGGGTTCCGAAGGTGCCTTCATGTAGATCTGTCATGATCCTCTCTGCTCCGCTCTTGTCTACACATCGTAGTAGTATGGAGTCATGGTTGCATTTATAGAGGATTCCATTACTGAGGAAGAACTTTGCAGTGAACCTTCTCATAAACTTTTATCGTTGACAGATGCCCCTTCGGGATACTCTTGAGCTTCGAGATACCTTTTCACCTCATGAAACCAAGGGTTGTCTGCCACTTCTTCGGTATCGATTTCACAGCAGTGTGCTGGTTCATCCAACCTCTCTATGGTGATTTGGGGAGCTTAATTGTCCCACCTAACCTTGAACATAGAAGACATGGTAGCTAGCACATCCTCTAACTTGTTCTCCTCTCATGGGAAATGTTCAAAGGTTACCTCCTCAAAGTGTGGGAGCAATGTCAGTACGTACTCTTTGTACGGGATGAGATTCGGGTGCTTCGTATCCCACTCGCCTTTGATATGACTTATCACCAAAGAGGAGTCCCCGAATACACTCAAGAACTCGATCCTTAGGTCAATGTAATCCCTAAGACCCATGACGCACGCTTCATATTCCGCCACATTGTTGGTGCAGTTGAAACATAATCGGGAAGTGAACGGAGTATGACAGCCCTCGGGAGATATGATTACGGTGCCAATGCCGTTACCCAGTGCGTTTGAGGCTCCATCAAAATACATAGACCATCGGGATCCTTCCTCGGGTCCTTCATCCGGTCCAGGTTCTTCATAGTCAGTCATCAGCATAATATTCTCATCTGGGAACTCAGAATTCATGGACTGGTAGTCATCCACGGCTTGATGAGCCAAATGATCGGCCAATACACTCCCCTTGATTGCCTTATAGGTTGTATATTGTATATCGTATTCAGTTAATATCATCTGCCATCTTGCTATTCTTCTGGAGAGTGCAGGTGTGATCGGTGGGAACGAGAACTGACTGTTTTTTGAATGCTGGTTCGCGTTTGCGTTTGTTTTTGCAAAGTGTCGCGGTAAGCAAGAGTCGCCACCGTCTTTTATTTTATCCAACAAGGGAAAGGACAAAAGCATAGAAAAAATTCCTTTTCGAGATTGTTTCTCGGGTTCGGGAGGTAGATTATAGAAAGGGAAGGTGTTAGCACCCTTTCTATCCGTGGTTATCCACGGGCTCTTAGGTACTTGCTCACTATGTTTTCAAATGGTTTGCTTTTCTTTGTGATTGTGAGTTTTGAAAAGAATTTTGTTTTTGAAGAAAGTGTAAGTGCGAAAAGTTTTTGTTTTATTTTTAAAAGGAGCAAGTACTTAAGAACCTCTACCTACTCAAAAAGGAATTTAATTATGAAAATGTCCTTTAGACAGTGCTATCCCACTATTGACGAGTAGGTAGCAACGTCGTTGGAGTTTTTCGGGTCAATTCGATTTTAGGGACGTGTGGTCACTGAAGCAACGTTAGGACACTTTAGTGGTAATCCTAATGTCTTAGATCATTTTTATCGAGGCAACCATTTCGAGGCAACTTATGATCTTGGGACAAAAGGACGACCTCTAAAACATCCTATACTTAATGACCACGTTCGAGGCAACCAAGTGAGGCGTACCCTAGGAGTGGCATGTGCGAGTGTGTCAATTTCCAGTTTATGTTATCTTTGTACATGTTATGGTGAGTTGTGGTTGATTTTAAATTAAGATAGATCTTGTCATACAATCCTAGTTAGCATACATCTAAATAGTTAATATATGTACAGGAATTTAAAGTGCTAGAATTGTAAATCCTACGCTATTACAAAGCTTCGGGGAGGGGGATTATTTACATGTCCAAAAATTGGGGAAGTAAAGCAGTAAAAGTAGAAGTCTTAATTTAAGCTATTACAAACCAATAAGCAGTTACATTAAAATAAGCGCGCATGAATCTGAAAATAAACTCTAAAAATCCTAAGAATAAAATCTTTTTGTTGTTTTATTTTATTTTGTGAAAATGATCTAAATCTATTTAATTTTAGTTTTTTTGAGAAAATGTTAAGATAATTATGAGATTAATTAACAAAGTTAATTTCAATAGAAAAACTAGCCTAATGTTTTTGTGGTTTTTGATTTTAATGTTAATTAAAAAAGATAAAAAAGATGTCAATGAAAACAAGAATAAAATACAAGGGGGGATCCTTCGATCGAAGCAAAAAAAGGGAGTTTTGACCCAGGGAGGAAAAGGAAGCTTCGATCCAGAGAGGGTCATGGTCCTTTCGATTGGGCCAGGAAGTGGGCATGAACAGCCTTCGATCCAGGGAAGGGATTGTCTTTTGATCATGGAGGTCATGGCTTTCGATCCAGGAATGAGATGCCTCCTTCGATCCAGCATGCTAAGGGGTTCGATCCAGAGAAGGTGTCTCCTTCGATCTGGGCTGTTATACCTGCAAAAGCATGTTAGTGAAATAAAATGCAGGGCCTGGGTATTGGACCCCAGGCCCTTCGATCCTGCGCTTGCTGGGTTTCTTCAGGCTATGTGTGCAGCAAATGTTAGCAAACGAAAAACATGACCTGGGTGCCAAACCCAGGCCTTTCGATCCTGTCTAGGATGGCAAATCGAAAGTAACAACAAGTAATGATATGTTATGCAAAAAACAAGGTTGGATAATTTACCCTTTCTTACCAGCAGATTGGACTTCGATTTGGAAGCTTCCTGGATGTAGGCACCTTCGATCTGGGATTTCTAGGGCGTTGATGCTTTTGTTGAAGGATTGCTTTAGCACAGCCTGTGGTGGGTAGCGTCTCCAACTCCTCCCTGTTTTGTTTCTGCAGAGTTTTCTGTATATTTCGTGTGTATATTTTCTGTGTAATTTTTCGTGTGATTTTTCGTGTGTGGATATGATTTTCGTGTAGAGTTTTTTGTGTGTGTTTCGTGTCTAATTTTCGTGTCCTGGGTATGTATGTTGGCCTCTGTATTTATAGGGGTGTGAGAGTGCAGTAATGGCAGGAGACAGCCATTAAACAGGCCATTAAATGCCATGAGACAAGAAACAGACACATTAAAAGTTTTCCTCTTTTGAAACATTTGTGTCTCTTGAATGAACCTGGACGCTTTTGACTTGAGTGCCCTCTTGATGACCTATTTCGAATGGTCCCCTTTGAATGGGCTGATGGCTTCCTTCGAATGCTTTTCGAAAGCTTCTTTGAATGGACCCTTTGAATGCTTCTTCGAATGGACCTTTTTTGGAATTCCAATCGAAGGACACTGTTATAATGCCAATCGAAGTACTTGTCCATAATGCCAATCGAAAGGATCCTTCAGAATACCAATCGAAGGGTCTTTCAGAATGCCAATCGAAAGCCTTGACATAATGCCAATCGAAAGGCTCCTTCAGAATTCCAATTGATGGGTCTTTCAGAATGCCAATCGAATTGCTCCTTCAAAATGCCAATCGAAATGCTCCTTCAGAATGCCAATCGAAGGGTCTTTCAGAATGCCAATCGAAGTGCTCCTTCAGAATGCCAATCGAAATGCTCCTTCAGAATGCCAATCGAAGGGTCTTTCAAAATGCCAATCGAAATGTACTTAAAGCACCACTCAAAAATTTTCCTTTTCCTTAGGCAAGGGTTTGTGATCAACCATGCAGGGGGAAGACCTTGGAAAACATGAGAGGGCAAATTTTAGGGTGCAACAGTTTCCCCTGTTCAATTTTCTTAAACTTGAGGATATAGATTGGCTTTTGAGCCTTTCGTGATCCGAAGGTGGAAGATAATTGAACACTAGAGTGCCCAGAAATTTGCACTCGCATGGTGTAGTATCAGCATTGTGATGTCGGGAATGGTCTTACAGATGCCATTTGGAGATTGTTGGTAGGAGGATGGGCTTATAGATGCCATCTGCAGGAGTGTCGATCGCATAAGAGATTCCTTAGCGAGAACTTGCATACCTGTTGTTGTAGAAGATTCCACTGGGGAAGTCTGACTTCGTTGAGATTTAGGAACCCACCTGTACTTCAACTGAAAGAATGCTTCAACTGAGTTTTAAGAACCTGTTCATAATTCAACTGGGGGGAAACATCTTCATCAAGATCTAGGAACTATCTCGTGCTCAATGGAGTAAACCGTTGAGGTTATAGAACTTGTCCACACTATGACGGAGGAAAACATCAAGATCTAGGAACTGACTCGTGCTCAATGGAGTATACCGTTGAGGTTATAGTACTCATCCACACTATGACGTAGGGAAATGTGATGTTTTAGCTGGGAAAATAAATCCCGGAGCTGTTGGAGAATAGAGTTGAGTATGGATAATTGTCAGAATTGCATTTGCGTCTGGAGCGTATCTGAAATGTATTTGAATGAGTGACAGAATGACATCCGAATTTGGATCGTATATGGACTGTAATTTAAATGAGTGACAGAATGACATCCGAATTTGGACTGTAATTTGAATGAGTGACAGAATGACATCTGAATCTGGATCGTATCTGGACTGTAGTTTGAATGAGTGACAGAATGACATCCGAATCTGGATCGTATCTGGACTGTAATTTGAATGAGTGACAGAATGACATCCGAATCTGGATCGTATCTGGACTGTAGTTTGAATGAGTGACAGAATGACATCCGAATCTGGATCGTATCTGGACTATAGTTTGAATGAGTGACAGAATCACATCCGAATTTGGATCGTATCTGAACTGTAATTTGAATGAGTGACAGAATGACATTCGAATCTGGATCGTATCTGGACTGTAGTTTGAATGAGTGACAGAATGACATCCGAATCTAGATCGTATCTGGACTGTCTCTAGAAGGAATCTGGAATAAGTATCAGAATGTCAGCCATATATGGGTCGCATCTGAACTATCTCTAGAAGGAATCTGGAATAAGTATCAGAATGTCATCCATATCTGGGTCGCATCTGAACTATCTCTAGAAGGAATCTGGAATAAGTATCAGAATGTCAGCCATATCTGGGTCGCATCTGAACTATCTCTAGAAGGAATCTGGAATAAGTATCAGAATGTCAGCCATATCTGGGTCACATCTGAACTATCACTAGAATGAATCTGGAATAAGTATCAGAATGTCAGCCATATCTGGGTCGCATCTAAAGTATCTCTAGAAGGAATCTGGAATAAGTATCAAAATGTCAGCCATATCTGGGTCGCATCTGAACTATCTCTAGAAGGAATCTGGAATAAGTATCAGAATGTCATCCATATCTGGGTCGCATCTGAACTATCTCTAGAAGGAATCTGTAATCAGTATCAGAATGTCAACCATATCTGGGTTGCATCTGAACTATCTCTAGAAGGAATCTGGAATAAGTATCAGAATGTCAGCCATATCTGGGTCGCATCTGAACTATCTCTAGAAGGAATCTGGAATAAGTATCAGAATGTCAGCCATATCTGGGTCGCATCTGAACTATCTCTAGAAGGAATCTCAGAAGATGATGATCTTTCCCTGTTGATTGATCTTTCCTGAAAAGGTAAAGAGTTAGTTGTATGCAATGTCATGATGTATGTATTGTCATGATGTATGCATTGTGTAATGATGTTCTCAAAGTAAAATGAGATTTGTGTCATGTGTATTTTGTATGCATATGTTATGAATGTTGTTGAAGTGTAATTTTGTCTTGGATTTTGCTGAAAATGTTTCCACCGGGGGTCCCTGCTTTGTTGTTTGAGGAGAACTCCGCTGGGGGATAATGAAAACTCTGTGGGGAGTAGATGCTCTGCTGAGGATTTTAACAATGAACTCCGCTGGGGATTCCGTTGATAAGCTCTGTTAGGGATTTTGATGATAAACTCCATTGGGGATGGATTACCGTTGCTGGTGATATTGAATCTGTTGAGGATAGAAGTCTTGCTTGGGGAAAGAAAGAACTTCGCTGGGGATGATCTTTCAGTTGCAACTTGTTGAGGATAACATTCTGAAATTGGCTGAGGAGACTTATTTGTGCTTCGCAGGGGACAAGCTTCCAGAGTCTACTGGGGAAGTGGAGTTGTGGTCCTTTAACTTGTAGTAGTCAGAGAGGCAAACTCAAGCTGGGGAATCATGTCGTTGTTGGGGAGATAAACCATGTCGTCAGTCTGCTGGGGAGGTGACATCTTCGTTGGGGGAAGTCCTCGAGGATTCTTGAGATTGATTCAGCTGGGGAAAGGTTTTCAGAGATTAAACCCTTGCTAGGAGTCATCCTATGAGCAGGATTTGGGGAGATTTGTCATTTCCCCTAGTAGCAGGTGTTTGTGGCACTGCCTGGAAATGTTGGACTGTATTTAACCCTTCACTGAGATTGATGTTCAATGCCCCAAGCGACGGAGATGGAGACTTGCCCCTGGTTACTCTGCACTTCTTTGAGAAATTTCCTGGAATCTTGACTGGGCTGCCCCAGGTGTGCTGGATAGTGACATGTCATGCCCCCTTGTTTATAGGAGATTTGCCAATGGAAGCGTCATCCTTTTTGAAGTGATTTTGTTCACTAAGAGGGCTTTCGTTCATCGGATATTCGTTGTGTGAATTTCTCCGCTGTCAAACAAATAGCCAAATGCAAACAGTGATATTCAGATAATGCAAAGTTTATGCTTGTCTCGAAGTTTTTGAAAAATGCGTTTTTTAGCAGAAAACTCTTTATAAGACCAATTCAACACAAGATTTAGGACAAAGCCCTACAGGAGTCAGGATACCTTTTGTAACAGTATGCTTTCGAACTAACCCATTCTTCAGTTAGTACTTTTGAAGGGTTGTAACGTGGCTTGGTTCACAGTTTAAGAAACAAAGGATAAAGGCTCAAAGTATATTTGTACCCACCCGCTCTTCGTGATGTTCTTCAATCCTAAACTCAGTTAATTATGCATTTGAACTCCAAATGAGTCTGGAATGACGTTTTTGGTGATGGTTCACACAAGTTCAATTTTTGAAGGCAGTCATTTTTGCAACATTTTTCATTTTGTTGAGGATTTTTAGCGACCTCGTTCTTTTGATTTGTTATTCCTAACTTTTGACTCACTGTTCCTGTTTTCGAGATTACAGTCAGCGGGATGCCCCAGCTTTCTTAAACCTCCTTTATAGGTTTTGGCTCAGTGGGCTTTTTTTTTTGAGAGATTGACTGCCTATGAGATAAGGAACCATCACTGTCTTTTGATTCCAGAGGAATGCTTTTGATGTCGTTCGTTGTATTATGAACTGAGAGTTTTGCGACTTCAATGCATATCTTTTGAATTAACTGAGAGACTACCCTGCCCCAGGTTTAAATTAAAGGTTTCAATTTGTGTTTAAAACAGAAAACTTCTACTTCTTTTGCTCGAAGGGGTTGACTAGGTATCATGTCCCGGGCTGTTGGAATGGTATGTACACCTTGCATCAGGATTGTACTTTAGGGAGGTTATGTTGGGATTCTTAGGAGGGTCCCTTAACGTCACCAGATTCAACCTCAACAGGTGTTGTAAAGCTTGAGACAGCGACACGTTGAGCTCAGTAAATTGCCTTCTGGGCTTACTCTGATCAACCCGTTGTTCTTGGAGAGGTTTTTGTTGGACCCTTGAGGTAGTAGCAACTTGGAGAGGTCCATTCTTCACCATACCAAACTCTTGTCTTCTAGGAGGCTGATTAATGATTTGATCCCCAGCCTTGACCGTTTGCTTCATGTTGTTGTATCTGTCTTAATGAAGCTGGTGGATCATGGTTCTCAACTCTTCTTGTTCCCGAGCTAAGCCTTGGATAAGAGTTATCTGCCCCGGCATTTGGGTTCTCATTGCATCTACCCCAGCTTGTAGATGTTTCAGCCGTTCGTCCTTATTATCTTCAGAACTTTTCTTGACCAAATTCCCCATGAGGAGTGTTCTCAACTCTTCCTGCCCCTTGGATAGGTTTAGGAAGATTTCCCTGAACTGAGTCTCCTGGTTGTCTTGTTAGAAAGCCATTGTTGAAATAAACAGCGAGAACATGAGAGACCTATACTGGAAGACCTGCTATGCAATGATATGTATGATATATGTATGCAATGTTTTCAAGGATCTCGCGGGGTAAACCATAAGCTTGTTAGAATTTGAATCCGGTAGCTTGATTGAAGGAACTTCATGTTGCTGAGAGTCCTTCTTCAAGAGTCAAGCTCACCATATCGAGTGGGTCATAGCCCCTGACTCAAGTTATCATGCTTGGATTTCTAGACACCCTTGGCTAGAGGAAAATAAATCCCATTTTCCCCTTGCTAGCCATTTGATTTACCATAACCTACATCACAGACCCTTGAGATCCTTGAAATGGTTAAAGAAATGCTAAGGCATGATGTTATGATGTGTATGTTATGTGTTTAAGCATAAATTTGAGGTGATGTAAGTAAGCCCTATAATAAATCCAAATTGTTGGATAAGGACTGTAAACAAAACCTGTCGGGAACTCATGTTGTCAGATAACAAGTATGTGCAAGTAGTTCAAGTTTGAAGGCACACAAGTCACACATATAGCCTTAATTTTAGGCTGGCATGGAGTTTAGGCATTACCCTCTTTCAGTTTAGTTGGTTTAAACCTTTCCTAAAAAAATAGTAACCGGGTTCTAGAGGATCTCAATATCACTGACTACCCTCAATCGGTCATAATTCCAACTTAGCAACCTTTTCTTGCGGCCGGAACCATCGCGAGAGTTTAGTCTCAATGAGTGTAGCATACTGCTACTGTTCTATGGCCAAGTTGGTCAATTTAAGGTTCTAAGGTCAGTTGGTGCTTAATGACTCCTCAGAAGACCCATATTCTCCTCGTTTCAACACAAGGGATATCGGTACAAACCAAGGTGCCACACCAACGTAGCTACTGCTTCATCCGTGTCGGTCTACGCCGGACAGATCCCTCACAGTTTATTGCTACTTACCTAAAAAGGTTACCCCCAGATCTGGGTTAGGATCTATAGAACTCCGATACAAGCCCACAAAATTAAAAGCATACAAAGCAATACAATTGAAAACACAAGTGATCTAATCCATGGTATACCTCACTCATCAAAATCCCCAGAAGAGTCACCAGTTCTGTGATCGGTGGGAACGAGAACTGACTATTTTTTGAATGTTGGTTCGCGTTTGCGTTTGTTTTTGCAAAGTGTCGCGGTAAGCAAGAGTCGCCACCGTCTTTTATTTTATCCAACAAGGGAAAGGACAAAAGCACAAAAAAAATTCCTTTTCGAGATTGTTTCTCGGGTTCGGGAGGTAGATTATAGAAAGGGAAGGTGTTAGCACCCTTTCTATCCGTGGTTATCCACGGGCTCTTACGTACTTGCTCACTATGTTTTCAAAAGGTTTGCTTTTCTTTGTGATTGTGGGTTTTGAAAAGAATTTTGTTTTTGAAGAAAGTGTAAGTGCGAAAAGTTTTTGTTTTGTTTTTAAAAGGAGCAAGTACTTAAGAACCTCTACCTACTCAAAAAGGAATTTAATTGTGCAAATGTCCTTTAGACAGTGCTATCCCACTATTGAGGAGTAGGTAGCACCGTCATTGGAGTTTTCCGAGTCAATTCGATTTTAGGGACGTGTGGTCACTAAAGCAACGTTAGGACACTTTAGTGGTAATCCTAATGTCTTAGATCATTTTTATCGAGGCAACCATTTCGAGGCAACTTATGATCTTGGGACAAAAGGACGACCTCTAAAACATCATATACTTAATGACCACGTTCGAGGCAACCAAGTGAGGCGTACCCTAGGAGTGGCATGTGCGAGTGTGTCAATTTCCAGTTTATGTTATCTTTGTACATGTTATGGTGAGTTGTGGTTGATTTTAAATTAAGATAGATCTTGTCATACAATCCTAGTTAGCATACATCTAAACAGTTAATATATGTACAGGAATTTAAAGTGCGAGAATTGTAAATCCTATGTTATTACAAGGCTTCGGGGAGGGGGATTATTTACATGTCCAAAAATTGGGGAAGTAAAGCAGTAAAAGTAGAAGTCTTAATTTAAGTTATTACAAACCAATAAGCAGTTACAATAAAATAAGCGCGCATGAATCTGAAAATAAACTCTAAAAATCCTAAGAATAAAATCTTTTTGTTGTTTTATTTTATTTTGTGAAAATGATCTAAATCTATTTAATTTTAGTTTTTTTGAGAAAATGTTAATATAATTAAGAGATTAATTAACAAAGTTAATTTCAATAGAAAAACTAGTCTAATGTTTTTGTGGTTTTTGATTTTAATGTTAATTAAAAAAGATAAAAAAGATGTCAATGAAAACAAGAATAAAATACAAGGGGGGATCCTTCGATCAAGGCAAAAAAAGGGAGTTTTGACCCAGGGAGGGAAACGAATGTTCGATCCAGAGAGGGTCATGGTCCTTTTGATTGGGCCAGGAAGTGGGCATGAACAGCCTTCGATCCAGGGAAGGGATTGTCTTTTGATCATGGAGGTCATGGCTTTCGATCCAGGAATGAGATGCCTCCTTCGATCCAGCATGCTAAGGGGTTCGATCCAGAGAAGGTGTCTCCTTCGATCTGGGCTGTTATACCTGCAAAAGCATGTTAGCGAAATAAAATACATGGCCTGGGTATTGGACCCCAGGCCCTTTGATCCTGCGCTTGCTGGATTTCTTCAGGCTATGTCTGCAGCAAATGTTAGCAAACGAAAAACATGACCTGGGTGCCAAACCCAGGCCTTTCGATCCTGTCTAGGATGGCAAATCAAAAGTAACAACAAGTAATGATATGTTATGCAAAAAACAAGGTTGGATAATTTACCCTTTCTTACCAGGAGATTGGACTTCGATTTGGACGCTTCCTGGATGTAGGCACCTTCGATCTGGGATTTCTGGGGCGTTGATGCTTTTGTTGAAGGATTGCTTTAGCACAGCCTGTGGTGGGTAGCGTCTCTAACTCCTCCCTGTTTTTTTTCTGCATAGTTTTCTGTATATTTCGTGTGTATATTTTCTGTGTAATTTTTCATGTGATTTTTTGTGTGTGGATATGATTTTCGTGTAGACTTTTTTGTATGTGTTTCGTGTCTAATTTTCGTGTCCTGGGTATGTATGTTGGCCTCTGTATTTATAGGGGTGTGAGAGTGCAGTAATGGCAGGAGACAACCATTAAACAAGCCATTAAATGCCATGAGACAAGAAACAGACACATTAAAAGTTTTCCTCTTTTGAAACATTTGTGTCTCTTGAATGAACCTGGACGCTTTTGACTTGAGTGCCCTCTTGATGACCTCCTTCGAATGGTCCCCTTAGAATGGGCTGATGGCTTCCTTCGAATGCTTTTTGGAAGCTTCTTCGAATGGACCCTTTGAATGCTTCTTCGAATGGACCTTTTTGGAATTCCAATCGAAGGACACTGTTATAATGCCAATCGAAGTACTTGTCCATAATGCCAATCGAAAGGCTCCTTCAGAATGCCAATCGAAGGGTCTTTCAGAATGCCAATCGAAAGCCTTGACATAATGCCAATCGAAAGGCTCCTTCAGAATGCCAATCGAGGGTCTTTCAAAATGCCAATCGAATTGCTCCTTCAGAATTCCAATCGAAATGCTCCTTCAGAATTCCAATCGAAGGGTCTTTCAGAATGCCAAACGAAGTGCTCCTTCAGAATGCTAATCGAAATGCTCCTTCAGAATGCCAATCGAAGGGTCTTTCAGAATGCCAATAGAAATGTACTTAAAGCACCACTCAAAAATTTTCCTTTTCCTTAGGCAAGGGTTTATGATCAACCATGCAGGGGGAAGACCTTAGAAAACATGAGAGGGAAAATTTTGGGGTGCAACAGCAGGCTTCTCAAAAATGTACTTGATCGAATCCGTCTTCGATATCAACAAAGTAGTGTGAGTCAGCATATATTGTCTCAGTCAGCGAGCAGCCCATGCCAAAGCGCAACATGTTTTCTCGAGCAATGAGCATCGTGTCTCACAGTCGGTAAAAATTTTTCTAAGGTAGCATATTGCGTGCTCTTTTCGACCAGAGTCGTCATGCTGCCCCAGCACACACCCCATTGAATTTTCTAGCACTGTTAGGTATAAAGTCAAAGGTCTTCCTTCAACTGGAGGCATTAGAATTTTTTGTTCTTGAAGGTATTCCTTGATTCTTTCGAAAGCGGTTTGGCATTCGTCATTCCACTTTACCACTTGATCTTTCTTCAGAAGCTTGAAGATTGGCTCACAAGTAGCAGTCAGATGTGAAATGAACCTGGCGATATAATTCAGGCGTCCCAAGAAACCTCTAACTTCCTTCTCTGTACGGGGAGCTGGCATTTCTTGTATAGCTTTTACCTTTGCAGGATCTACCTGAATACCCTTGTCACTGACAATGAACCCTTGAAGCTTACCAGACCTTACTCCGAAGGTGCACTTGTTCGGATTCAACCTCAACTTTTATATCTTCAACCTGTCGAACAACTTTTGGAGATGATCAAGGTACTCTTCCTCAGTCTTAGATATGGCTATCATGTCATCAACATAAACCTCTATCTCATGGTGAATCATATTATGGAACAAAGCGACCATGGCGCGCTGATAGGTTGCCCCGACATTCTTTAACCCAAAAGGCATCACCTTGTAGCAGAAGGTTCCCCACTATGTAACGAAGGTTGTCTTCTCCATGTCTTCAGGATCCATCTTGATCTAGTTGTAGCATGAGAAACCATCCATGAAGGAGAAGATTTTGTGTTGCACGGTGTTGTTGACCAGAACATTAATGTGAGGAAGTGGGAAGTCATCCTTGGGGCTTTCCCTGTTCAGATCTCTGTAATCCACACACATTTGTACCTTACCATCCTTCTTAGGTACCAGAACATCGTTAGCAACCCACTGTGGAGAAGAAGTGACAACTAAGAATCATGCGTCGAACTGTTTCATGACCTCTACCTTGATCTTCTCTAACATTTCGGGACGCATACGACAGACCTTCTATTTAATCAGAGGACAATCTTCTTTGGTTGGCAGGCGATGAACCACAATATCAGTGTCTAAACCGCATCGTTTGGAAGCTTTAGAATGGTTGGAATTGACCTCTACGTGAGAAACCGAATCACCACTTTTTATCAATTTTTTGAGTTTTGTTCTTCCTTTCTCATGACTGCAACCCCTTTTTTCGTGCCTGGCTTTGTTCATTGTATATCCCTAAGTGAATTAGGGTTATAAAAACAACTAATATCTTTGCAATTTTTGAAGATTTGATTTGGTTTTCATGTTGTATGATATCCTTCCAAATTTAGTCTAATCATGCCATTCTTGTGCCAATCCACCTTGATTCGATTTGATTCTAATATGCCAGCATAATGAGCTTGTGATTCTGTCCAAAAATCCAATCAAAACAAATCTTTGCTATTATTTACCATTTATTTGATTTAATTCAATTTTTAATTAATAAAAAATCAAAATAAAATAAGTAATGAAGCAAATAACATGTGAGTGAGTATTTGGGTCGTAGACCATGTTATGAGTGAGGTGCAAGCATAAAAAGTTAGGCCCATTTGGCAAAAAATGCAATTTTGAGCACATTTGACTTTTGGGAATTTTGCAAAAAAGGTTAACTTTGATAAGGCATATCTCTTCCAATTTTAACCCTAGAGAGGTGTTCTTTGACTTTTTAGAACGATTAGGATGTCCCCTAAACAACCCTTTTGGTCTCATCTCAATTGGGTCTTCCATGTTCATGGAAGAAGCTTTAACCCAAAAAGTGCTTTTGTTGACTTTTCAAAGGGACCTATAATGTGGAAATTCATATCTTTTTGTGAGTGCATATTTTGAACATGATGGATGAAGATGAATTGTAGGTAATTGCATCCTCTTCAAAATGAGCCTTGGATGGAGAATTTCTGATAAAGTATGAGGAAGTTATGCTTGGTTAAAGTTTGGTTGACTTTTCCTAAGAAACCCTAATTTAGCAACTTTTGGGTTTTCATGAATTTGGGGCATTCCTTGAGGAATCATGATCAACCCTTGGTCAAATGATGGATATAACTTCAAAATTTTGATGTTGACCAAAAATCTTGAAGTTTGACTATATGTGGGCCACAATTGACTTTTGACCTAATATAGTCGATTCTCAAGCATCTGAGAAGTTGACTGAGAAAACTTCTTGTGCAAGGCTTGAAATTTGACATGGAAGGTCTTGAGAAAATATTAGGACCATGGAGAGCATATGAGGTCTTTGTAGTTCACCCATATTGATGAAAATGGAAACCCTTTTTTGAGGCACATTGCCTTAGGAGAGAGTTTGTCTGGTCAACTCTTGGGCAACCTTGAGCAAATTGAGGACCTCTAGGAGTAAGTTTTGTGTAAAATGAGAGGTCAAATTTTGGGGTACAACAGTATGTGTATATGATTATTAAGTAAGAACTTTCTGAATGTTTCCCTTTTGGTTCTTTGTTTTGGAATAAAAAAGATGATGATGGGTTTTTTTGTTATTTTAATTGGTTTCTGAATTGTTTATCATGTTTATAATCTCCATGAACTAGTATTTTTTTACTTGTTGGTTGCTTGGTTTCTTTACTTTAATACTATTTTACTGATATAAATTTCAGAATTGTTTAAGCACTATTACTCTTAAATACTGTGTTTCTGTTGGAAAGAAATATAATATGATAAATAAGATTCATAAGTGATTTGTTTCTCATACAATTTTTCACAAAAAACTTGTCTAAGAACAAATTCTTAAGGTTTGTGGATTTAAACTATATATATATATATATATATATATATATATATATATATATATATATATATATATATATATATATATATATATATATATATATATATATATATATATATATATATATATATATATATATATATATATATATATATATATATATATATATATATATATATATATATATATATATATATATATATATACAACTTGTTTGTGATGATCCCTTTGTATTGGTGTAGTTAGTCGAAGACCATCACTGATTCGAAGAACATCAAAGCCGCATCATCCGCCGTCGACACCAATAACCCCTTTTATTTCTTTGGTAAGTCAAGTTCAAATTCTATCTGTATCGATCAATTAAAAAACACAATTATTTTTATATAGATGTATTTATTTTTAGTCCATGTTAATAACTCTAGAAATAAATTTCTAGAAATAATTCATTTAATTCAAACAAAAAGGGAATAATCCGTTTATAGTGTTTTTGTTTACTTGAATTAGTAGAAAAAATGGATAAAAAATGGATGCCTGCCGATCGATTGTCACAAGAGTATGAGAATGCGGTATTGCAATTCGTTAAGTTTTCTGTTGAACACGCCAAAGACCCCGGTTGAATGAAGTGTCCTTGCTTGGGTTATTGTTATGTGGCTCAGGTTGACGCAGATGGATTGAAATCGCATTTACTAATGCGTGGAATTGATAGAAGTTATATGTGTTAGATATTTCACAGTGAAAAAAGTAACGACGATGTTGAACTGGGGGAGAAAAGTAGTACGACCTATGCTTCAGACGACAAGGACAGAGATACATACGATTTTGATCGAGCCGAAGAGATTGCATATGCACTTGAAGAAGATCTTCAGGATTCTCCCAAAATGTTTGAGAGATTGGTAAGCGATGCAGAGAAACCGTTGTATAAAGGTTGCACTAAATTCACAAGACTGTCTGTGGTATTAAAGTTGTACAACTTAAAGGCGGGCAATGGATGGTCAGATAAAAGTTTCACAAAGTTACTAGCCCTTATGAGAGATATGCTTCCGGAGGATAATGTTCTTCACAATCGAACCTATGAGGCAAAAAACATGTTGTGCTCTATTGGCATGAGCTATGATAAGATACATGTTTTTCCAAACGATTGTGTTTTGTTTTGAAATGAATATGCATCGTTAAATGAGTGCCCTAAATGCGGTTTGTCTCGATATAAGAAAAAATTATCTCCGGCAAAAGTCTTATGGTATTTTCCTATAATTCCGAGATTTAGGCGCATCTTTCATAGTGAAACCGATGAAAGACACCTGACTTGGCATGCAAATGAAAGAATTATTGATGGAAAGTATCGACATCCGGCAGATTCACCATAGTGGTCGAAAATTGATAATGATTATCTTGATTTTTGAGAAGAAGCAAGAAACCTTCGCTTGGATTTATCTACTGATGGAACGAACCCGCATGGTCTTCAAAGTATCTCACATACTACATGACCTGTGATTCTTATGATTTATAACCTACCTCCATGGCTATGTATGAAGCGTAAGTACATGATGTTATCTATGTTAATTTCTGGGCCTAAACAACCAGGGAATGACATAGACGTATACTTGACACCTTTGATCGAAGATTTAAAGATTTTATGGGAGAAAGGGGTAGAGGTTTATGATGGATATAGAAAACAAAGTTTCAATTTAAGGGCGACGTTGTTTGGCATAATCAATGATTTTCCAGCGTACGAGAATCTATCTGGGTATAGCATTAAAGGTCAACGTGCGTGTCCTGTTTGTGAAGATGGAACCAATACGACGCGTTTGGAACTTTGTCAGAAGAATGTGTTTCTCGGTCATCGTAGATTCTTACATTCTAAACATCACTACCGTGCTTTGAGAAAAGCATTCAATGGAGACACCGAACAACGTAAAGCTCCACCTGCATTGTCAGGTGACAAAATTTTTGAAAAGGTGAAAGATGTGTTTACTCAGTTTGGCAAGCCTTTTGCGCATACGGTTGTCAAAGGTGGGTGGAAGAAGAGATCGGTTTTTTTTTAATTACCATATCGGAAGTCTCTGTATGTGAGACATTTTAATATGTTATGCATATTGAAAAAAATGTATTTGAAAGTGTTATTGGTACGTTACTCAATATTAAAGGAAAGTCTAAGGATCTCCTTAAAGCAAGGAAGTACATGTTAAAGATGGGAATACGAACTGAACTAGGACTCAGGAAGAAAGGAAGCCGAACATATCTACCACCTTTTGCTTTTACTCTATCTAGAAAGGAGAAAAAGATATTGTGTAAGTTTCTAAGTGAAGTTAATGTTCCAGAAGGACACTCTTCATATATTAGAAGACTTGTGTCTATGAAAGACCTCAAGTTAAAGAGTTTAAAGAAACATGATTGCCATGTTATAATGGAGCATTTTCTACCAATAGGTATACGTTCTATTTTTCCAGATAAAGTAAGGAGCACGATAACTAAGTTGTGTTTTTTCTTTAGGTAAATTCGTAGTAAGATGATTAATCCTAAGATCTTACCAACATTGCAAAAAGAAATTGTTATTACTTTGTGTGAGCTTGAAATGTATTTTCCTCCCTCATTTTTTGACATAATGGTACATCTAGTTGCTCATCTTGTGAAAGAGACACAGTTGTGTGGACCAGCTTATATGATATGGATGTACCATGCTGAACGTTATATGAAAGTATTAAAAGGGTACGTGAAAAACCGAAGTCGCACAGAGGGTTGTATTGTTGAGCGATACATTGTTGAAGAAGAGGTTGAGTTTTATACTGAATAGTTGTCCAAAGTTGAATCCATTCGACTCCCCAAAAGTCATATTTTTGAAAAAAGGAAGGTAAAAGATTAATTGGAAATAAAATTGTGACAATATCAAAAGATGAACGGGATCAAGTGAATCTGTATGTTCTGCATAATGACAGTGAGGTTGAGCCATATGTTTAAATGCACAAGGATGTACTCTGAGGGTTAAATCAGAATAGAAATTAAAATTGGATAGTACGGGAGCACAATCAAAATTTTTTACCATGGTTTAAGGATCATATTTTTTCAAAGCTTCATTCAGATCCTGCTTCAATAACAGAAAGGTTGAGATGTTTGGCATATGGTCCAAGTTTGCATGTGTTTTCTTATAGCACATACGCAATTAATGGATACACATTTTATACCAAAGAACAAGATGATAAAAGTACTACGCAAAAAAATGGTGTCACCGTGCTTGCTGAAGCAATGCACATTTCAAGTATGAAGGACCTAAACCCAAAATATGCAAATATGTCATATTTTGGGGTTATCGAGCATATTTGGGTGTTTAATTACGAGAAGTTTCAGATTCCTATCTTTGGTTGCAAGTGGGTAACTAGTAGTGGCATACGAATGCATAAGTCAGGATTTTTGCAAGTGGATCTTAATAGGGAGGGGTACAAAGATGAGCCTTTTATTATAGCCTCTCAAGCTATACAAGTGTTCTATGTCACTGACCCGGCGAGTACAAAATGGTCTATAGTGCTTTTATCTAACAAAGTGGTTGATGATAACGGTGTAGACCAAGGTGATATTGATGATGAGAATGAGTCATGTATTAGACGGAATGAGTCGTATATTATAAATGATCAAGATGAGAATATTATAGAGGATTAATCATATATCAGAAATGATCATAATGAGGGAATTTGGATAAATCCATCCGTCCGCATTGTTAAGAACAAGTAAGTCATGTTCCAACCAAGAAAAGAAAGAGATGTTAGTGAAAGAGGTAGCATATAAAAATGTTTACGTTTATGTTTGTGTTTACGTTTATGTTAGTTTTTGGCATTGTCATGTTATATATATTTAAATGACTATGGAATTTTATATTGGGTTTATGTTTATGTTTATGTTTATTACAGGTTAGATGGCTACTAACGAGGATCACCCACGTGATGATTCTGGGCATGATGGAGATAAGACCGTCAATAAAATAGAAATGGAATATAGACGAGGAATAACAATAATGAAGAGAATCATTCGAGATAGAGATCAAGGCATAAAGTATGATGTGCATTGGTCTCAAGAAGGCCAACTAATTAAGCCTAACGATTCAATGTTGAAGAGTTATCTCAGTTCGGTGGTAAGGAGATAAATTTCAATTACATGTGAAGATTGGAGAGCGAGAGTGTTGGACGACGCTAAAGATAAAATATGGAGTGAGATACAGGTACCATATGTGATGTTATTAGTTTTTAATGACGATTATATCTTTAAATTACTTATACTAACGCACTTTGTGTATGATTTTCATAGAGGTTGTTCAACATTGAGGATACCAGGAGAGATTATATTCTCAAATTGGCCGGAAAATTACATAGAGGGTTTAGAGCTTTTTTATCAAACAAGTTTCTTAGGGATGCAGATAAAATTTTTGTTGATACAGAGCTTCCAAAGAAATATGCAGATTTGATTACACCTGAAGACCAATGCGTTCGAGGCTCCATCAAATTACATAGACCATCAGGATCCCTCCTCGGGTCCTTTATCCAGTCCAGGTTCTTCGCAGTCGGTTACCAACATGATATTCTCATCCGGGAACTCGAAATTCATAGACTGGTAGTCATCCATGGCCTGATGCGCCAAATGATCCGTAAATACACTCCCCTTGATTGCTTTTTGGGTTGTGTATTGGATGTCGTACTCGGTTAAGATCATCTGCCATCTTGCTAATCTTTCAGATAAGGCGGGCTTCTCGAAAATATATTTGATCGGATCCATCTTTGATATCAACAAGGTAGTGTGAGTCAACATATACTATCTCAGTCGGCGAGCAGCCCATGCGAAAGCGCAACAAGTTTTCTCGAGCAATGAGTATCGGGTCTCACAGTCGGTAAACTTTTTGCTAAGGTAGTAAATTGCATGCTCTTTTCGACCAGACTCGTCATGTTGCCCCAACACACACCCCCATTGAATTATCTAGCACTGTCAAGTATAATATCAAAGGTCTTCCTTCAACTGGAGGTATCAAAATTGGTGGTTCTTGAAGGTATTCCTTAATTCTTTCGAAAGAGGTATGGCATTCATCATTCCATTTACCACTTGATCTTTCTTCAGCAGCTTGAAGATTGGCTCACAAGTAGCAGTCAGATGTGAAATGAACCTGGCGATGTAATTCAGGCGGCCCAAGAAACCTTTGACTTCTTTTTCTATGCGGGGAGCCGGCATCTCTTGTGTCACTTTTACCTTTGCAGGGTCTACCTGAATACCTTTGTTAGTGACAACAAAACCCAGAAGCTTGCCAGACCTTACCCCGAAGGTACACTTGTTCGGATTCAACCTCATCTTGTACGTCTTCAACCTGTCAAACAGTTTCTGGAGATGATCAAGGTGCTCTTCCTCAGTCTGGGACCTGGCTATCATGTCATCGACATAAACCTCGACCTCGTGGTGAATCATATCGTGGAACAAAGAAACCATGGCGCGCTGATAAGTTGCCCCAGCATTCTTCAACCCGAAATGCATTACCTTGTAACAGAAGGTGCCCCACTGTGTAACAAAGGTTGTCTTCTCCATGTCCTCTGGAGCCATCTTGATCTGGTTGTAGCCAGAAAAACCATCCATGAAGGAGAAGATCTTGTGCTACGCGGTGTTATCGACTAGAACATCAATGTGAGGAAGTGGGACGTCATCCTTGGGGCTTTCCATGTTCAGATCTTTGTAGTCCACACACATTCGTACCTTACCGTCCTTCTTAGGTACCGAAACAATGTTGGCAACCCACTGCAGATAAGAAGTGACAGCTAAGAATCCTGCGTCGAACTGTTTCATGACCTCTGCCTTGATTTTCTATGACATTTCAGGGCGCATACGACGGACCTTCTGCTTTACCAGAGGGAAGTCTTCTTTAGTCGTCAGGCGATGTACCACAATATCAGTGTCCAAACCAGGCATGTCTTCACAGGACCAGGCAAAGATCTCAACATAGTCGTGTAGCATCGGTACTAACCGTTGTTTGACACTAGGCTCCAGATTCGCACCTATCTTAACCTCTTTCCTGTCTTCCTCTGTACCCAAATTTACTGACTTAACCGGATCTTCATGAGGCTTTATGGCCCTTTCTTCCTGCTGTAATAGTCTAGCAAGTTCTCCAGGCACCTCACAATCATCCTCACCTTCGTCCTCGGCTTGGTTGATCGGATTTTTGAAGTCATAACTGGGAGTAGCAGAGCTGTTATCAATGGGATCCAGAGTGGATATGGATATGCATTGTGATAGTGAGTGTGTGCAAGAAAATAATTGTTTTGATAAAGTGAGAGATAGAAAAGAAAAACAAGGAGCACAAAATTTGTATGCAAGAAACGTCCAAGCTTTATTAATGATATATGAAATGACAAATAATAGCCTTCACAAGCAAAGCCAAGGTGCCTCGGGCAAGGCACCAGGCCGTAAAGTTTCAAATTGTTTATTACAAATCTTAAAACAAATGAGTCAATTACTACAGAATAAAATAAACAGGTATGAAGTCCCTAGTCGTCCAATTATTCGGTCCACCGTTGGTTGTTGGGTAGATCCAGCTGTCGATGTCTGAATCCTCTTCACTGTCTTCAATTGCATTAATTTCCTAATTACTGATGTGTAGAGGGGGTCTTCCAGTCTGAGTGCACCTAACAGCCCTTTGAGCCCCTGTAGTAAAGCCCAAACCAAATTTGTCAGTTTTGTGAGTAAAATCAGGGAGTTGACCCCAATTTGTACACCCACCTTCTTCAACTACAGCCTTGGCATCCTTGAGAGAAGCCATCTTCAACGGAGGTTTGTTGGTAGTAACTTCAGTTGATGCCAAGACCGGAGGAACCTCTTCGAAATTCTGACAAGGAGTTTCTATGAATTCCCCGTCCATTTCTACGTAGCGGAAGTAATTGAGGTAACTCACCATATATTCTTCTTCACCTCGCATTGTGACAATCTTTCCCTTCACTGGATACTTCAGCATTTGATGGAGTGTGGAAGTAACTGCCCCAGCCACATGGATCCAAGGACGGCCCAGCAAGCAAGAATACGACGGCCTGATATCCATTACATAGAAGGTAGACCCAAAAGTATGAGAACCCACTTTGACAGGGATGTCCACCTCCCCGTTCACCATTCTCTTCGATCCGTCAAAAGCCCTTACCACAATGTTACTAGGCTTCAGAGTCAAACCCTCACAATCCAAATGGTCCAACTCATTCTTCGGCAGAACATTCAGTGAAGACCCAGTATCTACCAGCACATGGGCCATAGTGGTGCCCGTGCACTCAATCGAGATATGTAGGGCATCATTATGATTCCTTCCTTTCGGTGTCAGATCTACATCTGAAAAACCTAGCCCATTGTCAGCAGTCAGGCTGGCCACACAATCTTTGAACTGATCTGCTAAAGTTTCCTGTGGCACATGCGCAATCTTGAGAAATGCAATTAAAGCCTTCGCATGGGCTTCGGAACACAATAGAAGAGACAACATGGATATCTTTGATTGGGTATGCCCCAGCTGCTCGACCACATTGTAGTCTCTCTTCTTAATAATTTTCAATATTTCCTCTATTTCTTGTGTAGAGGCTTCCACAACGATTTTTCTAGGCGCCTCCGTCTGGGCAGGCTCACCTATAATTTCCTTGCCCCGAGTCCCGGATGGCTCAGCAGCAGGGGTGATAACTCGAGTAAGCACATGAAGAGTAGTTGATGTACTAGCGGGAACAACAGATGGTATGATAATAGGTTTGTTGACAGTCTTCGGGGAAATCTCGGGAGAGAAAATCCTTCCGCTTCGGGTAACCTTACTAGCCCCGATAATATTACTGACATTAGTATCAACTTATTCATTCTTCTGATCTTTCTTAATGCCATGGTAGTACACATCAGCACCATAATGCCATGCGACAACCTTGTCTGAGGTGTACGGGATGGGACCAGGAACAGTGATTATCAACGGAGCAATTATTTGAACAGGTGTAATCCTAACAGGTCTTCTCGAGGAAA
Organism: Vicia faba; assembly: GCA_948472305.1. Lineage (NCBI taxonomy): Eukaryota > Viridiplantae > Streptophyta > Magnoliopsida > Fabales > Fabaceae > Vicia > Vicia faba. Next base: position 1,718,729,752 of record OX451736.1, on the reverse strand, counting down.
CCTTGGAAGGATTGTCGGAAATGGTTATAATAGCAACGTCTTCATTTGGAACAAAAGGAATCATAGTCTTCTCGAACAAAATTTCTTTATTAACCATCAGGCGCTGAACACCTGACTTCAACAAATGACAACCAGAATATAGAATTGAACACATGTGGCAACCTTCACCATAACCCGGAAATAAACCGGCCAACAACAAATTCTTCTTAACAGTCATAAGAGGAGTAGAAATTTCTCCAACAGAGGTCAGAAACAAATCAGTGTCAATAACATTAACTCCATGACCATGTTTGGGCATGGGAGCAGTTATAACATTCATCTTTTCTGGAGCATCGAACTCTATCTCCTTGGCTTCAAGCAGGTCTTGTACTTTGTTTCTCAGAGGCCAGCAATCATTTGTATCGTGGCCAGGACTCTCAGAATGGTAGGCGAATCGCGCGTTTGGATTGTATCTAGGAGATGTAGTATTTGGAGTCTTGGGAGCCTCTCTCAAGTTTTCTAAGTTAGATTTTAATAAATGAGGTAGAACTTCCGCCAAAGTCATGTTGATGCGGGTAAACTGCCGTTGTGGTCTTTCCACCCTTTGTTGATTGTTGCATTATGGAGCAACTGCGGGTCTTGGTATCACTACAGCTATTGATTATGCCTTCGTCTGGACGGGCTCAACCAGAATACCTTTACCTCGAGTCTCGGTTGACTCGATAGCAGGAATGTCAGTAGGAGTGATAACCGAGATTGTAACAGTTTTGTTAACATGAGTATTAACAGGAATGATTATAGGACTAGGAATAACCTTTGGAGGAGCAACAACAATAGGAATGATTATGGGTTTAGAAATAGCTTTTGGGGGAGAAATTTCTGGAGAGAAAACCCTTCCACTTCGGGTTATCTTACTAGTCCCTGCCATATTACTAACATCGGAGTCAACTTTCTCAGAACTTGAACTTTCAGCAGCTGGCCAATCTTGCTTGATACCGTAGTAGTAGACATCCCCTTCATAATTCCATGGTACGGTTTTGTCTGACGAATACGAGATTGGTCCAGGAATTGTAATTATCAAAGGAGATACTTTAGGAACTGATGTAATTCTAACGGGTCTTTTGGTGAAGACCCTGGAAGAATTGTCGGAAATGGTCACGATGGAAACATTATTATAAGAAATAGTTGGAATAGAATTCTTTTCAAACAAAATTTCCTTGTTATCTATTAGGCACTGAACGCCTGCTTTTAACAAAGGACAACTGTTTGGTGAAAAAAAACAGAAATGACAGCTTTCATCACAGCCTGGGAATACACCGGCATTTAACAAATTCTTTTTGATAGTCAAGAGTGGGGTCACAAGTTCATCAACTGAAGTAACAAACATATCTTCCTCAATGGCGTTGGTATTATGGTTGTGTTTGGGCATAGGGGTAGAAATGACATTGGGATTTTCAGGCGCATCGAATTCAATCTCTTTGGCTTCAAGAAGGTCTTATACCTTGTTCTTTAGGGCCCAACAGTTGTTAGTGTCATGGTCGTGACTCTCAGAATGGTATGTGCAGCAGGCATTAGGATGATAGTGAGGAGAGGTTGTGTTAGGATTCTTTGGAGCTTATTTCAAAGTCACTAGGTTGGATCTTAACAAATGTGGCAATACTTGGGATAGTGTCATATTAATTTGGGTGAATTTTCTGACTGGTCTTTCTATTCTTGGCTGGTTATTTCTTTGCTGAGCAGGCGCAGGTTTAGGAATCATGACATCCCCCACCATTGGACGGCGTTCAGCCCTATCTTGATTTCTCTGAGGATATACAACAACCACTTCTTTATTTCAAATGAATGGTTTTCTTACAGCAGCAGATGATGCATCTTTTTGAATCTTCCCATTCTTTATCCTGGCTTCTACTCTTTCTCCAGTCAATATCAATTCAGTAAAACCTGCTGATGAACTCCCAATCAAGTGATTAAAGAAGGGACCAGACAAGGTGCCTAAGAACATGTCTACTAATTCTCTTTCAGATAGGGGAGGCTGGACTCTTCCTGCTAAGTACCTCCTTTTTTGTGCATAGTCTTTAAAGCCTTCACTTGAAACCATGGTCATACTCTGGAGTTTAGTATGGGTAGGCGCAAGATCAGCATTGTATTGGTATTGTTTGTAAAAGGCAGCGGCCAGATCTTCTCAGTTTTGAACATTGACTCTTTCTAACTGATAAAATCAATCATGTTGAGTTCCAGAAAAACTGTCTTGGAAGAAGTGTACCCATGAATCCTTGTCGGCGGTGTGGGGTTGTATTTTCCTTACATAGGACCGAAGATGCATTTTTGGACATGAAACTCTGTCATATTTGACGAACACAGGTGCTTTGAATTTTGGAGGAATGACAATCCCCGATACTAATCCCAACTCCTCAAAGTCCAATCCAGGAACTTTTTGGATTTCCATTTCACTTAACCGTTCTTCTAGATGCTTATACTTGTCATTGGCTAGAGGATATTGTTCTTCAGAATAATCTTCTTCTTCCTCTTCCTCTTCTACTTCTGACTGGACAATTGTTTCTTTGCCCTTCCCATCTTGATTGTCTTTCTCACTGGATATCGTTGCAAAGTCTAGGGTCCTTCTTACTTGCCCTTGGAATCTTCTTCCCATGTTTAGAACTCCGGTTATTTTCTTCGTTTTCTTTTTCTTCTCTTCAACCAGCAAGGTCTTCAACTCTTCTTGTCCTTTGGCTAGAGTTAAGAACATCTGTTGAAACTGTGCATTATGAGCAAGGTCTTCAACCACAATTTCATATTAACCCCTTAAAACCCCAAATCTCTAACTACGAGACTCACCTTAGAAAGAAGGATGAAGGACTACGAAAATCAGAATGGGTGATGGAGGAGATGAGTTGATTGCTTGCATGCAAGAGATAATGGAACTTGAACAATTTCTCCATTCTCCTTCTTTCCACGCTTCTTTCTCTCTTCTATTACTAAAATTCTGATTTGTTATAATACAAGACATAAGCAATTGCCAAACAACCCCTATATTTTGCTTAATTGGTAAATTGGCCACTATGCCCTCCAATTATGCACTAATGACTACAAAGTCTGTAGTTATACTCCAACTAAATAGAAAATATACATTATTTTCATATTAGAAAAATGGTATCAACTGTATTTTGTACATACAGTTTGAAATACATCTATTGTTTGGTTTAACATTTGTGTTAATATTTGATTCTGTCACGTAATATTTTACTTGGCATTAAAAATATGATTGCAATTTTGATAATGTGAAATTGATGCAATTTAATGCTCTTTTTCCCATTCATTTAAAATAATCACAAGTGATTGAGTACTTCTGTTATAGCTATGGTGCATTAAAAACCAGAGTGCATGAAGTTAAGTTGTGAGAGTGCTCCACTAATGACCTCACATATAGAGAATGCATGGAAAAGACCTCACAATCTGAGAGTTTGTTGGTTAGAGATCTCTATATTGTACAATCTCTTCTATGGTAGTTATATCCAATAGAAATTACATTGAATCCTTAGTCATAGTGAGCATAAAAACAACAATACACTTTTGTAACAGAGGCAAACTTAGTCAGTAACCATATGCTAATTCTGTTCATATCTATTAATTTACCAGCTGTGAGTATCAAAGGCAAATTGTATGGAAGAGGCTAGAGGTATATAAATTACAGTCCAATTCCCATATCGTATATTGAAGAATGGTTTTTAGTGTTTATAATACTAATTCATGCAACTTGTTTTGTTTTAAAAAAATGTCTATGTGATCCACAAGAGCTATGTCCATAATATTTCTTTTAAGTATTATTTATTAAATAATTTATAAAATAACATAATTAAAAATATTAATTAATTTATTTGTTAATAAAAATTATATAAAATAACATAATTAAAAATATTAGTTAATTTATTAGTTAATAAAAATAATAATTAATTTAAAAAATAACATAATTAAAATTATTTATTATTTTTTTATAAAAATTATTAATTAATATATTAATCCAATCACCAATATCAAATTGAGTAAAGTTTAGAAAGAAAAAATGTGGCTTTTAAAATAGGGACACTAAAAGATGAATATAAGAAGATCAAAAGTGCATAATATATAATAACATAAATATTGTTGATTCAATTATTTCTGTAAATAATACCAAAACAAAAATAATAATTATAAGGAAAAATAATTATTTTGATAAAATAATTTATTTTCTTTTTTTTTTACATTTTTTTTTTTACATTTTGATGAAAAAAGTGTATATCACACACGTACGTGTGAACGCACGGTTAATCATACTAAAAAAGAATATAAATTAACACTTATGTCAAGTCTACTACTGACTTTTCATTTTTTTTTTTTAAAAAATAGTTCAAAATTTAATAAATAAGACATTAAATTTAATTTTTTTAGATCATTCTCTATATGGACTTTTATGTAAAATTATTTACTTATTGACTTTCAACTAATTCTAGTTTTGAAAATTAACTATCTCAATTTTTAAATTTTATAAACACTTTTATTATTACAATTCTATCAATCCTAAAAAAATAATTTTTTCTATTTTTTCACAATTGTTTTTTTACAAAGTATGTGTTTAATAGTTTTTCTTAACAATAGTTGTTTTTAAACCTAAACAATTATCTTTCGGACTATTTTTTTCTTTTTTCAATAATTTTTTGATATTTACTAATTTTTTGATATTTTAATTATTTTATTATATTTTAAAAACAAAAGCGTGTCTACAAAATTAGTCTTCGTGACTGCATAGTAACACACTAGTACTGTGTAAACGCATGAGTAACCATACTAAAATTCGTGCGAACACATATATTATTATATTTATTGTACAATTAAAGAAAATAAAAATATATATTTAAAATAATGTATGAATTCAAACACGAGAAAAATATTTTTTTTACTATTTATATTTACAAATTTTCTTATTTTGATATTATTTTTAATTTAAAATTCAATTTATTTAAGATAATCTATGAAAAAAGACATATATATATTAATGATGTAAGAGTAAAATAATTTTATTTTTATTTTAAAAATTGTTTTTATTTTAAAAATAATAAGAAATTTTAACAAAATAATTTTGTTTTTGTTATTTATAATTTTATTATAATTTGAAAATAAAAACGTACTTACCATACATCTGTATCCGTAGGAAAACATGTATACCCCATTAGTTTTATAATGAGTTAATAAAGATGATTCTTACACTTTGTACGTCAATTTAGGAGGTGGCCCCTAAAAGAAATTATTAACATGGAGAAAACGCAAAACGTTTTGTCATCTACGTTTTCTTTGGTAACATGTTGGCTATGTCTAAGTTCAATTATTATACTTTGAATGTATAGTCTCAAACTTTAAAGATTTTGTTGTGACAATATTTTCAAATATATAAATTCAAAATTGTTAGACATTTTCTACCAATATGATGTGTTTTATTTTGAGATCTCATAATTGTAAAAACTTGAGTAGAAAACATTCGAGCTGATCATCGAATCGAGACGTAATTCCGAAGTAGTTATAAATTCTTCTGATATAGATTAGATAAATGTACATTTTACATTTACACATTTGGTTTAGTGAAGCATATCGTAATTGATTTTAACAATATAAGTTTGAATGTTCATTATCTTTGACTACTTAGTGGATGATTGTGCTTACGCCATAAAGTATCTTCCCTGTATTGTAATGGAAGTTAATGCTATCAAAATTGTATTATCTGAACAAGCTAGCTCTTCTAATTTAACTTTCTCCTCCACCAAGCTGCATGACTAACAAATTATATGCGAGTCAAAACTAATTACTAATCCCCTATTAGACGAAAGCTTTCATGTATGGTAACTAAGATGACATTTTAGCTTCAAAAAGAAAAATTAGGATTGTAGGAACATTGACAAATTGAATAAGTCCATGTGCGTCAAACATTAATAGGGATATTCATTGGTGTTATAATTGCATGAAGTCGGTTTGTAACACCTCATACATATCATTGTCTAGGATAATATGTAAATTGTATAATAACATTAAAATAAATTCATACATAAGTAGCGAAAAATAAGAACATGCATTAGTAAAAGTTTACAAATCGCCGAAACTGTTATGGTTAAAATGATACAAATTCTAAAGTACTAATACATATCCATAGTACATGAACTGAATAAGAAAAAAAAAAAAGGAACATCACCAAGAAACATCGCCGACAAGTTAAGCCATCTTACCCTTGCCAGGATCCTGCATCGAAGAATGTGAAAAATAATAATTGTAATGGGGTGAAATTAATAAATCTCAGCGAGCCTCCCCATTTTGAGGGTTTACTTGTTCTACAAGATGCATTCAACAAAACGGAATCACCATGAATCCAGGTTTCTTCTCACGGCTAGATACAAATACACAACAAAGGTACACAGTCATCGGAAGTCCCATAACTATCCAATGAGGCAATAACAAACTCATATTCAAATACAAACAAGTATGCAGACCCGTATCCATGTACGAGGAATCCAGAAGTACGTTAATGCCCCTAACAAGGTTACACTATCACTCTCTTGGTGAGTTACACTCGTGCATAGCATCAAGAGACTTTCCCCGATAACAGCATGATGGTTCAGATCATTCCTAAATTGAATTTCATCTGTGGCAAGTCCAGGAGTGAAATTTTCCGATGACGCATCACAACTCGTCCGTCATCAAAACACATGTGATTAATTGTCAGTGTAAAAACGCCATCTTGACAACACGGGCCCATTGAGAGAAAGCCTCATGGTTTTGCCTACATGACACCATTAGAGATGAGTTAGATATCCATGAAGTGATGTTGCCTACTTGGTATCCCAACCCCATGATACCAAGCACACGATTTTATTAACAACTGGTGGAAACGCCACACATGGACCCACATAAGGGCATCATAATGACAACTTTGGTGTTTTTGACATACCCTGATCACATAGCATCCCAGATAAAATAGCAAGGCACGAACTAAAGATCACACGGCATTAGTCGTGGTCATAAGTGATTTACGTTCTAGTAGTCGGCCTACTTCGGTCACCTGACAATGCAAGTGGAGATTTACGTTGTTCAATGTTTCCATTAAATGCTTTTCTCCATCCACGGTAGTAATATTTAGAATGTAAGAATCTATGATGACCGAGAAACACATTCTTCTGACGAAGTTCCAATCACGTCGTATCGGTTCCATCTTCACAAACAAGACACACACGTTGACCTTTAATGCTATATCCAGATAGATTTTTGTATGCTGGAAAATCATTAATTGTGCCAAACAACATTGCCCTCAAATTGAAACTTTCTTTCCTATATCCATCATAAACCTCCACGCCGTTCTCCCACAAAATCTTTAAATCTTCGATCAAAGGTGTCAAGTATACGTCTATGTCATTCCCTGATTGTTTAGGCCCAAAAATTAACATAGATAACATCATGTACTTACGCTTCATACATAGCCATGGAGGTAGGTTATAAATCATAAGAATCACAGGCTATGTAATATGTGAGATACTTTGAAGACCATCTAGGTTCATTCCATCAGTAGATAATGCCAAGTGAAGGTTTCTTGCTTCTTCTCCCAAATCAGGATAATCATCATCAATTTTCGACGACTATGGTGAATCTGCCGGATGTCGATACTCTCCATCAATAATTCTTTCATCTGCATGTCAAGTCAAGTGTCTTGCATCGGTTTCACTATGAAACACGCGCCTAAATCTCAGAATTATAGGAAAATACCATAAGACTTTTGCTGGAGACAATTTTTTCTTATATCGAGATAAATCACATTTAGGGCACTCATTTAATGATGCATATTCATTTCGAAACAAAACACAATCGTTTAGACAAGCATGTATCTTATCATAGCTCATGCCAATAAAGTATACCATTTTTTGGCCTCATAGGTTTGATTAGGAAGAACATTATCCTCCAGAAGCATATCTCTCATAAGGGCTAATAACTCTGAAACTTTTATCTGACCATCCATTGCCCGACTTTAAGTTGTACAACTTTAATACCGCAGACAATCTTGTGAATTTAGTGCAGCCTTTATACAACGGTTTCTCTTCATCTCTTACCAACCTATCAAATATTTTGGGATAATCCTTAAGATCTTCTTCAAGTGCTTCTGCAATCTCTTCGACTCGATCACAATCGTATGTATCCGTGTCATTATCGTCTGGAGCATAGGTCGTCGTGTTACTTTTCTCCTCCGATTTAACATTCTCGTTAATTTTCTCACCATGATATATCCAACACTTATAACTTCGATAAATCCCACACTCCAGTTAATGCGATTTCAATCCATCCGCGGCAACTCGAACAACATAACGACAACCCAAGCAAGGATATTTCATTCGACTAGTTTCTTTGACGTGTTCAATAACAAACTTAACGAATACTAATACCCAATTCTCGTACTCTTTTGACAATCGATCGACAGTCATCCATTTTTTATCCATGGAATTACTACTAATTAAGATAAATAAAAACACTATAATTATTCGCGCAACTATTTCAAAAGAACATACAGAAAAACACTTTCGCGACACAAAAAGAATATTAATACAAACTTTTAGAAATATTTCGTAAGATTTAATCGGATTAGTTTTAGATCGATATAGACTAAAATTAATTATTCTATATAAAATTAATTGTTCTTTTTAATTGATATAGATAGAATGTTTTATAATTTAGGAAGCAGATAGTAAATAAATAAACGAGTCGGTAATGTTGAATTTGAACTTGACTTACCAAAGAAAGAAGAGGGGTTATTGGTGCCGACTGCGGATGATGCTGCTTTAATGTTCTTCAAATCGGTGATAGTCTTTGACTAACTACACCAATACAAAAAAGTCTTAACCAACTTTTTAATAAGCACACTATCATTGAAAATGCATAGAGTTGAGAATAAAATCACGATACCAATCCTCAAATGAAAATAAAATCAAAGAACTCATTTTGTTATACAATTTAAGAATCAGAACATGGAAAACTAATTTCAACACATGATTTATTCGATTAAACAAAAACCGGGAAGCAACTATAACAAGTTATGAATGCTCGATAGTTTCAACTCAAGAAGATTTGAAACAAAATGATAAAGAACCCGATGTCACAATCATGCGAACTTTCGAATTTAAATCAAATTACACAATAAAGTTGTTTGAATCTCAAAGCAACCACTATGCCAGAAATAACCTACGAAAGCGCTTTTTTTGGGCTTTAAAAGCGCTTAAAAGCGCTCTCGTAGGTGGCGCTGCTAAAGGTTTTAGCAGCGCTTTTTGTTCAGAAAAAAGCGCTCTCGTAGGCCTACCTATGAAAGCGCTTTTTGGTAAAAAGCGCTTTCATAGGTAGGCCTACGAGAGCGCTTTTTTATAAAAAAGCGCTTTCATAGGTGTATTCAGAATGCGTGTCAGGCAATCTAAAGTAGGCCTATAAGAGCGCTTTTTGTTCAGAAAAAAGCGCTCTCGTAGGCCTACCTATGAAAGCGCTTTTAATCAAAAAGCGCTTTCATAGGTAGGCCTACGAGAGCGCTTTTTTCTTAAAAGCGCTTTCATAGGTTTTCTACTGAAAAATCTAAAATTTAAAAAATTTCTAAACCTGCATTTTTTTGCAGCAAACCTGTAATTCTTAAACCGGTATTTTACAATCTAATCTAAAAATACCAATATATATATTAGTTTTAATCCAAATACCAAATGTAATTCAAATACCAAATATTATATATATATACAAATACCATTATAATCAATTCATATCCAAAATATATATACACCATGGTAATTCAATATTAACATGTTTTTAAACGTAACAAAATACACCCTAAGAAATCAGCTATATAACACTAAGTAAATCAATCATAATCTATATATATATCCAAGGTCCTGATCCTGCAATATGAACATAATAACACGGTCAGTGTTGTATACACAAAACAATATATTCATAATTAACCAATTTTCACACAACAATGTATTCGTACCTTATTATAAGATTCTTAGCTCAATAAAATATTGGCACAACTCCTCTTTGAGTTCTTCCAATTGACGTGCCGAGTAATATGGACAATTGTATTGATCAAAATACTACATTATAAAACAAAATATATGCATGATTTAGTTTAATGTAATAAATTATATGCAAAATCCGATAAGTAATAAAACAAAGTATAAATCCATACCGTGATTGGAATCTCGATTTCATTCATTTGAATGATTTCTTTGATAAACTTCAAAACGAAGTATCCACAATCTATGCCGTTTTGTTGTTGAGGGCACTACATAGAAAAACAAATAAGATTATACACATCTATTGATTTATCAAGTAGCATAAATATTATAAGCAAAATTGTTGAAATTTATATACCTGTACTTTGATCCAATTAATGTTGTTTGATTTAGACCGTGGTACTCATGCTTCCCTTTGAGAAACATGTTTACTGTATGGGCAGACACAATCACTAATGCCACAAAAATTAGAAAAACCTAAAAATTAAAAAATGCTAAACCATACCTAACTGACAAGAAATAAAATAGGAAATTAATCTAACTGTAAACACAAAAACTAACTAGATTACACCTTAACAATATGAACTAATCTTCATAATCTCTTCTTCACACTCAGAAAACCAAGTAATGTTTGTGTCTTTTGTTTGGAGCGAGTGATTTTGCTATATTTGGAGCAGGTCTTACAAGTCCAGGTTCAGATTAATGAATGATGGGAGCTTTAGGCGTTGGAGGGAGGGAAAACGTCACAATGCTCATTTGAAGGTTTGCGTTTTTAGTTTTCTTTAGCCAGAATGAAGTCTTATTTGTGGTATATGATTATGATAATGATAATGTCCTAGTTTTGTTGAAATGCAAGTTTCTAGGTGGTTTATCATGAAAACCTCAATTACTCACTACCAATATTCCCATCATGAAAATTCACGAGGTGTGAATAAATTACCTAAGTCTTCCTTGACTAGTATCATAGTATGTTATTAACTTGAGCATGTTCACAATCTATGTCTGCTTCCGTCCTAAACAGGTTTTCTATGGAATTTTTAGTACCTAACCTTAGATTTTGAATTCCATAGATAGTTAGATAAATAGGTCAAATACTTAGCAGAAATAGTGACACATTTCTGTCAGAGTAGACAAATCATATTTATCAATTAACACATGTTTCTAACCTAATAGGACTAATAACTAATTTTGATTTGTGAATTTGGATTTCTTAATTCTCAGAAATTAGAACAACTTGTGTTTCCTTATGCAAAGATGTGAAGTTTGACTGGGTTTATGAGGCAATAATTATAATTATGGTAGTCTTGTATTGTAGTACTTAACGTGTTAGAACAACATGTATGCTGCATTAGATACATGTCAATTTGATATGATTGCACTTTGCAATCTCTGTTACTATAAACATGGTTTGTCATAGATCATAATTATGCATTAGAGCTGATGGGCATATGGCACTAACGTGAAAGCATATTGTAAGATCGTATTAGAGATTCAGATGTTGTGATAGAAAGCACTAGCAAAGTGCATTTATTTATAAAGATATTTTAGTTCAAGTTCTAGTGCAGTACAACTAGTACTCTGTGTGTTTGGATCAGTTAAACTATTGTCATATCTGAAACCTAGCCAAATAGCATTCCTAACATCATTAAACTATTGTCATGGCCTGCAAAGTTTAGCCAATGGGACAATTCACACCAGCATATTGTAACATCAGTTAAACTACCTGTAATCATTTTGACATTCACACCAGCATGATGGCAAGCTTCCACCGCAGTCTTCACCCCAGGACGACACGGATCCTTAATACCAACAAGTCCTAACAATGTTAAACCATTGTCTTTTACCACTATCCCGCTGTTTTCTCGTTCATCTCCTAGCTCTTGAACATCAACTTCAGCATATGCGAAAGCGATGCAACGAAGACTACTAGCTGCCATACCTTGAATAATGCTTTCGAATTTCGACATGGTTTCATTGTCAAGATATTTCACAATGCCATAAGCATCATAGTATTTTGAGCACATTCTCAGCACCATCTCTGCTGCTCCTTTCCAGTGTGCATTAATTTTGTTAACATTTCTTTTCAACAAAACTCCACTTCTTTTCTTCTGAGTTGAAAGTTTCAACTTGAAGAATAGAGCAACTTTTTGTCAAAGTTTCCATCTCCATATTCAATTCCAAAACAGCCCAAGATAATATTGCCTTTTCTGTTGGACTACCAGAAAATTCAAATTTTGAATCAGAAACTGATTTAGATTCATGAACTCCACCGGTTGTATTATGAGCAACTCATTCTTTGATCAACTGAAGAACAAATGGATCAACATTTAAATATGCACCATCTTCCAGTGGTTCTAAACCAAGCCAAAATTTTGTCACCTTCATCTGATTCAAAGTGAGTGTACCTGTTACAAATCACACAAAATAGGTTTAGCTTTTCTTTAAGATAGTAGCCGAGAATCGATAACTATTTATTAACTAACTGTAACTAACTTCTATATTTCGTAACAGTACCTGTTTTATCAGTGCAAATAGTAGTAGCAGATCCCATAGTCTCACATGTAGAAAGTTTTCTGACCATAGCTTGATCAGCCATCATTTTCTTCATTGAATAAGCAAGAGTCAAGGTCACTGCTAATGGCAAACCCTCCGGGATAGCAACAACAACAATAGTAACAGCATCAGAAATTGTTTAAAGAAATGAACTCACCTTTTAAAGTGTCAAAAATAGTAAATTTCATCAGCTAGTAAATAATATAGAAACAGAGAGGAGCTTTTGTGGTGGTCTTCACATATGAAAAATTATCAAGAAAAAATTATTTACAAATAAAGTAAATAAAGTACATAATGTATGTCGAAACTTTTAGCATTTGTATGCTTGAAGTGTCAGCTTTGTCAGTATGGCTTACCAAAAAGTCGAGTCAGACGCTAAAGTTTCCATAAGAATGATTAAGATCGAAAACTTGGCAAGTTGGTGTATACGCCTTCTTGGCTGAAGCCTACAGAAACTTCTTTCTAACTATTTCATTTTCTTCTAATCTTGTTTAAACGAGAAACCTAATCCTCCAAAATGAGCTCCACAATTTGGCTGCATGGTCAATATGGACCTACTCCAATTCTAACTCTACTGACCAAGATAACCTGAAAAAATAACCACAGTTACAGCAGATACCCTCACTAACTCTGGAGGGCTTTTATTCAAGTATTTTTCAGATAAGTAATCCAATGCATCTAAGACAATGACAAGAGAAGATGACTTTGCACAGTAAGGTAAATGAAATCTTATGTCAGCCACATACACAAATCCCTTGTGTACAAGACTTTTTTATTTTGCACCTACATCATCTAATTCATATGGTTATGTTTTCCAAGCCTCTGTATCCTCTTATGCTCACAAACTAGATAGCACATAACAAGTGTTAGTGACAACGTGCAAAACTATATGGATGTTTTTTCCACATGCTTTCTTCAAAATAGGCAATGCATGTATTAATTTTAATTTACATGGTGAACCACCTTCAAGTTTACTCACATCCTTAATATCATTTCTAGCTCCACACATGGTTTTAAAAAATGGTTGTGGTCGCGTTAAGGCTTTCGCGATTTCGGTTGGTATCGGTGTCGCGACTCTGATTGCGGTTGTCTCAGTGTGAATTAACCATAACCATAATGTATAACATATAAAATTGTCAAAACGGTATCGGTATCGGCATTTTCCGAACCATTTTGTCACAACTGTTTCGCATGGCAAACCATTTTTTAAAACCCTGGCTCCACCTGAAATGTTGTAACAATAACCAATAAGAAAAACCACAGCCACAATAACAAGCCCAACAGATATCAGAGAGTTGTAAGATTTAGACTGAATATATTTTATAAATCAATCACATATAAATATACACAAAAAATGTAAATTGATTAGGCACAATATAGAATCAATGTATGGAACTTCAATTGCGTGCATATCCATTTTTAATCTCCAAATCAATGTGAGCCTAATTTACAACGTATGATCAATTGAAAACCTGTGGGAAGTTAGGACTCTGAGGCCAAAAGTTGTTGTCTTGACTTAAGATTACCTTGTTGCATTCACCTTGGTGAACTGAACAGGTTGCTCTGCTTCACTTCAGAATTAACAAAAAGATGAGTGAAAGTGGTTTTATGGTTTCAATTGATTCTCGAGTTATGGGTTCAATCAACTTTAGGGTTTTATGGTATATTTGGGACTTTTGCGTTCCAATTTCAATTGATTTTTGTTTTAGGGTTTTTGCTTTCGTGAATGGAATTTTGGTTTTATGGAGAGAAGAAGGTTTTTGAGCTCGATGGAGAGAACAACGAAGGTGGTTCAAATTAACTCGTTGGGAAAGAAGATAGTTTATGAATTTTGGGAAAGAAAAAGGTGAGTTCGTACTATGGTTGAGAACGTAGGTTTTTTCTCTTTGAGCAGTTTCCGGTAACAGGAAGAAGAAATGAAGAAGACGAAGAAATGAACAAGTGAGGGCAAATTTCGTATTTAGGGATATTTAATTTAATTATAAAATAACCTACGAAAGCGCTTTTAAAAGCGCTTTCTAAGACCCATATATGAGACCGTTTTTGAGGTAAAAAGCGCTTTCGTATGTCCCCCATATAAGAGCGCTTTAGAAAGCGCTTTCGTAGGTCCCCCTTTCAGAGCGCTTTTCAAAAGCGCTTTTATAGGGCCACCTATAAGAGCACTTTTCAAAAGCGCTTTCGTAGGTTAGATATTTCAAATACCTATGAAAGCGCTTTCTGAAAAGCGCTTTCATAGGAAACCCTATAAAAGCGCTTTTTTTAAGCGAATTTTTTTTAAAGGCTACGAAAGCGCTTTCTCTTAAAAGCGCTTTCGTAGATGCGCTGCCAAAAATTGTTTTTTTCGTAGTGAACGGCAAAAGATGAATTGCTTCCCCATGAATGGTTCTCGACTATATCTTATGTGAATAATGCGACATAGACTATATCTTATGTTTATGGTCAACATATCTGGATTTGTGTTTATGTTTATGATTCTATAGCGTTCTACTTGCTTTTCGCTCCCAACGAGATGTTCAAGTACCAAAAAGTAGAGCGAACAACGTTACATGGATCAGAGTGGAGGTATATTTTCACAAAGAGATATTCAGTTTTGTTTACTTTAGTGATGATACTTGATAAAACAATTTAAGGGGTATATCCTGATATATATTCGTATTTTTTTCCATGTGTAGTATCCTCGTCAGCGTAACGGTATAGATTGTGGCTATTTTATGTTGAGGTTTATGAACGAAACCATTCTTTTAGATCGATTAGATATTTCATCTACGGTATAGATTTCTAACTTATGAATTACATACTATTTTTATAATTTGTGTTTCTCATAAAATGACATATTGTTTTAACTAAATCACATACTATGTTATATTATTATATATGTAGTACTTTGAGGAATTCAATTGTGCACATTACTCAAAAGATCAATTGAATGAACTTATGGAGGAATGGTGTCAATTCATTATCGGGTTGAGAATTTTATAAGCTAAGGTATATTGTCTTATTTCCATTGATGAGAACTTTCGAGTTTTGAGTATAAATTAAATTTGAATAAAGTGCAACGTTAATATTATCATGTTATGAATTTCGATCATTTGATTTTTTTTTCCAAGTATATAGGTAAATATGTGTAGAAGATAGAGCTAAGATATTCATGTTGTTGTTGTTTCATGAGAATTCTCGAAGATAGAAAGATGTATAGATGTAAATTCAATTTTGAATATTTTAGGCATTTTACCTAGTAGAATTTTAACTTGTATCATAAATTTTGTAAATGTTGTTGTCTATATCTTGTATAGAATTTTAACTTGTATCATAACTTATAAAAAGATGTATAAATGTTGTTGTTGTTGTCTTTATTGTAATGAATCTATCAAATATGGAGCATAAAAGATAATTCTGAAAACCTGGATCAAAATATTGGAATGAAGCTACCAAATATTGGAATGAAGCTACCAAATATGATAAAAATTCTGACTAAAATAGATAATTTATTAAAAAAAAATTGGAAACAATAGACAGCGCTTTAGCAAAAAAGCGCTGTAAAAACTTAAAAAAAAAAGCGCTGCCTAAAGTCTGAAAGCGCTGTCTAAAGTGGGGAAATAGACAGCGCTTTCAAAGGAAAGCGCTGTCTAAAGCCTACCTGGAAAAAATTACCAAGCGCTGTCTAAAGTGGACATAAGGCAGCGCTTTTACGTTAAAAAAAAGAGCTATCTTTTCTTTTAGCAGTGCTGTTTAGACAGCGCTGTTAAAGGCCCAAAAAGCGCTGTCTTTTCTCTTTTTTGTAGTAGTGTCTACTTCTAAAATTCGAATTTGTTATAATACAAAACATAAGCAATTGCCGAACAACCCGTATATTTCACTTAAGTGGTAAATTGGCCACTATGCCCTCCAATTATGCACTAATGACTACAAAGTCCTTAGTTATAATCCAACTAAATAGAAAATATACATTATTTTCATATTAGAAAAATGGAATATCATGCGATTAGATTGGGACGGCTACTTGCGGTTTTCTTTGGTTGTGATGAGGGATTTGTTCAAGATTTCAGTGATATGGTTCATGGTACCGGTGTAAGGATGGAGCGGTAACTGTAGCTCAAGTAGAAGCAGCGGGAGAAACGGAAGTCCATTTTCTTTTTTGTTTCCTTTTGGCTCTTGTAATTCTAGAAGTACCGATAGATCAATGGAATGATGCGAATTGCTCGAGTGAAACCGTAGGACAGCTGATTCTATCGGTCTGTATTTGTTTTCTAATGGTATCAACTGTTTTTTTGTTGAAATCCATGTATTGTTTGGTTTAATATTTGTGTTAATATTTGATTATGTCACTGTAATATTTTACTTGGCATTAAATATGATTGCAATTTTGATAATGTGAAATTGATGCAATTTAATGCTCTTTTTCCCATTCATTTAAAATAATCACAAGTGATTGAGTACTTCTGTTATAGCTATGGTGCATTAAAAACTAGAATGCATGAAGTTATGTTGTGAGAGTGATCCACTAATGACCTCACATATAGAGAATGCATGGAAAAGACCTCACAATCTGAAATGAAACAACCCACTAATGAATAGTGTGTTAATATAATAAACCATAAACATTTATACATTCAATGCCCATGAATTTCATTTTCTCTATACACCTTTACAGAAACTTGAGAGCTTGTTGGTTAGAGATCTCTATATTGTACAATCTCTTCTATGGTAGTTATATCCAATAGAAATTACATTGAATCCTTAGTCATAGTGAGCATAAAAACAACAATACACTTTTGTAACAGAGGCAAACTTAGTCAGTAACCAGCTGTGAGTATCAAAGGCAAATTGTATGGAAGAGGCTAGAGGTATAGAAATTACAGTCTAAGCCCCATATAGTATATTAGGCTTAGTGTTTATATTAAACTTAGTGTTTATAAAACTAATTCATGCAAATTGTCTTGATTAATAAAATATCTATGTGATCCACAAGAGCTATGTCCATAATATTTCTTTTAAGTATTATTTATTAAATAATTTATAAAATAACATAATTAAAAATATTAACTAATTTATTAGTTAATAAAAATTATATAAAATAACATAATTAAAAATATTAGTTAATTTATCCGTTAATAAAAATATTAATTAATTTAAAAAATAACATCATTAAAATTATTTATTTATTTTTTATAAAAATTATTAATCAATATATTAATCCAATCACCAATGTCAAATTGAGTAAAGTTTAGAAAGAAAAAAATGTGGCTTTTAAAATAGGGGAACTAAAACTGAAAATAAGAAGACCGAAAGTGTATTTAATCAATAATATATAATAACATAAATATTGTTGATTCAATTATTTCAGTAAATAATACGAAAACAAAAATAATAGTTATAAGTAAAAATAGTTATTTTGGTAAAATAATTTGTTTTCTTTTTATTTACATTTTTTTTACATTTTGATGAAAAAAGTATGTATCATACCCGTACGTGTGAACGCACGCGTAATCATACCAAAAAAGAATATAAATTAACACTTATTTCAAATGTACTACTGACTTTTCATTTTTTTTTATTTTAAAAAATAGTTCAAAATTTAATAAATAAGGCATTAAATTTATTTATTTTTAGATCATTCTCTATATGGACATTTATGTAAAATTATTTACTTATTGATTTTGAACTAATTCTAATTTTGAAAATTAACTATCTCAATTTTTAAACTTTATAAACACTTTTATTATTACAATTCTATCAACCCTAAAAAAAATATTTTTCTATTTTTTCACTATTATTTTTTTTACAGAGTATGTGTTTAATAGTTTTTCTTAACAACTGTTATTTTTTAAAAGACCTAAACAATTATCTTTCAGATTATATTTTTCTTTTTTCAATAATTTTTTGATATCTACTAATTTTTTGATATTTTAATTATTCTATTACATTTTAAAAACAAAAGTGTGCATACAACATTAGTCTCCGTGACTGCACAATAACACACTAGTATCGTGTGAACGCACGGGTAACCATACTAAAATTCGTGCGAACACATATATTATTATATTTATTGTACAATTAAAGAAAATAAAAATATATATATATATTTAAAATAATATATGAATCCAAACACGAGAAAATATTTTCTTACTATTTATATTACAAATTCTCTTATTTTGATATTATTTTTAATTTAATATTCAATTTTTTTAAAATAACCTATGAAAAATAAAATATATACTAATGATGTAAGAGTAAAATAATTTTATTTTTATTTTAAAAATTGTTTTTATTTTAAAACTAATAAAATCTTTTAATAAAATAATTTAGTTTTTCTTATTTATAATTTTATTATATTTTGAAAATAAAAATGTACTTACCACACATCTGTATCCATAGAAACACATGTATAGAGTTAATAAAGATGATTCTTACACTTTGTACGTCAATTTAGGAGTTGGCCCCTAAAAGAAATTATTAACATGGAGAAAACGCAAAACGTTTTGTCATCTCTAAAAGAAATTATTAACATGGAGAAAACGTTTTCTTTTGTTACATGTTGGCTATGTCTAAGTTCAATTATTATACTTTGAATGTATAGTCTCAAACTTTAAAGATTCTGTTGTGACAATATTTTCAAATATATAAATTCAAAATTGTTGACATTTTCTACCAATATGATGTGTTTTATTTTGAGATCTCATAATTGTTAAAACTTGAACAGAAAGCACTCGAGCTGATCATCGAATCGAGACGTAATTTTGAAATAATTATAGATTCTTCTGAAATAGATTAGATAAATGTATATTTTACATCTACACATTTAGTTTAGTGAAGCATATCAGAACTGATTTTAACAATATAAATTTGAATGTTTATTATCTTTGAATACTTAGTGGACGATTGTGCTTATGCCATAAAGTATCTTCCCTGTATTGTAATAGAAGTTAATGCTATCAAAATTGTATTATCTGAACAAGCTAGCTCTTCTAAATTAACTTTCTCCTCCACCAAGCTACAAGATTAACAAATTATATGCTTTTCAGTTTGGCATTCTAAACTAATTACTAACCCCCTATTAGACGAAAGCTTTCATGTATGGTAACTAAGATGACATTTTAACCTCAAAAAGAAAAATTAGGATTGTGGGAACATTGACAGATTGAATAAGTCCATGTGTGTCAAACATTAATAGGGATATTCATTGGTGTTATAATTGCATGCAGTCGGTTTGTACACTACTAAAAAAAAGACATTTGAGAAAAGGTTTTTACATCGGGTATCAAAATATATGATGTAAAAAATACAGTTAACAAACTTTTTATATCAGGTATTTATTTGCAATGATATAAAAAATAAGAAAAAAAAAAATATTTCACTACCTATTACATCGGGCAATCTCATCCACCGATGTAAAAGGTTTTCAGAAAAAATACGGTAGCATTTTTGTAAATAAGAAACAAGGTGGCAGAAATGTAAATAAAAAACAAGCAAGATATTACATCAGTTTAACTAAAAACCGATGTAATAGGTTCACAGGCAGATTGTTAATATATAAAATATATTAAAAAAATTACATCGGGCCGTATTTTAAACCGATGTAAAAAACTAATAAAAAGACGCTTGCATCGGTCCACCAAATAACCGATGTAAAAAAATGCTTAGGCTCAATCCCTTACATCGGGTAATAGGTTCCACCGATGTAATAGGTTCCAAACCCTTACATCGGGTAATAGATTCCACCGATGTAATAGGTTCCAAACCCTTACATCGGGTAATAGGTTCCACTGATGTAATATGTTCCAAACCCTTAATTCCTAAATTCACAATATTTCCACTGTACAAACCCTTACATTGGGTAATAGGTTCCACCGATGTAATATGTTCCAAACCCTTAATTCCTAAATTCACAATATTTCCACTATACAATACTCTCACATCTCCTTGCCGCCGTTTCACGCATACGCCTCACTGTACGGCGACGACTCGATCTTCACATTCTCATTCGTCTGTGGATGCACGTCGTTTCCCAGCCACCATCATCAACATTTCCGTTCATGACTTTGAAGTTCTTCAACCGCCGTTTCTGTTCATCGTCGTTTCTGTTCGTTGTTCATCGTCTTCGACCGCCGTTTCTGTTCATCGTCGTTTCTGTTCGTTGTTCATCGTCTTCGACCGCCATTGATGATGATGTTTGTTGTGAATTTGCAGATTTTTTTGATGAACACAGATAATGAACACAGATGATGCAGTTTATTGAAATTTGATTACGTCTCCTTGCCGCCGTTTCACATCTCCTTGCCGCCGTTTCACGTCTCCTCGCCGCCGTTCACGCCGTTCACGACTTTTCACCGGCCGATTCACGTCCTTCCTCGCTCGCCGTTTCAACTGTAAGTCACATTCTTCACTTATTTGATCCATAATGTGACTTATTCAAAATATAGGTTAGGTTTGCTAGTTAGTTATGGGTTAGGTTAGGTTAGGGATTTTGATGAGGCTTTGTTCCATCATTTTGCTTCTAAGTTTAAGGAGGAGTACAAGATTGATGTTTATCATTTTGATGGCAACAAGTAAAACTCATAATGTGGAAGCCATAGTGAGTGTGAAACAAAGTGTTGGTGGTTTTATTGATTCAATGTTTGTTCTCTTGATTTAAGTCAATACCTTATGTTAACACTAGGTAGAAATTCATTTCAAGCGCTTTAACTTGTAAAATTTTCTTTGAGAAACTTTATTTATCCAAATTTCTAAGTTTTTTAAGAATAACAGAAGGTTTTATTACAAGATATGATAGATTCATGAGAGTTGAGTTAAAAAAGCAACAATATCTTTAAGAGAAGATAAGGTGTTATGCATTGTGAAACCATAATCGGAAATATTGGAAAACATACCTAGAGAATAGAGATATCTTGTTCTAAGGGATGATTAACATGCTAGAGGAGATAATGCTACAATACATTATGTACAAATTTTTTGTTTGAATTCATTTTAACTTATAATATTTTTAACGAGATAAGTTTTGTCACGTGATATTTAAATTGATTTTATCAAAACAATTTATAATATTTTTTGAAATTCTTCAAAATTATTTATAAAAACAACTTATAATCTATAACAATATATATATAATACATGATTCATTGACATCGGGTGTTAGAATAGATATCTCAGAAAAAGTTTCCGCAATTGGTTTTATATATATATATATATATATATATATATATATATATATATATATATATATATATATATATATATATATATATATATATATATATATATATATATATATATATATATATATATATATATATATATATATATATATATATATATATATATATATATATATATATATTTTTTTTGTTGATAACGTAGATATAATACTGTATAGATAGAGATAGATAAGGAACGACTTGAAGAATTTGTGGCTACTAGCTAGCCATTATTATTGTCACGTTCTTTTTTATGTCTCTTAAAAATGCAATTAATATAGTGTCAATAACACCAACCAACAACCAACCATAGCAAATTAGCAACTGAATCTTGAAATCTTATCACATTGGAGCCTTAAGGTCCTCTCAGAAACATGCTGTTTATCTTTAACCTATCAAACTTAATAGAGTTATCATCTTGCCATTGAAATTTGATTCTATTTTTCTTTCTCTGCAAAGTAGCGCAACTTGCAATCTCGGAATCTCCGTGAAGTAGCGCAGCCGCGGGCACACCGTTCGTCACACATGGAGTGATCGATTAAGTGACGAGTACGAACATGGAGTGATGGAATTTCTACAGTTTGCTGAAAGTAATGCTGACAAAAGTCTTCCTACGCTTTTTATCTGTCCATGTGTTCGTTGTGCAAATAAAGAACCAAAACGTAGTAAGAAAGAAATCATGGATCATCTAATTTGTGGAGGGATTTGTCAAAGTTATACAAAATGTATATGGCACGGTGAAGTAGTAGCAAAGTCAAACGTGTCTCAAAGAGATGATGTTAGTGTAGAAATGGATGATCGTCTAGAAGATATGATGCGTGATATTGGACAAGATTCGTTTAAGAGGGCACATATGTATGATACTATATGCAATTACAAGGATAAACCATTGTACACGGGATGCAAAAAATTTACACGTTTGTCAGCCGTGTTAAAATTATTTAATCTGAAGGCAAAGAATGGTTGGACTGACAAAAGTTTTACCGAGTTTCTTGAATTGTTGACCGAAATGCTTCCAGAAGGTAATGTAATGCCAAGTCGTTATTACGAGGCGAAGAAAATATTGTGTCCGATGGGTTTGGAGCATGAAAAGATACATGCATGCTCTAATGATTGCATATTATACAGAAAAGAGTATGAAAAGTATAATCATTGTCCAAAGTGCAAGGCTTCACGCTACAAAAAGAAAGATGGTGAATCAATTGATGATGAGGTGGTCAAAAATGTTCCTCCTGCGAAAGTGGTATGGTACCTACCAATAATTTCAAGGTTCAAGAGATTATTCGCCAATGCAGATGACGCAAAGAATCTTAGATGGCATGCAGAAGAAAGAAAATATGATGGACAAATTCGTCATGTAGATGATTCTTTGCAATGGAAGAAAATAGATTCTTTGTTTCCAAATTTTGGCAAAGAGTCGAGAAACCTTAGACTTGGACTTGCTACTGATGGAATGAATTCGTTTGGTAATCTGAGTACTAACCATAGTTCTTGGCCTGTTCTCTTGATGATTTATAACCAATCTCCTAGGCTGTGCATGAAGCGTAAATATATTATGTTATCGGTAATGATATCGGGCCCAAAACAACCAGGAAATGACATAGACGTTTATCTAAGTCCACTGATTGATGATTTAAGAGTGCTGTGGGAGGAAGGGGTGGATGTTTTTGATGCGTATTCTGGCGAACAGTTCAATATGCGTTCCATGTTGTTTTGCACTATCAACGATTTTCCGGCATATGGTAATTGGTCTGGGTATAAAGTTAAAGGGCATAATGCGTGTCCTATATGTGAAAAAGACACTTGTTACCATCATCTTGAAAAAGGAAAGAAGACCGTTTATCTCGGGCATCGAAAATTTCTAAAACGTTATCATCCATATCGTAGATTGCGGAAAGCTTTCAATGGGGAACAATAGCATGGTGTTGCTCCAAAGCCCTTGTCTGGAGAGGAAGTTTATCAGTGACAACAGGGACTTGATGTTGTCTTTGGAAAGTACCAAAAACGATCTACTGTGAAAAATGTATGGAAAAAGAGAACGATTTTCTTCGATATTCCATATTGGTCTAGTCTTGATGTAAGACATTGTATTGATGTGATGCACGTGGAGAAAAATGTATGCGATAGTGTAATCGGAACACTTCTCAACATTCAAGGCAAGACAAAAGATGGTATTAATGCTCGTCTGGATTTGGGTTTGATGGGTATACGAGAAGAGTTAAGTCCATAATATATAGGTAACAAGACATATTTTCCTCTTGCCTGCTACACTTTGTCTAAAAACGAGAAAACAAGTTTTTGTGAGTGTTTACAAAGTATCAAAGTGCTGCATGGTTACTCATCAAATGTCAAGAGGCTTGTATCAGTTAAAGATTTTAAATTAGTTGGCTTAAAATCTCACGACTGTCGTGTCTTAATGCAACAACTACTACCATTGGCTATTCGTGGGATATTGCCTAACAACGTAAGGAAGACTATAACTAGGTTGTGCTTATTTTTCAATGAAATTTGTTGTAAAACCATTGATCCACTAAAGTTAGACGATTTGGAAAATGAGGCTGCAGTTATCTTATGCCAATTAGAGATGTATTTTCCTCCTTCATTTTTTGACATTATGGTTCACTTGATTGTTCATCTAGTAAGGGAGATTAGATTATGCGGTCCAGTTTTTTTTACGGTGGATGTATCCAATAGAGCGATACATGAAGATTCTAAAAGGGTATACAAAAAACCCACACCATCCGGAAGCATCTATTATTGAGAGGTACATTGCAGAAGAAGCAATTGAGTTTTGTTCTAACTATTTGTCAGGAGTGGATGTTGTAGGGGTTCCTAAGTCTCGTCATGATGGAAGATATGAGGGTGTGGGTACACAAGGTTTAAAAGTCAAGAGCTTAAGTATTGATGTGGTTTTTCAAGCGCATTTGTATATATTGAATAACATAGATGAAGTTCAACCTTACTTATCTGCTCATAAAAGCATCATAAAGAAAATGTACCCCAAGATGAATGAAAGAGGGTTGTTAAAAGAGCATAATAAGAGTTTCTCTGAGTGGTTTAAAGAAAGAATTGCTAATGAA
Source organism: Vicia faba (assembly GCA_948472305.1). Lineage (NCBI taxonomy): Eukaryota > Viridiplantae > Streptophyta > Magnoliopsida > Fabales > Fabaceae > Vicia > Vicia faba. Next base: position 1,718,704,900 of record OX451736.1, on the reverse strand, counting down.
GATAGTGTTTCTAATACAATTAAGTGGTTGTCTTACGGGCCTAAATGTAACATAATAACTTGGAGTGGATATGATATTAATAAAACCTCTTTTTATACAAAGTCAAAGGATGACCGTAGTACCACGTAAAATAGTGGGGTAATGATTGTGGAGGACTAGTAAGAAGGGATATGGGAGGACTAGTAAGATTTTTTGTATAAGTTAATTCCACGTTACTTTATTTTCTAATTGTTTTTATTTTTTGCTTAATTTTATTTCTAATTGTTTTTATTTCGTGCTTAATTTTATTTCTAATTGTCTTTATTTTTTGCTTAATTTTATTTCTAATTGTTTTTATTTTTTGCATAATATTATTTCTAATTATTTTTGTTTTGTGTAAACAGATACATGGGTGATTCAAACCCCAATAAAAGAAGAGTTAGAGGTCCCACTTTAATGACACAAATTGACAAAGTTCATCAAACAGGTGAAAAGATAAAGGTCGAGTTTAATGCAAGAACCTATGAATGTATTGGTGTTGGTAAAAATGCTACATATTTCAAGAGTTATATAGCATCTCTTGCTCGACAGTATTGTAGTATTGTGAAAAATGATTCGAAAGAAGTAGATGAAGGCGTAAAAGATGCTATTTGGACTGATATTCAGGTATTTTAAATACAATACTTTATTATATTTTATAATCATATACTAATTAACAACATATGACATATACTATATTTGTAGGCTCATTTTACTATTCCAGAATGTAAAGATCCAAAGAAGGATAGGTTGAAGAAAGAATGGATTAAATATGCGGGAGAGCGATGGAGAGGTTTTAAGACACAACTCACGGATAGATATATTCATCATCCCATAGAAAATGATCCTCCTCCATATGTCAAGTATAACTTTATTACGGAAGACGCATGGAAAGAGTTTCTCAAGATTCGAGATACCCCTGAATTTAAGGTTAGTAGGAGTTATATGTTTTTGTGTGCATAACATTTTTATTATATTTAGTGATTAATTACTTGTTTGATTTTATAATAGGAAAAAGTCAGAAGGGTAAGGATAATGTGGCCAAGAATGTATACCCACACGTATTGTCTCGTGGAGGGTATCGCTTACTTGAGGAGAAAATTATGAAAGAAAAGTCATCATCGAGAGATAATTCCACATTAGCTGATAATGATAGTCAATCTCCACCATCACGCCATGAGTTATGGAAGAGAGCACGGCAAAAGAAATAAGGAGAATACACATCAAAATCTACACAAGAGGTTGCTGAAAAAATTGTAAGTAAACATTGAAAAATTATTCAAGTATCATTATATTTGTGATTGATTAATTGATGTTTTTGCATTTTGTAGGATTCTCTAGTTCAAGAAGCTGAAAAAGGTGAAATTGATCCGGATGGATGTAACGATATCTTATCATTAGCCATTGGAACATCTGAGCATGGAGGTCGTGTTCGTGGTGTGGGAAAACACCATAAACAAAGCACTTACTTTGGAAGATCACGTCAACATATCGACGTAAATGAACAACTTGCAATATTGGAAACAAAACTTAGAGCTGAACTTGAAGAAAAGTTGGTTGAAGAGCGTAAGATGTTTCAACAATCATTAATGGAGACACTTAAGTCTATGGGTTTATCACAAAGCACATGTGATAATAAATGCATTGAAAAATTGGAAATTATCGATGGAAGCGGAAAAGGAAGTTGTTCAGCTGCAAAGGGAAGCACAAAAGAGAGCACAAAAGACGTGGAAGTTGATGATGTTCAGAGATTGTTACTCATGGTTTTGAAAATAGATGATAACCATTTGGCAATACAATTAAGTCATTGTGCGAGTGTCTCTAATTTTTATGTTTCAGCTAAATGTATCAGAGAGTTATTGGTGGGTTTAGGTCATTGACTTGACGTGTCTATTCTGCAAATTTGGTGCACGTAAGTACATTTTATTGTTTTATTAAAGTCAATCTATATTAGTATGTTATATCTCTCATCACTTTGATTCTAATGTTTATTTTAAAATTATTCAGGTATATTCATCGTATTTGTCTTGAGAATTCCATTTCAGAATTATATGGATTTATGGACCTTGCTAGATGTATTTATAATGATAATGTAGCGAAATCTCAAGAAGATGTTAAAAATTACGTACTAGAAAAGTTACGTGATGAAAACAGAGTGTGCCACTTACTACCATTAATTCATGGGTAAGAATTTTTATGAAATTGTGTTTTATATTATTTAATTTTGATAACATATATATTTTATGTGACTTTTCTGTTTCCACACACACGTACAGGAGACATTGGCAATTAATAGTCATGTGTCCAAGAGACAATTTAGTTGTCGTATTTTGTTCACTTCATCGGGAAATTGACCATCACACGAAGAAAATTATTACAAAGTAAGTTTATCTTTCATGTGACTTTCATTGACAACTAATAGTTATGTGATTTTTCATTGGCGAGTAAATTTAGCTATGTGATGTTTATCTTTCTGTATTAGTTCTTTTGGGATTCATCAAATGGAAAATGGAAATAGAAAAAAATGTTACATGGCTTCATCCCAATGTATGTGTGATGTAAATTGTAATTCTATAGTTAAATTTATGATAAATATTCACTAATTATGTCATTCAATTGTAGACAAGACAACAACATAACTCTAATGATTGTGGATACTATGTGATGAAAAATATGTTGGATATTGTCTCTGCTAATATAACCGAGAATTGGATGCAGGTACTAAAAATAACTTTACTTTGTTATTTACTTTTTGTTTTTCGACTTAATATGAATTTTTAAAAAATAACTCTATATTGTTATATTTATGTATTATAGGTATTTGATGACCCAACAGAATTAACACCAGATGATTTGTATGATTTGCGACTTCGTTGGAAAAAATGTTTCTTTGAGTTACATGAAAATTAAGTTTATCTTGGTGAGTTTTATAGAATTGTATAAGTTGTGGTTTTTGCACAATACATGTGGTTTTTGCACATGTATTGAGTTTCTTGATTTTTTTTGCTGATGTTAATTGTTATTATTCATTGTCAGGCAATGTGATTTTGGTGTTGTCTACCGAAGATTTTATATTGGTAATTCAAGTTTGGAAACTTAGAAATAGTTAAATATTTTTGTATATTTTGTGAATAATATGTAATTGTAAGTTTTGAAAAAGACTTATAAATAGTTGAATATTGTTGTATATTTTGTGAAGAATTTGTAATTGTAAGTTTGTTGTGAGTTTGTTTGTTGTAATACAATACAAGTTTGCAATACAATTGTTCAATTTGTAAGTTTGTTGTGAAAAATATGAAAATATCGACCTAGATGTGGTATATGTGATGTTGGAAAGCTATGAAATCTATATAGCGACATAAATATAGTCTGTCTGATATTGGAAAAATATAAAAAAATGGGTACAAATTATATTTGTACAGGGAAACATCCAGAAAATAAATAATCTATTCCCAAAAAATTCATACATTTTACATCGGTTATTACTCAAAACCGATCTAAAAACTTTCAAAAAGGGACTTTTTACATCGGTTGGGAGTAATAACCGATGTAAAAAGTTGCGTCACTAGGGACTTTTTACATCGGGTATTACTACCAACCGATGTAAAAAACTGGATGAATTTTTTTAAAAAATATGCATAATAACTGTTTTTTACATCATTTTTATATTATAACCGATGTAAAAAAGGGACTTTTTACATCGGGTATTACTTCCAACCGATGTAAAAAATTACATCATTTTTTTTAAAATATTGTAATAACTGTTTCTTACATCATTCTTATATTATAACCGATGTAAAAAAGTACCTGATTTACTATATCACCTGACTTTACATCGGACTCAGAACCGATGTAAAAAGTCAGTTTCACCCGATGTAAAAAGTCATTTCTGCACTAGTGGTAACACCTCATACATACCATTGTCTAGGATAATACGTATATTGTATAATAATGGTAAAACAAAGTTATACATAAACAGCGAAAAATAAAAACATGCATTAATACAAGTTTACAAATCGCCGAAACTGTTATTGTTAAAATGATACAAATCCAAAAGTACTAATACATATCCATGGTACATGAACTGAATAAGCAAAAAAAAAAGGAACATCGTCAAGAAACACCGCCGACAAGCTAAACCATCTTACCCTTGCCACAATCCTGCATGGAAGAATGTGAAAAATAACTATTATGATGGGGTGAAATTAACAAATCTAAGTGAACCTCCCTATCTTAAGGGTTTTCTTGTTCTACAAGATGCATTCAACAAAACGGAATCACCGTGAATTTGGGTTTCTTCTTATGACTAGGTACAAATACACAACAAAGGTACACAATCATCGAAAGTCCCATAACTATCCAATGAGGCAATAACAAACTCATATTCAAATACAAACAACTATGCAGACCCGTACCCATGTAAGAGAAATCCAGAAGTACGTTAATGTCCCTAACAAGGTTACACTATCACACTCTTGGTGATTACACCCGTGCATAGCATCAAGAGACTTTCCCCGGTAACAACATGATGGTTCAGATCATTTCTAAATTGAATTTCATCTGTGGCAAGTCCAGGAGTGAAATTTTTCAATGAGGCGTCACAACTCGTCCGTCATCCAAACGCATGTGATTAATTGTCAGTGTAAAAACGTCATCTTGACAACACGGGCCCATTGAGAGAAAGCCTAATGGTTTGCATACCTGGCACCATTAGAGGTGAGTTAGATATCCATGAAGTGATATTTCCTACTTGGCATCACAACCCCATGATACCAAGCACACGATGTTATTAACAGCTGGTGGAAACACCACACATGGACCCACATAAGGGCATCATAATGACAGCTTTGGTGTTTTTGACATATCCTGATCACATAGCATCCCATATCACATAGCAAGGCACGAACTAAAGATCACACATCGTTACTCGTGGTCATAAGTGATTTACGTTTTAGTAGTCGGCCTACTTCGGTCACCTAACAATGCAAATGGAGCTTTACGTTGTTCGATGTTTCCATTAAATGATTTTCTCCACCCACGGAAGTGATGTTTAGAATGTAAGAATCTATGATGACCGAGAAACACATTCTTCTGACAAAGTTCCAATCGCGTCGTATCGGTTCCATCTTCACAAACAGGACACACACGTTAACCTTTAATGATATACCCAAATAAATTCCCGTATGCTGGAAAATCATTAATTGTGCCAAACAACATCGTCCTCAAATTGAAACTTTCTTTCCTATATCCATCATAAACCTCCACACCGTTCTCCCACAAAATCTTTAAATCTTCGATCAAAGGTGTCAAGTATACGTCTATGTCATTCCCTGGTTGTTTAGGCCCAAAAATTAACATAGATAACATCATGTACTTACGCTTCATACATAGCCATGGAGGTAGGTTATAAATCATAAGAATTACAGGCTATGTAGTATGTGAGATACTTTGAAGACCATCTAGGTTCATTCCAACAGTAGATAATGCCAAGTGAAGGTTTCTTGCTTCTTCTCCCAAATCAGGATAATCATCATCAATTTTCGACCACTATGGTGAATCTGCCGGATGTCGATACTCTCCATCAATAATTCTTTCATCTGCATATGAAGTCAAGTGTCTTGCATCAGTTTCACTATGAAACATGCGCCTAAATCTCGGAATTATAGGAAAATACCATAAGAATTTTGCTGGAGACAATTTTTTCTTATATCGAGATAAACCGCATTTAGGGCACTCATTTAATGATGCATATTCATTTCGAAACAAAACACAATCGTTTGGACAAGCATGTATCTTATCATAGCTCATGCCAATAGAGCATACCATTTTTTTGGCCTCATAGGTTTGATTAGGAAGAACATTATCTTCCAGAAGCATATCTCTCATAAGGGCTAATAACTCTGTGAAACTTTTATCTGACCATCCATTGCCCGCCTTTAAGTTGTACAACTTTAATACCGCAGAAAATCTTGTGAATTTAGTGCAACCTTTATATAACAGCTTCTCTTCATCTCTTACCAACCTCTCAAACATTCTGTGACAATCCTTAAGATCTTCTTCAACTGCTTCTGCAATATCTTCGACTCGATCACAATCATATGTATCCGTGTCATTATCGTCTGGAGCATAGGTCGTCGTATTACTTTTCTCCTCCGATTCAACATTCTCGTTAATTTTCTCACCATGATATATCCAACACTTATAACTTCGATCAATCCCACACGTCAGTAAATGCAATTTCAATCCATCGCGTCAACCCGAACCACATAACAACAACCCAAACAAGGATATTTCATTCGACTAGAGTCTTTGACGTGTTCAACAGCAAACTTAACGAATTCCAATACCCAATTCTCGTACTCTTTTGACAATAGATCGACAGTCATCCATTTTTTATCCATCGAATTACTACTAATTAAGATAAACAAAAACACTATAATTATTCGCGCAACTATTTCAAAAGAACGTAAAGAAAAACACTTTTGCGACACAAATAAAATATTAATACAAACTTTTAGAAATATTTCGTAAGATTTAATCGGATTAGTTTTAGATCGATATAGACTAAAATTAATTATTCTATATAAAATTAATTGTGCTTTTTAATTGATATAGATAGATTGTTTTATAATTTAGGAAGCAGATAGTAAATAAATAAATGAGTCGGTAATGTTGAATTTGAACTTGACTTACCAAAGAAAGAAGAGGGGTTATTGGTGCCGACTGCGGATGATGCTGCTTTGATGTTCTTCGAATAGGTGATGGTCTTCGACTAACTACACCAATACAAAAAAGTCTTAACCAACTTTTTAATAAGCACATTATCATTGAAAATGCATAGAGTTGAGAATAAAATCACGATACCTATCCTCAAATGAAAATAAAATCAAAGAACTCATTTTATTTTACAATTTAAGAATCGGAACATGTAAAACTAATTTCATCACATGATTTATTCGATTAAACAAAAACCGGGAAGCAACTATAACAAGTTATGAATGCTCGATATTTTCAACTCAAGAAGATTCGAAACAAAATGGGAAAGCACCCGATGTCACAACCATGCAAACTTTCGAATTTAAATCAAATTACACAATAAAGTTGTTTGAATCTCAAAGCAACAGTAAAAGATGAATTGCTGCCGCATGAATGGTTCTCAACTATATCTTATGCGAATAACGCGACATAGACATCAAGCCATCGTTGAAACCAAAATAAAATCAAACTATCGTAACAAAGTGGCACCGTAACCGAATTAAACATTGAATTCATAACAACATGCATCAAAATCTCTCTCAAATTTTCTCACACAAAGTGACACAATATTGAATTCAAACCCGAAACTCTAACATACAAAACAAATGGGTAGCCTCAATAGTTTCTCGGTTAGTTTATACACGAATAAACGCGGCAACAACATCCAACCTTCATCGAAACTAAATAAAATCGGACAACCTAACAAAGTTTATATCACTAACTAGTCGAACTTATAAACAAGTCACAGGTTTTGCAGAAATGTAGAAGGAAATATCTAGAAATGTAGAAGAAAATGAATACCTAGAAATGTAGAAGGAAATACTGAACCAAGCTTAACAAAATTAAATGTTTGTGAAATGGTTGATAGAAGTCCTACAAGAGAGTCCAAAAAACTAAATGTTATAAACTAAATACCCAAAGAAACATATCAGCAGTAGAGATAGGAACAAGGGAAACTTACCTTGAGATACGGTGGAGGACGACAACTGAGGGACGGAGAAAGGAGGACGGTCGGAGGAACGGCAAAAGGAGGACAGTCAGAGGGACGACGGAAGGAGGGCAATATCAAAGGAACGACGAAAGGACGAAGAGAAAAGTGTTACGTTTCTGGAGGTCTGTGAATAGAAACGAGTTCTGGAGGGATTCTATTTTTTAATTCTTATTATATGACTTTAGACAGCGCTTTTGAGAAGCGCTGGCTAATATGGGCCTTTAGTGGCGCTTTTAAGATTATTTTTTAAATTTATATGACTTTAGAAAGCGCTTCGGAGAAGTGCTGGCTAATGTGGTCCTTTACCAACGCTTTTTTTAAATGTTTCTAAAGCAGCCCTTTTAGCAGTGCTTTTCAGAAGCGTTGTCTATGGTCGGTCTTTTAGCAGCGCTTTTAATCATTTTCGTATAAAGTTTCCGTGTTTTATTTTTTAATTTACTTATAGCAGCGCTTTTGTATAAAAGCGCTGTCTAAGGTGCGCTGTCTAAAGGCACTTTTGGCGTAGTGCTAACTACGAGACTCACCTTAGAGAGAAGGATGACGGGCTACGGAAATCAGAATGGATAATAGAGGAAATGAGTTGATTGCTTGCATGCAATAGATGATGGAGCTTGAACAGTTTCTCCATTCTCCTTCTTTCCATGCATCTTTCTCTCTTCTACTTCTAAAATTCGAATTTGTGATAATACAAAACATAAGCAATTGCCGAACAACCCCTATATTTCACTTAAGTGGCCACTATGCCCTCCAATTATGCACTAATGACTACAAAGTCCTTAGTTATAATCCAACTAAATAGAAAATATACATTATTTTCATATTAGAAAAATGGAATATATTAGAAAAATGAAATATTACACGATTAGATTGGGAAGGCTACTTGCGGTTTTCTTTGGTTGTGATGAGGGATTTGTTCAAAATTTCAGTGATATGATTCATGGTAGCGGTGTAAGGATGGAGCGGTAACTGTAGCTCAAGTAAAAGCAGCGGGAGAAGGGGAAGTCCATTTTCTTTTTTGTGGCCTTTTTTTTGAAATAAAATATTAAATGGGTTAGAAATAAATGATTAGTATTAACTATGGTAGTAGGAAAGACATTAGTTTTATTTTGTAGTTATGTAGCAGTTATGTTGTTTAATTTACTGTTTTAGAATTGTAAAAGTTTTGTTTGAGTCTACAAAAGACCAAGTGTGTGTAATTTATTTACTAAGAGCAATATACAAGAAGTTAAAAGTACACAAAGTCTGATTAATATATCCTACAAATTGGCATCAGAGCTCATGGCGAACATGATGAACCAAATGCCGTTACCACGGCTAACGAAGTCAAACTATGAAAATTGGAGCATCCAAATGAAAGCTCTTCTTGGATCTCTAGATGTGTGGGAAGTGACCAATGATGGGTTTGAAGAACCAACAGAAGTTGAAGGATATACAGCAGCCCAAACGAAGGCGTTGAAAGAGACGCGAGCGAAGGACAAAACAACACTATATATGTTGTTCAGGACTGTGGATGAATCAGGATTTGAGAAGATTGCTAGTTCGACTACGTCGAAACAAGCGTGGGACACGTTAGAGAAGGTGTTCAAAGGAGCAGACATAGTAAAGCAGGTTCGACTCCAAACACTTCTTGGCGAATTGGAGAGGATAAAAATGAAGGATATAGAAAATGTATCAGATTACATCACTCGTGTGCAGAAAGTGGTGAATCAACTCACAAGAAATGGTGAGACAGTAGCTGATGCAAGAGTTGTTGAAAAGATCTTAAGATCTTTAACAGACAAGTTTGAAAATCTGGTAATCCATGCACCATGTTCCTTTTTGCCAATCTTCTCAGACGAAGAAATTACCAAAAGGGCCTCGAGGGCTGCCTCAGTCTTCGGGTGGCGACGGGAAGCTGTGAAGGAACTGATGAACTGGTTCTTCAGGTTCCGCCACGAGGTTATGGAGCCCGGGGCGAGTCCTTTGTACCAGTCCATGGCCGCCTTCCTGAGAGTTGTTGGGAAGAGACGGCACTTGATGGGCCCCCCGACATTGTGATAGTGGAGCATGGCTTCGAACCCGTCAATGTGGTCGACTGGGTCCGCCACTCCATCATACTCCTTCAGGTGTGGGGGCTTTTCCATGCCCGGGGGAATAGGTGCGTCCATGATGGCCTGCGAAAGGGGACCGCGGGGGTCGTCCTCGTCGCTCCTTTCTGGAGAAAGAGAAGGGCTCCTGTAGTTATGCCGGGCACGATGGTCGTGCTGAGATTCCCTCGAGCGTGATGCTCGGTGGTTGAAGGTCACATGCCCGTCTCTGTTGTGTCTCCTGTCGTGCCTTGATGGGTCGCGACTGGGCTCTTCGGTAGGGATGACGGGCTGTCTTTCATATTGGGGCCGCCTCTGCCTTGGTGGGGGAGAGGGGCTCCTAGAGTTCTCCCTGTAATGTCTCCGCGGGGGAGTAGGGTGTCGAACTTCTTCGACCCGAGGAGGTGGAGATGGTGGCCTCTGATGCCTCCTCGGGGGTCGTCGATCATTTTCAAGTGCCCTTAGTCTTTCTCCTTGGGCGAATAGGAGATAATTTGTCTGGTTGATGTACGCGAACAGTGCCTGAGTCGTGGCATCTGCCCCGGCAGGGACTTGGACTTCATAGAACCGGGCAGCTTGGCGATAGGCGAGAGCCTCCGGGTCGTCTTCGAGTGCTAGAGGGGTCGTCGAGGAAGACGCAGTGTTTCCGTCCCTGCGGGTGGAAGGTCCAGGGGCGGTTGTCGCAGGGGTGGCATTGCGGCTGGGATCACCGAGATTGTCGAGGTGTCCATTCTTGTCCGCGGGACCGTTGTTGGTGTCGGTGACGCGGGTGTGCTATTCTTCACGAGCTGGATCAGCCATGACAGGTAATTGAATTAAGCTTTGGTCTTTGGAATTGTTCGTTAGACGGGGAAGCTGTTCCCACAGACGGCGCCACTGATCTGACCTGATCAGAAGGTTTGGACCGTCACGGCTTGCTCCGAGCTGAAAGCTTTTTGAACGAGGAGGGGGGGGGGGGGTACCTGCAAGGCACTCCGATGCTAAAGTCAGTGGGAGTACGAGCAGATAATAGAGTTGAGGTTACAATGATGAATACCTGACCCTCTGGAAACAGAGGGTATTTATAGCCCCCAGCGCTGGGCCAAGGTTCCTTCATTGGGCCGGGCGGATTTGGCCCAATGGAGGAACTGCCAGGTTCTACATGGGTAGTGGGGACCAGCACGTGGTCCCCTTCCTGGATGTGCTGCATGAAGTGCGGGCGGACGGAGACGCGGTCTTTCCGGAGTATCGTTGGGGCAACGGTGGACTGAGTCTGCCCTAGCCGGGTAGCTCGAGCCCATGTCGAGCAGCGCAGCACGGTGCCGAGCTCGACACCAAGACCTCGAACTGGACAGCGAGTGTCGAGCTGGACGCCAGGACACAGCCGGACGGCAGGGTGTCGAGCATGACTTCACCGCGTGGGGCTGGACATCGAGATGTCGAGGTGGACATCAGGGCGTCGGGCATGGATGTGACCCCCTTTGCCCAGTGTGGTCCTTAGTGAGTCCCTTTGGACTGGGCCTTAATAATGCTTTTGGGTCTGTCGGGCCCAGTCCAGAACACTTGTAGTCTTCAGTCTTTGAATAAAACATCCCAAGTGATATTGTTCCTTGGATGTATCTCAGAATTCGTTTCAGCGCTTTCCAGTGTGTGTGAACTGGCTCCTCCATGAATTTGCTCACTATGCCAACACTAAGTGAAATATCTGGCCTTGTGCATGTGAGATATCGAAGGCTGCCTACCAAGCTTCGATATTTACTTCCTTCGACTCGTTCTCCTCCATCAAACTTCGACAGCTTTGTGCCTGGCTCCATTGGCGTCGAAATTGGATTGCAATTCTTCATTTTATACTTTTCTAGGATTTCCTTTGCATACTTTTCTTGTGATATGAAAATCCCAGCTTCTTCCTGTCGAACCTCCAGACCAAGAAAAAATCTCATCAGACCTAAGTCTGTCATTTCGAATTCTCTTGTCATGGTGTTTTTGAAGTCTTCGGTCATCTTAACATTATTGCCTAGAAAAATAAGATCATCAACGTACAGAGCTACAAGTAATAAATCACCTCCATTTTTCTTCACATAGAGCGCTGGTTCATAGGGGCATTGCTCGAATCCACTCTCCTTAAAATATGTATCAATGCGTGTGTTCCATGCCCTAGGTGCTTGCTTCAGCCCATACAATGATTTCTTCAGTTTCAGCACCTTCTTCTCTTCTCCAGCCTTCATATAACCAAGTGGTTGTTCGACATAGATTTCTTCTTCGAGCACACCATTCAAAAATGTTGTCTTGACATCCATTTGAAATATTTGCCATTTGAACTGAGCAGCTTGAGAGATGAGCAATCGAATTGTCTCCATTCTTGCAACAGGCGCGAACACTTCGTCATAGTCAATGCCAGCTTTCTGCTTGTATCCCTTTGCAACCAGCCGTGCCTTGTATCTTTCGATCTCTCCTTGGGCGTTCAATTTTTTCTTAAATACCCACTTTACACCAATAGGTTGACTTCCTTTTGGTAATTCGACCAGCTCCCAAGTTTTGTTGTGTTCGATTGCTTTAATTTCTTCGTCCATAGGGATATTCATTGGTGTTATAATTGCATGAAGTCGGTTTGTAACACCTAATACATATCATTGTCTAGGATAATATTTATATGGCATAATAACGGTAAAATAAAGTCATACATAAGCAACGAAAAATAAGAACATGTATTAGTATAAGTTTACAAATCGCCGAAACTGTCATGGTTAAAATGATACAAATCCAAAATTATTAATACATATCCATGCTACATGAACTGAATAAGCAAAAAAAAAAAGGAACATCGCCGCCCAGCTAAGCCATCTTACCCTTGCCACGATCCTGCATCGAAGAATGTGAAAAATAATAATTGTAAAGGGTTGAGATTACTAAAAAAACCATCGCTACAAGTAAAAAACCGACGCTAAATGCCTTTAGCGTCGGGGTCGGGGCGGACACGCTAAAGGTGAAAGCAAACCATAATGGCCAGCCTTCGCTACAGATAGCGTCGACTCTGACAACGCTAAAGCGACACTATGTTATCAAAGTCGACACTACATTATAAAATTGTTTTCATTTAGCATCGGTTGTTGTCGACGTTAACATTTATTTAGTGGCGGTTTAGAAGGCCACTATAATATTTTTTTCCCAAATAGCGTCGATTTATGGGGTCACTTAAATATTGTCTTTAATGAATTAGCGTCGGTTCTGTGGGCCACTTTTTCTAAGGTCCAACGTAGGTCATAAAGAACACTACATAGCTAAAATCGTGCAATGTAGCGTAGCTCAAAGTCGACACTAACGGTCTATTATGCTGTTTAGAAGCATCCGTTTTAGTCGACGCTATTATTTATTTAGTCTGGCAGTTCTGTTTTAAAATATTTATACCTTTTTAAAACCAAATTATTTCTACTTGAAATTTAAACTTGTTTTTGTAATTCAAACTATTCATTGATATATTACCACAAAAACTTCAACACAAGATAACAAACTTCCAAAAATCTACGATATTGCTACATTAATTAACATGTCACAGTTACATCAAAATATTGACACAATATATCAAACAAGTTCTCATCCATAATGTTGATACATAAAGATGTCAAAGTTACATCAAAATACCAATATAAAATATCAAACTAGTGAAAATCCACAAAACAAGTTCTAAAACTAAGAAAAAGACAATGTCAACAACCATCACTCATTCCCTTTAGATCCAATGAATGACCATCAGAGTCATCATCATAATAATCACTAGCACTAGGATGGACACTAGATTGAACAGTGGAAGTACCCACATGACCCGACTGCCAAGCAAACAGTCGTTTCTAGAATTCTTCAAATTTCCTTTTCAATTCTGTTGTCTCAGCCATAGCTTCTCTTGTATTCGCATTCGCTTCGTCTGCACGCGCATTAGCTAATGCAACCTCTTCACATGCTCTAGAAGCCTCAGCTCTAGCCATCTCAATGGCTTGGCTCTCCGCTTCTCTATTCGAGTTTAAAATGGTCACTTGTGTCAAATAAGACACTCCATATTGTATGTTGACTATCATTTGGGAAGTTCCATAACATCGGCCTCATGACTTAACACCGACAACTTTTTTCCATAATTGTAGCTTTTCTGACCCATCCACATTATTGTTATTTTGGGTGGCTTGTGTTAGATGATTCAAATAATCATCATGTACAACACAATATAATAATTAGGACATTCCAATAAGCTTCCAGAAACTATAATATATATGATAATTGTAGCAGTTCATAAAGTTTGTTCATTCAACAAGTACTCATCCATAAAAGTCTACACTACAATTTTATACAATTCCTTTTGCTCTCCTATTTTATACAAGTACTCATCTTTATTTTTACTGTTTTATAAGCTTCCTATTACAGTACAATTTTATACAAGTACTCATCTTTGATTTTACTATTTCAAAAGTTAAATTAATAAGTAGACATCTATCAATCAAAGGTTGCAAGCGCAGCAAATCATCAATCAAAGGTTGCAAGTAGACATCTATTTTAACTTTTGGGTTGTACGGTCCAGGTACAAGACAAGTCAAAAATATGTATGGTTTGGTCACGCACATTTCGGGAGGAAGATTGTATGGCGTGACTATCATCGACCAACATGAATAAAGAGAACTAGAGGCTTGAATATAAGGTGTAAACCCATCAGTACATAAACCCAATTTTACATTTCTTAGGTCACTAGCATAATCGGGATAAACTTCATCAAAGTGTTTCCATGCCTTTCCATCAGATGGGTGACGCAGCTCATTTGAATTGCTTGTGGTCTCACGATGCCATCTCATTTGAGTTGCAGATTCCTTTGAAGCATAAAATCGTTGTAACCTGGGAATGATTGGAAAATAGAACATTCTCTTCACTGCCACATCTTTTGTATTTTCCCATTCCACTCTTTAGAGGAACATACCTAGTAGCCCCACAACTCTACACTGAGTTAAAGTGCTATCTTCTTTATAATATAATAAGCACTCATTCATACAACAATCAATTTTCTCAACCTCCAATCCCAACTTAGACACCAACTTCTTCACTTGGTAATAGTTTTCAGGTAAGCATTGATTTGTTGGACAAACATCGATAAGCATTTGAGTGAAAAAATCCATGGCCTTTTGAGGAACATGCCAATTAGACATGGTATCCAGCATCTTAACTGAAATAGATAGTCTGGATTCAGAAGCTCTCTCATAAATGGGTTAGTTTGCAGAGGTTAATACATCATAAAATCATTGAGCTTCTTCATTTGGTACCTCGCCCTCACTAACTGTTTCATTTTCCATATTAGCATTCCCATTGGGAACATTAAAAAATTGCCTCCTAGCATCATATACCATTTCATTCATTGCATCCAATTGTTCTTCATCACCCAGATTATACCCACCATAATTTCTGCCACTATTAGAATGACCATCAAAGTCTACATTCTGAGTATCTTCTCCATGATCAGTCCATGTATAGTAGTTAGGCAAAAAACCATTTTTGTACAAGTGATGTCTAACCTCACTAGGCGTCTTCAAGGGAATGCAGACACATTTTTCACAAGGACACCTTATCCCTCCATCATTTAAAAAATCTAGTTGATTCATGGCTTAGAATGTCTACTCATAAAGATCGGTTCACACGTTGCAGTCATATGGGAAATAAATCTGGAAATGTAATTCAACCGCTCATGGAAGCCTCTAACTTGATTTTCAGTTCTTGGTGCTAGCATTTCTTGAATTTCTTTGACTTTATCAGGATCAACTTCAATTCTTTTTTGGCTGACAATGAAACCTAACAATTTTCCTGATCAAACACCAAAGGTGCATTTATTTGGATTCAAGCGGAGATGATACTTCCTCAAATGTTGAAACAATTTCAACAAATCTTTTATATGCCCTTCTTCAGTCTGAGATTTAGAAAACATATCATCAACATATACCTCAATTTCCTTGTGCATCAGGTCATGAAATAGGGTTGTCATAACCCCCTCTTACGTTGCACCAGAATTCTTCAACCCGAAGGGCATCACTCTAATAGAATGTTCCCCAGGGTGTGATAAACTTTGTTTTTTCCATGTCCTCAGGAGCCATTCTGATTTGATTATATCCGAAAATCCTTCCATGAACGAGAATACTTTGAATTTTTATGTACTGTCAACAAATATATATTAATATGTGGCAATGGAAAGTCATATTTTGGACTAGCTTTGTTTAAATCTCTATAATCAACGCACATGCGAACTTTTCCATCTTTCTTTGGAACTGGGACAAGATTGGAAATCCACTGAGGGTACACTGATGTCACAAGGAAACTGGCATTAATATGCTTTAAAACTTCTTCTTTAATTTCCACTGCCATATCAGGGCGAGTTCTTCGTAATTTCAACTTGATTGGCTGGCATTCTGGCTTTAGCGGAAAATGAGGTTCTAGAATATCAATATCCAATCCCGGCATGTCTTAGTATGAACAAGAAAATATATCCACATACTCTTTCAATAATTCAACCAACCTGCTCTTCATGTCGGGATGAAGCAATGCTCTGATCTGGACTTCTTTTGGATCTTCCTCTACACCCAAATTAATCGTCTCCAACGGCTCTTTATATGGCTGAATGGTATTTTCCTCGTGCTCAAGCAGGATCTTCAAAGTTGGGAGAGGGTGCAGGGTTATTGTACTCAACGAGTTTTTTAATTAACCTGCACATATGATTTATGACTGCCTTTAGAAACTGACACATATAGAAAATGATTATGCAGATCTATTTACAATTATTATTTATTTTGAAAGGTTTTTTTTTTCTTCTGATTACCATTTTCCAAGAAAAAACAGAAAATAAAGACACAATTTGGGAATCAAAGAATTTTTATTACTGATTTTAAAGATCAAAGCAACAAATATGCCTATACAATATCAATACTTTCACCTCGGGCATAGTGAAAGATTTTTTAAAAGATTAACAAAAAACAAATTACTTTGAAATATGAATGCAGGAGGGAACGTCGATGGTAATCCAATTTTGGACTCTGAATCTCTTGCTCTGACTCACCTTCCAAAATAACATTGATCCTAGGAACAGTTGGATGAAGGTAACCTCTGATATGAAATATGTCTTGGTATTTTCCCAAAGCAGACTTCGTCTTCATATTCTCACCTTTAATATTCTTCACAGAAAATCCCAAACCAACTCTATTCTTATTCACAGATGGGTCAACAATCTGCCCCCATACTTTGCTAGGGCCATTATGCACTACTTGTTGAGAGTCCTTAAGTGAGGCTATAAAATCCTCAATTTTCCTCACATTCTCAATAGATAAAGCTTAGAATTGAGTTCCAATAGCAGCTTCATCCGCTTCCACAACACTGAAAGAGGATAAATGAGATATTAACAAAGCCTGCTCTCCATTTATGATGACCACCTTTCCTTCACGAACAAACTTTAGCTTCTGGTGCTAAGTTGAAGTAATGACCCCTGCCTCGTGGATCCATGGTCGTCCCAATAAATAGATGTAAGCGGGAACAATATCCATAAGCTAGAAAGTAATCTCAAATAAGTGCGGACCTATATGAATAGGAAAATCTACATCCCCGATGACAGACTTCCTCGATCCATCAAAAGCTTTCACAATTATGCCACTAGGGCACATGGGAGTTCCCTGGTATTTAAACTTCATGAGCGTGCTCCTCGGTATGGCATTCAAATATAAACCATTGTCAATCATTACATTAGACAACGAGTCATTCATACAATTCATGGAGATATGGAGAGCCAGATTATGATTCCTTCCTTCATCGGGCTATTCGTCATCATATAAACTCAGGTTATTACAAGATGTAATATTCCCTACAACACTGCTGAATTGGTCCAAAGAAATATCACTTTCCATAAAAGCTTGACCCAATACTCTCATCAAAGATTCCCTGTAGGCAGAAGAGTTCATTAGCAAGTCTAGAATGGATATCTTAGACGGCGTTTGCAACAATTGATCTACGATCTTGTAGTCGCTTATCTTGATAATCTTTAATATATTGTCCACATCTTTTTCCAGAGTAGTACCACTAGATTCCCCCACTGCTTTCTTGGGTTCAGTACTTTCAACAACCTTTTTATCACAATTAACATTCCCTCAAATGAAAGGTGCGAAAACACAGCCACTGCGGGTTACTCGGCTGGCTTCAGCAATATTCTTGACATCAGGCAAAGTTTGGATGGGAACTTCCACACCATCCTCTAGGATTGTTGCATTGTATTTATATGGTACGACATTGTTTGATTTGTAAGGAATAAGACCCGATAAGTAAATCACCACTGGAGAAACAACGGGTTTGCTATGATACTCAACCTCTATAGGAGAGGGAACACCGAAATAAGGCACAATAACATTCACCCCTTCTTCAGAATACTTAGCCATCATAGAGTTATTGCTGGAGAACATGTCTTTATCAGAGGAAAAAAATTCATTTGCAGAAGCATACTCATAATCTAACGCAGTCTTAGCCGAGAAATCTTCAATCATGTTAATCTCATTGTAATCATCTCTTTTGCATGAGACTTTGATAGTACCATTATCCAATAATAACTGAACACCACTTCTCATAATGGAACAACCCAGAGAATCTCTGCAATAAAATTGGAAAGTCCCATAATGGTGTTCCTCTTGACCATCCATGTGACAAAAGTAGCGTGCAACTACACCAAATCACCATTCATGTGATTCACGTCAAAGATCCGGAATTCTACAGGACATATATATACCATATTCACATCTTCTTCGTACTCTGCCATTGGACCAATTATATGAATGAGGCCTTCGTCCATCATTTCCTGAAGATCAATTGTTATCTTATCACATCCCTGGATATCTGTACTGCAATTATCATAACTAGCATGGTCATGCGTATAGTAACTAAACTCGCAGAGTTCAGAATGCATCTTCACCAGATCCCCTCTAACCAAGTTGATATAAAAAATCCGAAAGTCCCTGGGACAACCAGCAACCATGTTTAAAACATTTGCTCCTCCATGCTTAGGCAAAGGATTATTTTTCACGTTAGGGACAACATCTTTAAAGGATAGGAGGCCAGATCTCACCATCTTTTGTACTTCAGATTTTAAAGGATAACAGTTCTCAATGATGTGCCCTGGGGCTCCTTGATGAAAAGCGCACATCTGGTCTGCCTTATAGTACCAGGGCAATGGTGAAGTTATAGCAGGGGGCGGCCTGGTCTGAACCAATTTCTTCTGAATCAACATCGGGAGTAACTCTGCATAGCTAATTGGAATAGAGTCAAAAGCCTCTCTCTTTTGACTTTGCCCTTGATTTCCTTGGGGAGATGGTCTTTGATAGGAAACAATGGTTAAAGATACATTAACGACATAAGTCACAGAAGCAACATGTTGCTGGTACCGTTGATGTCTCACTTTATTTCTTTCGAGAGAACCCGTATGATGACTTCTTCGTCCCCTCATCTTTTGTCAAGCACCCTTCTCTGACAACCTCTTCCAAACGAACACCCATGCTTACAATTTCAGTGAAATCAATAGGCGCGTTGGCGACCATCCTTTCATAATAAAATGATCCAAGGGTTTTAAGAAATACCTTGGTCAATTCTTGTTCTCCCATAGGTGGAACCACCTTGGTAGCTATCTCACGCTAATGCTGTGCATATTCTTTAAACGACTCCTTGCCTCTTTGAGCCATTTCCCTTAATTGGTCACATTCAGGTGCCATGAACATGTTTTACTTATACTGCTTGATAAAGGCTTCCCCCAGATCATTGAAAGTGCGGATATTGCTACTGTCCAAACTCATGTACCACTTTAGAGCGGCACTGTCAAACCGTCTTGGAAGAAATGAATGAGAAAATGTTGATAATCAAATTCTGACACTTTAAACTTTGCTGGGACCTTTACCTTAGGAGTTAGGCAGAGTTCGCTGCCGTTTTGTCCGAATAATTCTTTTCCCCAAAGGGCCTTCACTTCCTTCTGTATCTCATTAAATTGGTCTTGAAAATCATCCAAACGGTTATAGAAACCCATACTTTCACTCGGTGCAGGAACATGACGATAAACTTCATAATTAACAAATGGCACAACATTCACCGAAGGAGGTGCAGTATAATGGATCTCATTTCCAGAAGCGGGAGTAACATGCACTACAGGAGGTGCAAGAATAGAAGCATCTTGAACAATTGCAGAAACTTGAGCATCAATATTGTAACTTTTTGGCATGAAATTTTCTGGCATTCCCCACGGATAACCCTGAGGCATGCGATTCTGAGCAACAATAACTGGAGTAGCATAAACGGGAACTGATGGAGCTTCGGAAGCAATCGTTGTCTATTGAAGCTGAGCAAGTGGTAGCTGATTCTGAGCAGCCACCAATGATTCCATCAAAGCATTCAGATTGTCCATATCGGCCTTCAAAGCAGTAACCTCGTCGTGCAACTCGCGATTCTCTTGTTCAAGATTCTCCATCTTCTTCTTGGAATTAGCTAGAGTATTATACTGGTGAGACAACTTGCTTATGAACAAAGTAGAGAAACACAATAAGACACCAAGCTATGAAAAAAAATGCAAGAAGTATATGCAATGCACATGATTTATTGATATTCAAAGATTTATAGACAATTTGCAAATACCAAAGTACTAACACATTTCGAAATACTGAAAATCTCATTATAATAAATTACAAATGGATTACAACTTTTTAGTACAAGTTTTAACAATCCTAAGCACAAGAGAAGATATAATCTAAAATCCTAAAAAATAAAAGTGGATGTAGATCACTCCACAAACTGACGTTTTCCTTTGAGTCTTGCAATCTGAGCCTTCAAGTGCTTGTTCTCTCCTGCACACCTGTCGATAACCTCTTTCTAATCACCAGAGTCAGGAAGTGAATGACTAAGTCCTGATCGAGCCTTAGAGGAAAATAAATCCTCTTGCCTCTTCATCATCTCTACAATACAAGTCTCAAGAATCTCAATCAGGTCATCCTTCTCTTTCAAGTCTTCTCGGTAGGATATTTCTATAGTCTGACACTTATTCCAGAGGCCTCCTTCTCCTGCTGCATCCTGACTAGGGCAAGTTGAAGTTATTCCACATCATCTAAAAATAGAGGAGTGGTCTTCATAAACATATCAGGCATAGGTTCTTCATGGGAATATGGCATCTTCAACTGAATTTCCCTTGCTTGTACCCACCGGAGATAAGGCTCCAATGAAACAACTTCTCTAGGTCCCAAGTCCTTTCTACTCTTCCCTTGAATATGGCACCAAGCTTTTGCAATCTTCTCCTTAGCTTCCTTATGATCCTCTCCCTCTTTGACAAAGAAACCACTCAGATGAATACTATTTGGCTTATCTTGCATCAGATATTCAAGCTGACATCGTGCAAGAATGAGATTGTAGTTAATTCCTCCCTTTGTATCAAGAAGATGTACATTGGGGAAACTACCATAACTATCGTAAATCTCCACATCATAGTAAGCATGATGATACCAAACAATGTCATAATGAGTGAGATCCATAATCTTCGTCTCCCAACGAGGTTCCTTCTTGACATCCCAGAAAGCGTCAGACTGAGGTAAGTGAGAAATAAACCACCGATACAACAAAGCCGTGCAATGAATGATCATTCCCCCATGATAAGAATCCAAAAGATGAATGGAGTAATAAACATCTCCTAATAATGTAGGGACTGGATTCCCAATTAGAAAGATCCTGATGGTGTTGATATCCACAAATTTTTCGATGTTAGGAAATAAGAACAACCCATAGGCAAGTAGAGCAAAGATGGCCTCAAAAGCAACCGTACTTTTCATCCTAGAAAAGTAGAAAGTTTTCTCCAATTAAAACTGAGCGAGTAAGCCTCTGATTCCTCCTCTGGTAGTCATGTGGGCCTCATTCTCAGACTTCCCCAAATGAACCATAACAGCAATCTCATGAGACTTGGGCTCTCCCTCTAAACCGGTGAAAGGAACACGGTCGATAATAGGTAAACCTAGTAGGTAAGAATACTCCTCCAATGTAGGCATTAGCTGATAATCATGGAAAGTAAAACATCGATACATCCGATCATATAATTGAACCAAAGTTGAAAGAAAACCCTCCTTCATCCTGAGCTTCATAAGAGACACGATGGATCCATACTTCTTCCGAAAATCTGTAGAACTCTCGATCTCTGGATTCAGACTCACTAAATCATCTACCTTAGGATCCTTGAAACTGTACTTTTGAGTCTTTCTTTTTCCAAAATCCATGGTCAAAAAGCACCTGAGATATTCACAAAGAGTCAACTCTAAGTCCCTTGAAACAAAATGTTTTAAAGGATGCTCATGGGTGTATGAATGCATGATGCAACAATCACACACCAGATCACAAACATGGGAGGTTCATAGGTTCGACGTCACGAGCATGAGATCAAAGGTACTATCCACAAGGTGTGTTCTAATAGTTTATCACCTGCCGAACAAGGTTCTAAGAGGTTCTCAGAGTCTACATCCTTCCTTCGGATATTACCAACATCCCGATTGACTCGGTAATTAGTAATATTATCATGAAAAACTTGTCTGAGTGTAGTATAGCATGACAAAAAATTTATGATTACTCAGTCATAGCTTCCGCACTACACCTAAAAGGCCAATATGGGTTAAAGGTTCTAGGGTCCTCAGTTTCAGCAGGCTCCTAGGTCGAAAGCAGCACGTCTTCTCGATTACTCAGTAAACGATACTACAGTCAAATGGGCCTCCACTGAGTGGGGGATCTCATGCCTCCTTTTTTGGGATTACTCCCTCAAAGTTAATATGACTATACCGGCCATCCTATATTATGTTTGCCCAAGTCTGGATATAGGACTTATGAGAAATCACCAAGCACCCTGAAAACTAGGAAAATCCAAACAAACATATATACAACATATAATATATAACAAATAATACCACATACAAAGATAAAAAAAATATTGGCTCAACCCATTTAGGGATGGACCAACAATTGGTCGATCTTTCCCTAGTGAAGTCACCCTTTTTTTTTCTATAGCGGTAGAAATATTGAGACTAATCCATTGGATTGACTTGACTCGCACAAATCAAATAAAAATCGCCACCGCGCTTTATTGTTTCCAAATGAATGGGAAAAGAGCGAATAACCTAATAAAAGGGGGAGAGAATCTATGTTCGGTGGTTGGTTATGCAAAGGGAATGTATTAGCACCCTAAATATCTTTGGTACTCCGCAGGAACCTCTATGAAAATCTGTGTATTTAGCTATAAATGTTGTATAAAAAATAGATTAAGGGGATGAGAAAAGAAGTATATTTTACAATTTTTGCACCCGCCACGGTTGCGAACCTTTAGTGCCTACGTACCATCTTCTATGCAGTAGGCGATCAGGGTACTAGTAGTTCACCTTTAAAAAAATTTTAAAACACAAGTGTGTTGGTTAATTTTAAGATACGAGACATCATCGCCTTATCCGGGTGGAAGAACATACTTACGACCGACGATAATGAGAAAGGAGAATTTGCATCATCTTAAAGTGGAGGATATAGCTTGAATTTCAAAATCAACATAGCTTCACTCAACACCCACGTGGAAAATGTATTACTTAACTATATATCATAGAAGTATAATAGTTCGCATCACTACAAAGATTGTCAAGAGTCTAATATTTTGAGAAAATTTTAAGGTAAAAAGCCAAAATGGCAAAATGGCTTGAATGAGATTGATTGAGTTTTAGTCTTCTCCCAAAAGTTTCAAAGTATTATTAAGTTGATTAAAGTTTGATTAAGAAAATATTTTGAAAATGCATGGACCTAAGTCCAAGTTTATTATGAAAGCGATTCAAGTTAGAAAACAAGAAGAGTTTAAAAGAAATAGGAAGACAATTTTTGAAATTAAAGAAGACGGGAGGAGATGAAGGGACTATCCTAAAGCAATAAGGTAAAAGCTAGGGAAAAGAATTGTCTAACCAGCAAGAAGCCAACACTTGACACAATGAGTCAATGTAGAATTCCCATCCTTTGGATTGAAACCAAATAATCAAAGACATTAAATCTCTTAAGAATACCAACTTAAAATGCATTAAGTCTTCACAAAAATTAGGAAGAGTAATGGATGTATACAAATGAATTCCCAATCACATACAAAGCGTATAATCAGAATAACCTGCACACAAAGAAAACAAATAACCCAATGTCTTGGGGTAAACCCCAAGAACTCCAGACAAAAAAATTACAATAGAAGTCACAAGGTCTCAAGGGTAGTCAAGGTCTCTAATCCTAAGTCCAAGAAGTCAATAACTCCAAAATGCCAAGGATAGTAACCAAATAGTCCAAGTAACCTTAAATCTTTTATTGTTCAAGTTGGTTATTAAGTATCTTCGAAAAGAAAATGAAAGCTCAAGTGAGCAAAATAATCTTTCTCAATCATTAGGAACCCTCCACACCAAATTTGCTTGAAACTTTTGAAGTGATTTGTTGATAACCCTTTAGAGAGAGGAATATCTTTGGAATTACTCAAAAATATCAAAAGATGAACAAGATATAGCCCTTAGAAGTTCAAAACCCTAGCTCCTAAAGCACCAAAATGACTTAGAAACCCCTTCAACTTTGAAAAACTTTCTTGCACAATTAGTTTTTCCATGTGAATAGAAGTTATTGTGGATGATAATAAGAACCCATAGCAATAATAAACACTTCCAAATATTAAGAATTTGAGAGAGTTATGCACTTGTGATCAAGGAATCAAGAACTTGCCCAATTAGGTCAAACTTCTTCAATCAACCCTTGTAGCTTTTGATTTCCTTTGACAAATTGAGGCATGATTAACCATATTAGAGCTTGTCATGATATTAATTTAAAGCACTCTCAATTATGAAGGTTAAATATCAATGTATTGAAGAAGGCATAGATATAAACTCATGCACCCATGAATCCACCTGATGAAATGTGTTGTGCCCTCACCTATAGTATCATCAATTAGAGCAAACATTGTTAGTTAAAAGTGAATTAATACAAAACATATATGTCCACAATATACAATTCGAAGTGCTTGGTGATCCCTCATGAGCAAAACTAAAGATAGGGAGAAGAACCAAACCCAATTATGATTTTGATATGGTTGAATTGATATGAGATGATAGAGGAATCTTAGGGGAAAATTGGGGTACAACAACTGCCCTTATTTAAGTGTCTTCTATCTGAAGATACGAAGGTTAAAATATTTGTGTCAACACGATTGAAGATACTAAAATATAAAACCTGCCCTATTTTTTGCCCTAAGATTCCATGCAATGCTTATTGTGATCGGTGGATCTGGAACTGACTGTTTAAAGCTGGTTCGCAAAATGTCGCAGAAGCAAGAGTCGCCACCGTCTTTTATTTTCTCCAAATGGAAAGGACAAAAGCACAGAAAAATTCCTTATAGAGATTGCTCTCGGTTCGGGAGGTAGGTTATATAAAGGGAAGGTGTTAGCACCCTTTCTATCCATGGTTATCCATGGGCTCTTAGATACTTGCTCATTTGTGTTTTCAAAAATGGTTTGTTTGCTTTTCAACTGTGGGTTTTAAAAAAGTTTCTTTGAAAATTCAAGTTCGACTCTTGTATCGGTCCTCAAGAGTGTTTGAAAATTTGCTTTCGAAAGCTTTTGAAAATGTGTTGGTGTGAAAAGTATTTTTGAATTTGTTTTGAAATTAGAGCAAGTATCTATGAGAACCTACCTACCCTAAGGAATTCGTCTGTGTAAATGTCCTTTAAAGTAGTGCCATCCCACCATTGAGAGGTAGGTAGCACCACCGTTGGAGGTGTTCGGGTCAATTCGAGGTTCGGGACATGGTGATCACCAGAGCAATGGGAAGACACCTTAGAAGCTACCCTCATGCCAGGTTCCCGGATCATGAGGACTTACTAAGACATCCTCTACTCGACGATCACCTTTCGAGGCAAGGCAACAGTGAGGCGTACCCTAGGGGTGGTGTGTGATTCGTGTGTCAGATTCGTTTATTTTTATCTTGTCATGATATGGGTGAGCTACGCGTTTGTTTTTATTTAAGGCCATTCATTCTTGCATGCATTTATTTAATAGTTAGCAAGTGCGAAAAAAGATAAAAGTTCTAAACTATTACAAAAGGCGCGGGTCCACATCGCCAAAATTTCCAGAACCCGATTTGACAAAAAATAAAGAAATAAAGTAAAAGTGCGAGAGATAAATTTACACGGCTTTGGGAGAGGTACATAAATATTAAAGGAAAAGAAATAAATACGCGAATTGAATTAAACTGGAAACGAGGGCATTGGACCCTTTTTAATGGAATTAAATTAAATTGTTAAATTAATTAAATTAAAGAAAAAGAAATTATTTTTTGGTTTTTTGTATTTATGAGAATTTAATGAAATTAAAAACCTAATTCTACAATTTTTATTTATTAGAAAAAAATATTAAAGTTAAACCTAAATTAACCTAATTATTTACATGCAATTTTAATTTATAAAAATAAATAATATTTTAATAATTACTTATTATGAAAGAAAAGAAAAAAGATAAAAATTGATACAAACCCTAATTCTACAAATTTTAGATTTTTATTGCAAAAATATTAAGATGAATCCTAGATTAAAAAACTAAAATCATTTAATGAAATTTATTTACAAAAATATTAGTTAAATAAAAATATTTATTTGTTTTATCTTTTCTGATTTTTTTGTGTTTTTTATATATTATGAAAATAATAATTATAAAGAATTAAAAGAAATGAATTAAAATAAAGAAAAGAAAAATATAAAATAAAATAAAAAAGTAAAAGAAACAAACTAGAGGGGGGTGCTGTCCCCAAGTGGAGGGTTTATGCTTAGCAATTTGGGCCCAAGCATCTTTGGCCTCGTTGAGTTCTATGCCAGCGTGTAGCACTTTTGACTCACGTCCATGATGTTCTTCCAACGATGGCCCTTGGATTGATCTTGGCACACGCATGGCAAGCTGGATGGTGAGTAGCATGGTAGACTCCCTGTATTGAAATTGCATGGGATAACAATTAAAGGAAAAATAATATGAAAGGGGTGAGGACCTGGGGCTCGAACCCAGGTCCTGAAGATTACCAATGCCACGCTTCACCACTGAGCTATCCAACGCGCTTTGTATATTAAATAACAAATAAATATGATAAAACAAAACAAATGCTAGTGGACTTTTTAGCGCGCAAATTTGAACAGACCAATCCACGCTGGCCACATAATCATCTCCATCCTCGCTTTTGTTTTTTCCTGAAACACAAAAGAATCAGCAACGGTTTTTTAAACGTTCCAAAATGTGCCATTCCAGAAAATAACGATTAGGCCGTGGAGGCTCATAAATTGAGCGCGAGGTGCGTTTTTAGACCGTCCAAACACGCTGAGTTGAATGGCCTAGGTTTCATGTTCCAATTTTACAGCGTTAAGAAACGCCTAATTCAAAGCTTGCAAAACCCTAACCTGCATCAATGGTGAATCTCCTATTTTGGCACGAAAACATAATCAAACCATACAGTTAGCTTTAGAATTAAATACTGAACATAAATCAAACATAAAAAATTATGAAAGATGCATGAATCGTGATGCAAGAAAGTGAAAAAATTTCTGTACAGGACACCAGCGTTCTCACGTTTCTTGGTGTCAAAGCTTATGGTTTTGATTCTAATTCCTTCCTTGAAGCCTCAGGAAGGTGATGGAATAAGTCTCTTTGCCTGAATCGACCTAGAACTTGGTTTTCAGTTTTGAAATTCTTAGGCAAAAGTGTGAGTTTGATTCTTTGTCTATGGCGCAGCTTAGAGTCATCTAGGATTAGGTTTGCATTCTATACTTATGTGTGAATGATTAGGTCAAAGAATTTGGTCAAAAAGATCCTTGAATTGATGAATCAATATTTGATTTTTATGGCATTGGTTTTCAATCTTTTCATGCATATTTGCCACCAAATCATGTCCAATTACCTTCAATTCTTTCCTAATCTGATTTGCACGAAATCTTGGAGATATTTTATGCACAAAAAGATTCAAAACATTAGGTTTAGTATTTTTTACCTATTTAATTTAATTAAATGAATTATTAATGATTAAAAATCCAAATAAATAAAATAAAATGATAAAAAAACTTACCTTTGGGCCAAATGGTCGTGCACATGCCTTGGATAATGAATTGTGGAAGAAAAAGAGGCCCATTATCAATTTTAGGTCATTTGAAGCAATGTTGACTTTTCAAAATATCCAAAAATTTCCCAACTTCCACAAGGCATAACTTGCTCAATTTTTAAGCTTTGCTCATGTTCTTGGACATTTTGGAAAGGTCTTTGAGTCCGCTAACCAATGCCTTTGGTCCCATGTCATTTTGATTTACCAATCTCAATTTATGGGCTTTGACTTAAAGTCCCTTTTTGTTGACTTTTGAAAATGACCTATAATGTTGAAATTGATAACTTTTTGTGAGAGCATTTCTTGGACTTGAAGTGTGAAGAGGAGTTGTAGGAAATGTCTTTATCTTCAAAATTAGCTTTGGATGGAATTTTTCTGATAATCCATGTGGAAGTTATGCCCTGGTCAATTTGCAGTTGACTTTTTCAACTGTCCAAATATGGAAACTTTTGCATCTTGATGATTTTTGAGCCAAGATTTGAGAATCATGATCAAGCATTGATCAAATGATGTTTGTGGCTTCAAAATGAGATGTTGACCAAAAATTTGAACTTTTGACTGTCAAATGACCATTTTGCCCCTACAGTTGACTGTAGTGCAATTAGGGTTTTTGACTGTGCAATCTTGTGTTGTAAGTCTTGAAACTTTGTATGAGGATGCTTGACCATGTTTATAAGCATATGGGACTTGATTGGACCCCTGGAAACTTCATTTTCTTTGCTAGAACCAAAACCCTAATTTTGACTTTTAGGAGGCCCTTACACTGTGCAACCCTTGGGGAGCTTTTGAAGCTTTGACTTTGCAATTCTTGAAGAATATGGGAGGGCAAATTTTGGGGTACAACAGTTGCCCCTGTTCAATCTTCTTATACCTGAGGATGCAGATTGGCTGACGTGCCTTTCGTAATCCGAAGGTGGAAGATGATTGAACACTAGAGTGCCCAGAAATTTGCGCTCACATAGTAACAGTGTGATGGGAATGGGCTTACAAATGCCATTTGGAGATTGATGGATAGGATGATGGGCTTATAGATGCCATACTAAGAGATGATGGAAGGTGGATGGGCTTATAGATTCCATCTGGATGTCAATCGCATAAGAGATTCCTTAGCGAGAACTTGCGTACCTGCAAAAGAAACATGATTACCTGACCTATTACAGGAGCTGGTCTTCAGATAGATGTGTCCTGACTGGTTACAGGAGCTGAATCTGGAGCTTCAAACGGTGATGAATGAACCAGGGATGGTTACTACCTCAACAGGAACGGTGAGAGAACCTTGGATGATTACAACCTCAACAGGGACGCTGAGAGAATCTGGGGACGATTACTACCTCCGCAGGATCGGGGAGAGAACCATAGGCGACTACAACCTCAATAGAAATCATTGAGAGAATCTTGGATAACTTCAACTTCAACAGCAATCGTTGAGCGAAATCTGGGATTAGCACCTCCGCAGGATCGGGGAGAGAACCATAGGCGACTACAACCTCAATAGCAATCATTGAGAGAATCTTGGATAACTTCAACTTCAACAGCAATCGTTGAGCGAAATCTGGGATTACCACCTCCGCAGGATCGGGGAGAGAACCATAGGCGACTACAACCTCAATAGAAATCATTGAGAGAATCTTGGATAACTTCAACTTCAACAGCAATCGTTGAGCGAAATCTGGGATTACCACCTCCGCAGGATCGGGGAGAGAACCATAGGCGACTACAACCTCAATAGCAAATATTGAGAGAATCTTGGATAACTTCAACTTCAACAGCAATCGTTGAGCGAAATCTGGGATTACCACCTCCGCAGGATCGGGGAGAGAACCATAGGCGACTACAACTTCAATAGCAAATATTGAGAGAATCTTGGATAACTTCAACTTCAACAGCAATCGTTGAGCGAAATCTGGGATTACCACCTCCGCAGGATCGGGGAGAGAACCATAGATAACTTCTACTAAGTCTTTATCAGGAAAATCTGTTTGGGGTCGATTTAACTGGACCATAGAAGGCCTTTGACTGGATAAGAAATCTTTGGAGTCGATTTAACTGAACCGGTCTAGGTCTTGAAATATGATTGAGAATTTAACTGAATCTTTCCTGAAAGGTAAAGGTCAGTCATATGCAATGCATGATATGGATCAAGCAATGATGTTCTCAACATAAATGAGATTTGTAAGATATGATGCGTCTATGCATGCTATAATGATGTATGCGATGTTTACGAATGTATGTTTTCGTCTTAGGAAGATAAATCCTTGATGGGTGCCGGGAAGTCATATCCTGGGCTGATATTGAAGAATAGATTTTTGCCTCCGCTGGGGATGATAGCTGCAAGAATACCGGTAGGAGAAGATAACTCCGTTGGGGAATAAACTTGGCGAATGGATTACTCTGCAGGGAGAAAAGTACTCTAGCGATCTTGCTGGGGAACAATAATCTGTGGGGAGAGAGGTACTTTGTTGAGTTCCTGATAATAACTTGCTGGGGATACCCTTGTTGTATTGGAAGTGTTACTAGACTTCGCTGGGGATAAGAAGACTTTGTCGACGACGATCTTTCCATGGCTTTTGGCTGAGGATAACCCAGTTATATCCTGGTAAGGAAATAACTCTTTGAATAAAGCCGGGAGACGCGTTCGTGCTCTGCGAGAATAAGCTTCCAGAATCTACTGGGGATAAGCTTACTGCTTAGGGAGATGGATTCCAACTTTCTTGGGGAAGCTGGATTGGATTCTCCTGGGGAAGTTTTGAGATGCTAGGGAAGTAACTCTGTTGAATGTTTGAAATACCGCCGGGGAACAACCTTTAGACTAAGACTGCCGGGGATGCTTGTTAAGAATATGTATATTGCTGCTGAGGCATGTTGAGATCTGCTGGAGGATACTCAACTTTCTTAAGGTTTGACAACTTTGCTTGGAGAGAGTGTATTGCTTGCTGGCTTACTCTCTGGGGAATTAAGATATCTGGTTATGTTCTTCAAGCTGAACTTACCTGAGTACCTTGGAGGATAGAACAATTAGATTGCTTAGACAACTCTTTATTGCCCCTGTTTCTAGTGTTACCTGCAATTAATCCTTTGTTTCGCATGCAAATATTCATGAGTTAGCAAATTATTGTCAATGCATATATCACAAATCGAACCTTGGACGTTTTTCGCAAAACAAAACAGAAAAAAGGAAAAACAATTGGCACTTTTAACTGAAAAGTATATTTGTATTGATTTTTGAATTGCCTGTAAATAGGCGTTTTGTGTACAAGAGGCTGACGTCCTAGTAAGAGAACGCCGCCGAGCAAAAGAGTTTATACAAATGTTGTACAAGAGAAAATAAAACAGCTGTGTGAAATGAACGATCCCACTGGGTTTCAACTCTGCTATTGCCTTTATAACTCCGAGCGTCTCATCACTTGATGACCTTGGTTGAAGATGAAGCTGACTGATCAATGCCGTCTGAACTTGATGCCGATATCGGATTCTGGATGCAAAGTGATCCAATGAGACATAGTATTACGCTTTTATCCCTAACTTTTGCCTGGACCGCCCTTTCGGGTTTTCAGTCCACCGGGATACCCATTTTTGCCCAAGCCGCCTTTTCAGGTTTTCGACTTGCCGGGTGTACAGATTTTTTCATTTTATCCCTTCATTTTGCCCGAACCCTTTTGGTTCGCCGGGAAGCCCTAATTTTTGCCTAGGCATGTCAGCCTAGCGGGTCTTTTTTCATGCGTAGTATCTTTTTACTATGTCTACATTGGCGGGGTGAGGAAGGTCGTCACCATCCATATTGGTTAGAATCATGGCTCCTCCTGAGAACACATGTTTAACCACAAATGGCCCTTCGTACGTAGGGGTCCATTTGCCCTCTAGATCACTCTGAGGAAGGATGATTCGCTTGATTACCAGATCCCCAACTTGATACTCTTGTGGTCTGACTTTCTTGTTAAACGCCCTGATCATCCGTTTCTGATACGTCTGACCATGACAGATAGCAACAAGTCTCTTTTCATTAATAAGGTTTAGCTGATCAAGTCGTGTCTGGATCCAATCATCTTCGTTCAGATTTGCATCCTTCATTATCTGGAGAGAGGGTATTTGCACTTCGATCGGTAAGACTGCCTCCATACCATAAACCAAAGAGAAAGGAGTTGCCCCGGTTGACGTCCTAGCTGAGGTACGGTACCCATGTAGAGCGAACGGTAACATCTCGTGCCAATCTTTGTAAGTCACTGTCATCTTCTGCACGATTTTCTTGATATTTTTATTTGCTGCTTCTACAGCCCCATTCATCTTCGGTCTGTAAGGGGAAGAATTGTGGTGCTGTATTTTGAACTGCTCGCAGAGCTCAGTGATCATCTTGTTATTGAGATTGGTACCGTTTTCTGTAATGATCCTCTCTGGGACGCCGTACCGACAGATCAGATTATGCCGAATGAACCATGCCACAACAGTCTTGGTTACCGTAGCGTAGGAAGCTGCTTCAACCCACTTTGTAAAATAATCAATCGCCACTAGGATGAAGCGATGCCCATTAGATGCCGTAGGTTTAATCTCACTGATCATGTCTATGCCCCACATTGCAAACGGCCAAGGCGCAGTCAGAACATTCAGAGGAACTGGAGGAACATGCACCTTGTCTGCATAAATCTGGCACTTATGGCATGTCCTGGAATGTTGGTAGCAGTCAGCTTCCATTGTGGACCAGTAATACCCTGCCCGAAGGATCTTCTTTGCCATTGTATGTCCACTGGAATATGTACCAAAGGTCCCTTCATGTAGCTCTTCCATGATCCTTTCTGCTTCAGTCTTATCCACCCAACGCAGTAGGGTTTAATCATGGTTTCGCTTGTACAAGATGCCGTTGCTAAGGAAGAACTTTGCCGCGAACCTTCTCAGGAACTTCTTATCATTGACAGAGGCACCCTCAGGGTATTCCTAAGCTTCCAGATATCTCTTCACCTCATGGTACCAAGGCTTCTCAGTCACCAATTCAGTCTCGAGATCGCAACAGTATGCCGGTTCGTCCAGTTTCCAGATGATGATCCGGGGAGCCTCATTGTCCCATTTGACCTTGAACATAGAAGATATTGTAGCTAACGCGTCCGCCAGCTGATTCTCCTCTCTCGAAAAGTGTTCAAAGGTTATCTTCGTGAAGTGGGGGATCAAAGTCAACACACATTCTCTGTAAGGAATAAGATTCGGATGTTTCGTATCCCACTCTCCTTTGATCTGATTGATCACGAGATCGGAATCTCCGAAGACACTCAAAAACTTGATCCTTAAGTCGATCGCAGCTTGAAGACCCATGATGCACGCCTCATACTCTGCCATGTTGTTGGTACAATTGAAACATAGTCGGGCAGTGAGTGGAGTATGAGTGCCTTGAGGTGATATGATTACAGCGCCGATACCGTTTCCCAAAGCGTTGGAGGCTCCGTCAAAGTGCATAGACCATCGGGATCCTTCCTCAGGTCCTTCATCCGGTCCAGGTACTTCACAATCAGTCACAATCATGATGCTCTCGTCTAGAAACTCGAAGTTCATTGACTGATAATCGTCGACTGCCTGATGTGCCAAGTGGTCTGCCAATACACTCCCCTTGATGGCTTTCTGGGTCGTGTACTGAATGTCGTATTCCGTCAAGATCATTTGCCATCTTGCAATTCTCCCAGACAGAGCATGCTTTTCAAATATGTACTTTATAGGATCCATCTTTGAGATCAACAAGGTAGTGTGAGTCAGCATATACTGTCTCAGCCGGCGAGCAGCCCATACCAAAGCGCAGCAAGTTTTCTCAAGCAGTGAGTACCGGGTCTCACAGTCGGTAAACTTTTTGCTAAGGTAATAAATGGCATGCTCTTTTCGACCAGACTCGTCATGCTGCCCCAGCACACACCCCATTGAGTTGTCAAGTACTGTCAAGTATAATATCAGAGGTCTCCCTTCAACCGGTGGCATAAGGATGGGTGGTTCTTGGAGATACTCTTTGATTCTGTCAAAATCTGCCTGACATTCATCATTCCAACGTACTACCTGATCTTTCTTCAGCAGCTTGAAGATTAGTTCACAAGTAGCAGTTAGATGCGAGATGAACCGAGCAATGTAATTCAGGCGTCCTAAAAAGCCCCTGACCTCTTTCTCTGTCTTAGGAACTGGAATCTCTTGAATAGCTTTGACCTTGGCAGGGTCCACTTGAATACCCTTATCACTTACAACGAAGCCTAGCAACTTTCCAGATCTTACCCCGAAGGTGCACTTGTTCGGGTTCAACCTCAGCTTGTACAGTTTCAGACGGTCAAACAGTTTCTGCAGATGATCTAGGTGTTCTTCCTCAGTCTGGGACCTTGCGATCATGTCATCCACGTACACTTCTATCTCATGATGGATCATGTCATGAAATAAAGCAACCATGGCACGTTGGTAGGTTGCCCCAGCATTTTTCAGTCCAAAGGGCATGACCTTGTAGCAGAAGGTACCCCATTGAGTAACAAAGGTAGTTTTTTCCATGTCTTCAGGAGCCATCTTGATCTGATTGTACCCTGAGAAACCATCCATGAAAGAGAACACCTTATGCTGAGCTGTATTGTCAACAAGGACATCAATGTGAGGTAGAGGGAAGTCATCCTTGGGGCTGGCCCTGTTCAGATCCCTGTAGTCGACACACATTCTGACCTTACCGTTTTTCTTTGGCACCGGCACCACATTAGCAACCCACTGAGGGTAAGAAGTCACTGCAAGGAACCCCGCATCAAACTGTTTCATAACCTCGGCTTTAATCTTCTCGGACATCTCTGGACGCATACGACAGACCTTTTTCTTAACCGGAGGGCAGTCTTCCTTAGTAGGCAAGTGATGGACCACAATATCGGTATCCAACCCGGGCATGTCTTCATAGGACCAGGCAAAGATCTCCATATAATCATGTAGCATCTTAGTCAACCGTTGCTTCATGCTGAGCTCTAGGTTGGCACCAATCTTTACCTCTTTCCTGTCTGCCTCAGTACCCAAGTTTATTATTTCCACTGGCTCTTCATGTGGTTGAATTGCCCTCTCTTCCTGAAGTAACAGTCTTGCAAGCTCGCCAGGAACTTCAAAATCATCTTCACCTTCATCTTCGGCTAAGTTGATCGGATTTTCGAAGTTATAACTGGCAGTAGCAGAGTCGTTACCAGTGAGATCCAGAGTGGATTGAAACCTGTATGAGTGAGTGTGTGTAAATACAGCTGTTTTGAAATTTATATAAAGGAAAGACAGACAGAAAAGGAGCATAAGATTTGAAATGCGAGAAAACGTCCAAGATTTTCATTTATGATATATGGAATGACAATTTATATGCCCTCACAAATGAAACCACGGTGCCTCGGGTAAGACACCGGGCCATAGAGTTTATTTATTGTTTATTACAAATAAAAAAACAAAGAAGTTTATTACTGCGTAACAAAAGTAAAAGGAGTATGGTCTTTGACTATCCAATTGGTCAATCCGCCTTCGGTCGTCGGGTAGATCCAGCTATTGAACTCAGCCTCATCCACTTCATTATCCTCCCCCACAGCATTCACTTCTGGATTTATGATGAGCACAGGAGGTCTTCTGGTCTTCGCCTTCCGCATAGCTTTCTGACCCTCTGCAGTAAAACCCAGTCCAAATTTGTCAGTTTTCTGTGTAAAGTCGGGAAGCCTGCCCCAGTTAGCACATTCACCTTTTTGAACCACAGCCCGGGCATCCTTCAGGGAAGCCATCTTCAAGGGAACATCCTCTTCGACCGCTGTTTCTGCTGCTGCGGAAATTGGAAGCACTTCCTCGAAATGCTGAAAGGGGGTTTCAATAAACTCCCCGTCCATCTCAATATATCTGAAGGAATTCAAGTGGCTCACCATATACTCTTCCTCTCCTTGCACAGTGACGATCTTCCCTCTGACGGGGTACTTCAGCTTCTGGTGCAAGGTAGAGGTCACTGCCCCAGCTTTATGGATCCAAGGTCGACCCAGTAGACAAGAGTACGATGGACAGATATCCATCACATAGAAAGTGGAGTCAAACACCTGGGAGCCCACACGAATAGGAATGTCAACCTCTCCGTGAACCATCCTTTTTAAACCGTCAAAGGCCCTGACGATGATGTTGCTGGGTTTTAATTCCAGGCCTTCACAATCCAAACGGTCTAAAGCCTTCTTTGGTAGAACATTCAAGGAAGAACCAATATCCACCAATACATGTGCCAGAGTAGTGCCCCTGCATTCAATAGAGACATGCAGGGCATCATTGTGGTCTCTTCCCTTCGCAGTCAGGTCGGCATCTGAGAAACCCAAGCCATTGTCCGCTGTCAGATTTGCTACGCAATCAGTGAACTGGACTGCAGATGTCTCCTGTTGCACATGGGCCGTCTTGAGAAATGAGATCAAGGCCTTAGCATGGGCCTCGGAGCATAGCAATAAGGAGAGCATGGAGATCTTGGAGGGCGTATGCCCTAGCTGTTCCACAACATTAAAGTCACTCTTTTTTATTATCTTTAGAATCTTCTCCATTTCTTGTTGGGAGGCCTCAGCATTTATGAGTATCGGTGCCTCCATCCGGGCAGGCTCATCTTCAATTCCTTTGCCCCGAGCATTGGATGACTCGGCAGCAGGGGAAACAACTTGGTCAGTAACAGGAACAGGTACACTTGTAGGTGTTATAAGGAGGGGTCTTCGAGTAGCGGGCGGTGCAATGTCAGGCGAGAAGAGCCTGCCACTGCGGGTAACCTTGGCTGGACCAGTGATATCACAGATACTGGCGCCAGTGTTAAATTCTTGTTTGATTCCGTTCACATACACATCTGCTCCATAGTGCCAGGGGACAGCTTTATCAGATACGTAGGGGAGAGGCCCCGGAACAGTAATAACCACAGGTGCAACAGTCATGATTTGAACAGGCTTCTTCGGGAGAGCCTTGATTGGATTATTGAAGATGGTAACCACAGAAACTTCTTCTACTGGAACCAACTGAACAGCAGACTTCTTAAACAGAATCTCCTTGCTATCCATTAGGCTTTGGATGCCTAACTTCAGCAAGGGACAACCAGATAGGGAAACAGCACAGAACAGGCAACCCTCACTGCAACCCGGAAATAAACCGGTCAGCAGCAGGTTCCTCTTGACAGTCTTCAGAGGAGTAGCTAGATCATCCACAAAAACAGCGTAAACATCTTCATCAACCGCATTTACTCCATGTTGGGGCATAGGAGCAATTACCACATTCGGCCTCTCAGGCGCTTCGAACTGTATCTCTTTCGCGTCAATAAGGTCTTGCACCTTATTCCTTAATGCCCAACAGTCATCAGTGGAATGCCCCGGGCTATCAGAATGGTACGCACAGTGGGCATTTGGATTGTATTTCGGAGAGGCAGTGTTTACAGCTTTGGGGGCCTCTCTGACAGTCGCTAGATTGGTGGATAGCAACTCTGGCAAGATCTGCGATAAAGTCATGTTCAAACGGGTAAACTCTCTCCGGGGCCTTTCAGCCCTTTGAGGATTGGTTGGCCGAGGAGCGGCAGCAGGCTTAGCAATCATCACCGCACTGACAGATTGGCGGCGCTCAGATTTCTCTTGTCTTCTAGAGCCATATACAGCACTAGCCTCCTTCTTGAAGGGTTTCTTCTCGGAACTAGACGATGCACCCTTCAGAATCTTTCCAGACTTCAACCCAGCCTCAAATCTCTCTTCAGTCAGGATAAGATCAGTGAACCCTGCAGACGAATTCCCGATAAGATGGTTGAAAAATGGCCCAGATAGGGTCCCCAAGAACATGTCTACCAACTCCCGATCAGTCAACGGAGGCTGCACCCTGCCAGCTAGATCCCTCCACTTCTGAGCGTACTCTTTAAAACCTTCACTTGAACCTAACGACATACCCTGGAGTTGGGTACGTGTAGGGGCAAGGTCGGCATTATACTGATACTGCTTATAGAAAGCAGTAGCCAACTCCTCCCAGTTACGAACCTTGGTCCCATCCAGCTGATAGAACCATTCGAGATGAGTCCCTGAAAGACTCTCCTGGAAGAAGTGGATCCACAAGTTCTTATCCACTGAGTACGGTTGAATCTTACGAACATAGGACCTGAGATGTAGCTTGGGACAAGACGCCCCGTCGTACTTAGTGAAAGATGGTGCTTTGAACTTACGAGGAATAATCACACCGGTAGACAAACCCAAATCTCCGAAATCCAGCCCAGGTACCTGTTGTATCTCCATAGCATTCAACCTGTCTTCCAACTGCTTGTATCTGTCTTCTGCCGGAGGATATTTCTCTTCATCAAAATCAGTCTCGTTGTCGGAGACTACCGGACTAGGACCTTTTTCTGCTTGAGGAGTACCCTTGCCAATGGAAGAACCAGCCTCTTCATTTTGCAGAGTATTGCCAAACCTTCGGCCCGAGTTGAACATAACAGTTCTTCTCTTCTTCTTCTTTTCCTTCTTCAGGAGCAGAGCCTTCAGCTCTTCTTGGCCCTGAGCCAAACCCATGATTAATTCCTGAAATTGCGCGTTCTGCGCCTGGAGAGCCTTGATGGACATCTCGGTTGATGATGAGTCAGGATTTATGATGCTGAAATAAACAACGAAGAACTGTAAGCAACCTGAAAAGAGGAAAAACCTGCTATGCACATGATGAATGATATGTGTTTATGCAATGCATTCAAGGGTTCGAAAGTTCAAATTTGTTGTAGACAAAAAGGAACACACGTTATCATTAAGGAAATAATTGTTCAGTACATCAAAGCCTCATGGGCAAAATAATACAAAAGCAAATCAATCCCAAAATATACTACGCATCCTCTTTGGAGCTATGTAAGTGTTGAGATTCCTCTCCTCATGCAACAGGCGGGTGAGCTCCAAGACCTTCTTTTCACTAGCATGTAGACTGGTCTCAAGATAATTCCGTTCTTCCTTAAGCTGGATCCAGCTCTTCTGCATCTCTTCCTAGGAGGTGGGCATATCAGGGTGCTGAATAGTGTGGGACACTTCCCCTTCCAAGACTGGCTCTTTGATCACAGGGAGCATATGGGGATAAGGCATCACTAACTTCTGGGAGCGGGCTCGTACCCACTTGAGATACGGTTCCAATGGGATGGAGTTCCTGTGCCCCAGTGTCTTGCTGTCTATCCTACTGGGCATCCTCCAGGCTCTGATAAATCTCTGGCGAAGTCCTTGAGTATCGTTGTCGAAGTAAAAAACTATGTCAGGAATTAACATGTCATGAGGACCATCCCTCCGAGCATAACCAAACTGTCTCCAAGCCAGGCATGGGTTGTAAGTAATACCTCCTCTGATTCCAAGTAAAGGAACATTAGGTTACTCCCCGCAATGATCAATGATAGTAACATCCTCTCTGGACCGAGGGCACCAATGTATATCTGCATGTGTAAGAGTCATCAATCGTTGTGACCATCTCAAACCCCGCTCGTTCTTCAAAACTGATTGTGGAAGGTGCGAAATAAACCACCTTCCCAGGAGAGGAGTGCAACACATAAGGACACCTCTTTTTCTCATGGTTCGAGTGTAACATGAGTGAAGGATGTCCCCCAGCAACGTAGGTATAGGATTCCTGGACATGAAGATCTGGACAGCACTGATATCAATAAGCTGATCTGGGTTAGGGAACAACACCAAACCATAGACAAGGAGGGCCACAACTTCTTCAAAAGCCTGTAAGTCAAGGGAATTCCAACATTCATGGGCCTTTTCAAACAGAAACCTGGCTAAGAACCCTTTGATACCACTTCTAACTTCCCAATGTCCCTTGAGGTCAGATGACTGTAGGTGCAAGGCTTTAGCAATCTCTTCAAGCTTAGGTTCCTTTTTTGTACCGTTGTAGGGTAGTTGATCAAGGATAGGAATCTTCAGGAGCCGGGAGAACTCCTCCAATATAGGTACCAGCTGATAATCCAAGAAGGTGAAACAGTGATGCAGAGGGTCAAAGAATTGGAACAGGACCTTTATCATATCTTCCTCAATGTTGGTGTTGACCAAGCTGATGAGTCTTCCATGTCTTTCACTGAATGAAGAGATCTCGGGAATCCTGGATATAAGTTCCTTAAGCTGAGGGGGGATCCTTACAAGACTGATTTGAATTGTCTTTCTACGAACAGTTTCCATGTCCTACAAAACAAGAACAAAGATGAAGATTCGAACCCCTGAAATGGTTAGTCAATGCATATGATGCTGGATGATGTCATGATGCTATGATTAAACACACCACAGATATTTACAAAGACAAACATGTAAGGCACACAAGGCACACAAGACAAGCCCTTAGGGTTTAAGGCCAACATGGGGTCTGGGTAGTACCCTCTTGAAGTTGGTGGGTTCAACCTGTCCTATTAGAAGTAACCGGGTTCTAAGGGTCCCAATATCACGGGATTGCTTTCATTGTTCATCGTTTCGATTTAGCCACTGAACTGGCGACCGAAATATTCCAGGAAAGAAACCCTCAATTGAGTGTAGTATCGAGTATCAACCAACCTCGGACTGCACCAAAGTCAGTTATCTCACTACCCTAAAGAGGCCAAGATAGTTCAATTAAGGTTCCTAAGGTCTATTGATGCTTCACGACACCACGCGGAGGCCCCGTACTCTCCTTGACTGAACTCAAGGGTTACCGGTACACACCAAAGTGCCACATCAATGTAGCAGACTGTTTCAACCATGTCGGTATACCCCGCACAGTTCCCTCACAGCCTTGTTGCTACTTTCTAAGAAGGTATCCCCAGATCCGGGTTAGGATCTATAGAACTCCCAAGACAGTCCCACAATTTAAAGCACACAAAGAAAGCAATTGAAAACACAGTTATGAACTATCCCTAAGGTACACCTCACTTTAAGTTTATATCCCCAGCAGAGTCGCCAGTTCTGTGATCGGTGGATCTGGAACTGACTGTTTAAAGCTGGTTCGTGAAATGTCGCGGAAGCAAGAGTCGCCACCGTCTTTTATTTTCTCCAAATGGAAAGGACAAAAGCACAGAAAAATTCCTTATAGAGATTGCTCTCGGTTCGGGAGGTAGGTTATAGAAAGGGAAGGTGTTAGCACCCTTTCTATCCATGGTTATCCATGGGCTCTTAGATACTTGCTCATTTGTGTTTTCAAAAATGGTTTGTTTGCTTTTCAACTGTGGGTTTTAAAAAAGTTTCTTTGAAAATTCCAGTTCAACTCTTGTATCGGTCCTCAAGAGTGTTTGAAAATTTGCTTTCGAAAGCTTTTGAAAATGTGTTGGTGTGAAAAGTATTTTTGAATTTGTTTTGAAATTAGAGCAGGTATCTACGAGAACCTACCTACCCTAAGGAATTCGTCTGTGTAAATGTCCTTTAAAGTAGTGCCATCCCACCATTGAGAGGTAGGTAGCACCACCGTTGGAGGTGTTCGGGTCAATTCGAGGTTCGGGACATGGTGATCACCAGAGCAATGGGAAGACACCTTAGAAGCTACCCTCATGCCAGGTTCCCGGATCATGAGGACTTACTAAGACATCCTCTACTCGACGATCACCTTTCGAGGCAAGGCAACAGTGAGGCGTACCCTAGGGGTGGTGTGTGATTCGTGTGTCAGATTCGTTTATTTTTATCTTGTCATGATATGGGTGAGCTACGCGTTTGTTTTTATTTAAGGCCATTCATTCTTGCATGCATTTATTTAATAGTTAGCAAGTGCGAAAAAAGATAAAAGTTCTAAACTATTACAAAAGGCGCGGGTCCACATCGCCAAAATTTCCAGAACCCGATTTGACAAAAAATAAAGAAATAAAGTAAAAGTGCGAGAGATAAATTTACACGGCTTTGGGAGAGGTACATAAATATTAAAGGAAAAGAAATAAATACGCGAATTGAATTAAACTGGAAACGAGGGCATTGGACCCTTTTTAATGGAATTAAATTAAATTGTTAAATTAATTAAATTAAAGAAAAAGAAATTATTTTTTGGTTTTTTGTATTTATGAGAATTTAATGAAATTAAAAACCTAATTCTACAATTTTTATTTATTAGAAAAAAATATTAAAGTTAAACCTAAATTAACCTAATTATTTACATGCAATTTTAATTTATAAAAATAAATAATATTTTAATAATTACTTATTATGAAAGAAAAGAAAAAAGATAAAAATTGATACAAACCCTAATTCTACAAATTTTATATTTTTATTGCAAAAATATTAAGATGAATCCTAGATTAAAAAACTAAAATCATTTAATGAAATTTATTTACAAAAATATTAGTTAAATAAAAATATTTATTTGTTTTATCTTTTCTGATTTTTTTGTGTTTTTTATATATTATGAAAATAATAATTATAAAGAATTAAAAGAAATTAATTAAAATAAAGAAAAGAAAAATATAAAATAAAATAAAAAGTAAAAGAAACAAACTAGAGGGGGTGCTGTCCCCAAGTGGAGGGTTTATGCTTAGCAATTTGGGCCCAAGCATCTTTGGCCTCGTTGACTTCTATGCCAGCGTGTAGCACTTTTGACTCACGTCCATGATGTTCTTCCAACGATGGCCCTTGGATTGATCTTGGCACGCGCATGGCAAGCTGGATGGTGAGTAGCATGGTAGACTCCCTGTATTGAAATTGCATGGGATAACAATTAAAGGAAAAATAATATGAAAGGGGTGAGGACCTGGGGCTCGAACCCAGGTCCTGAAGATTACCAATGCCACGCTTCACCACTGAGCTATCCAACGCGCTTTGTATATTAAATAACAAATAAATATGATAAAACAAAACAAATGCTAGTGGACTTTTTAGCGCGCAAATTTGAACAGACCAATCCACGTTGGCCATATAATCATCTCCTTCCTCACTTTTGTTTTTTCCTGAAACACAAAAGAATCAGTAACGATTTTTTAAACGTTCCAAAATGTGCCATTCCAGAAAATAACGATTAGGCCGTGGAGGCTCATAAATTGAGCGCGAGGTGCGTTTTTAGACCGTCCAAACACACTGAGTTGAATGGTCTAGGTTTCATGTTCCAATTTTACAGCGTTAAGAAACGCCTAATTCAAAGCTTACAAAACCCTAACCTGCATCAATGGTGAATCTCCTATTTTGGCACGAAAACATAATCAAACCATACAGTTAGCTTTAGAATTAAATACTGAACATAAATCAAACATCAAAAATTATAAAAGATGCATGAATCGTGATGCAAGAAAGTGAAAAATTTTCTGTACAGGACACCAGCGTTCTCACGTTTCTTGGTGTCAAAGCTTATGGTTTTGATTCTAATTCCTTCCTTGAAGCCTCAGGAAGGTGATGGAATAAGTCTCTTTGCCTGAATCGACCTAGAACTTGGTTTTCAGTTTTGAAATTCTTAGACAAAAGTGTGAGTTTGATTCTTTGTCTATGGCACAGCTTAGAGTCCTCTAGGATTAGGTTTGCATTCTATACTTATGTGTGAATGATTAGGTCAAAGAATTTGGTCAAAAAGATCCATGAATTGATGAATCAATATTTGATTTTTATGGCATTGGTTTTCAATCTTTTCATGCATATTTGCCACCAAATCACGTCCAATTACCTTCAATTCTTTCCTAATCTGATTTGCACGAAATCTTGGAGATATTTTATGCACAAAAAGATTCAAAACATTAGGTTTAGTATTTTTTACCTATTTAATTTAATTAAATGAATTATTAATGATTAAAAATC
Source organism: Vicia faba (assembly GCA_948472305.1). Lineage (NCBI taxonomy): Eukaryota > Viridiplantae > Streptophyta > Magnoliopsida > Fabales > Fabaceae > Vicia > Vicia faba. The sequence continues at coordinate 1,718,661,239 of OX451736.1, read as the reverse complement.
CAAATAAATAAAATAAAATGATAAAAAACTTCTCTTTGGGCCAAATGGTCGTGCACATGCCTTGGATAATGAATTGTGGAAGAAAAAGAGGCCCATTATCAATTTTAGGTCATTTGAAGCAATGTTGACTTTTCAAAATATCCAAAAATTTCCCAACTTCCACAAGGCATAACTTGCTCAATTTTTAAGCTTTGCTCATGTTCTTGGACATTTTGGAAAGGTATTTGAGTCCTCTAACCAATGCCTTTGGTCCCATGTCATTTTTATTTACCAATATCAAGTTATGTCCTTTGACTTAAAGTCCCTTTTTGTTGACTTTTGAAAATGACCTATAATGTTGAAATTGATAACTTTTTGTGAGAGCATTTCTTGGACTTGAAGTGTGAAGAGGAGTTGTAGGAAATGTCTTTATCTTCAAAATGAGATTTGGATGGAATTTTTCTGATAATCCATGTGGAAGTTATGCCCTGGTCAATTTGCAGTTGACTTTTTCAACTGTCCAAATATGGAAACTTTTGCATCTTGATGATTTTTGAGCCAAGCTTTGAGAATCATGATCAAGCATTGATCAAATGATGTTTGTGGCTTCAAAATGAGATGTTGACCAAAAATTTGAACTTTTGACTGTCAAATGACCATTTTGCCCCTACAGTTGACTGTAGTGCAATTAGGGTTTTTGACTGTGCAATCTTGTGCTGTAAGTCTTGAAACTTTGTATGAGGATGCTTGACCATGTTTATAAGCATATGGGACTTGATTGGACCCCTGGAAACTTCATTTTCTTTGCCAGAACCAAAACCCTAATTTTGACTTTTAGGAGGCCCTTACACTGTGCAACCCTTGGGGAGCTTTTGAAGCTTTGACTTTGCAATTCTTGAAGAATATGGGAGGGCAAATTTTAGGGTACAAAACTTATGATTGTGCATGCAAACAAATAGATCCAAAGGCGACACATGACATCACTGGGGAAACAGAAAATAAAATAAAGGATCAAAGGAAAACCCGACCAGGAAAATAAATCACTGGTGAACAAACGAATCGACTCTATTGGGGTAAAGCCCAAGGAGGATACAAAGAAATCATCAACTAAAATATTGAGTAAAAGGTAAAGGATGATAATGATCAACAAATGACCGCAAACTATCCACTCACTGAGAAGATAGCAAAAACAGGTAACATCAACCCACAAGGGGGAAAGAAATGGTAAGATAATACTAGTAAATACCAATATTAGAGCATGCAACACATGATTAACATCAATACTTATGACTGGACACAAATGAATTGTTTAGAGCAAAATGAATCTCAACGACAAAGTATCTCCCATAATGATGAGACAACCATTCATCGGATTACAAATCTCCACAACAAACTATCTCCTATAATGACGAGACTACCATTCATTGGAGTAACAAACCTCAACAACGAACTATCTCCCATAATGATGAGACTACCATTCATTGGAGTAACAAATCTCAACAACGAACTATCTCCCATAATGACGAGACTACCATCCATTGGAGTAACAGTTCTCAAAAATGAACTATCTCCCATAATGATGAGACTACCATTCATTGGAGTACAAATCCCAACAACGAACAATCTCCCATAATGACGAGACTACCATTCATTGGAGTAATAAAAATGAATCTTCTTGGGGAACTAACATACTTACTGGGGAAGTACAGGTTTCTCAAATAAAGAGACTTACCACTTGCTGCTATGAGAAGGTAGTGCAACAATGTTGCTGGGAAATGAATCATGGCTTCTTTGGGGAAATTCCAATATATTCCTATTGAGGAGATAAATTCTTCTTGTGAAAACTAAATTCACATTCTCACACCATGGCCTAAAGCCTACAGAAATCATAATAATAATGTTGCCAGGGACCACTGGTTCAAACTAGAAATAAGTCGGAGTGAAACAGTCAACCAAGATAGCACTTGATGAGAAATAAAATCAAAAGGGAAAAATGGATCTAACCAAATAATGAGCTGAATAGGAAGGATAAAGAAAAATTCTTCCAAGAGGGATAAATCAATGGGAAATTGAAAGAGTATACACTTTCTTCTTAAAGTTGACACTCTTTTGGAGAGAGGGTAACATAACTGTGCAAAATAAGGTAATATGCCAACAAAATATTAATGAATGCAAATGAGTAATGAATTGTTAAATTCAGCTATGCATGATGTATGTATGAATGTATGAATGTTATCATTTATATGCCGATAACCCAGACACCCAACACTGGGAATAACCAGACAAAACCAACTTGGGTAAAGTCAACACTCGGCTAAATCACATCCAGGATGAAAATTCAATAAGAAAGTAAGAACCCACCGAGGAAACCAATTCCTATTTCACGACTTAACTCCTCTGGGAAGAAACATAATCCGAAAATAATCAAAATAACAAATCAGTTCCAATACATGGATATAACATCCTTCTTCAGGCTTCACTGGGGAATATAACATAGACTTCAATAGGGAAAACAATGTGTCAATATCTAGACTTCCACTGGAGATCATAATGCTGATTGCACTAGGGTGGATGAAAACCACACCTTCGAGATATAAACTGGGGATCTCATATTGATTTCATTAGGGAGGATAATACCATATCGTCTAGTAGAGCCCAAAATACATTCTTCAATACCCAGAGCGATGATTACATAAACTTCCTTGGGGAGGAATTATGAAACCACATGGGGATAATAACTTTCAGAGAGAAACATTATTTCATCTTTACTTGGGGATTCAAGAAGTCAAATAATACATCTAGAAATCAAAATTATGGGGATTTTAAATCAAACCCAACACTTGGCGGGAGAAAACCCAAAAAGTTAACAATTGTTTCAATACTTTTATAAAAGATATTGCCCTTGTCTAGTTGCTAGGGAAACAACCAACAACAAAAAATCCATCACTACAAAGGGAAATATTTTGCAAATGATTCCACCTCAAGATACAAAGGGAGAAGGGACTTTCGTCGTATGAGCGGGGACCTTATTGGGGAATCTGGTATAGAGGCTTCAGACCATGCAAAACCCGAAATTAAAATAATCAATCTTGGAGGAAAACAAATGAACCAAGACATGACTGGGGAAAATGGGATCACAAACCCAACACCGCACCATACATTAATTGGTGTCATCTCTAACTATTTGAGAAACGCAAGAAGATCATACACATATTAGCAAAAGTGAACCTGGAAGAACTTTTCTCGGGAATATATATTTCCAAAATTTCAGAGTTCATACATCCTTGGAATCACTATTTTTGTTTTTCTTGAGTCACAAAATCTAAAGTAAAAAGTAATTTCTAAATTATTTTCAAAATTTTTTGTTGTTTTTTAATCCTTTTGTTTTGAAAATTACTATGAATAATAAATAGTGTCTTTGTAAGTATAATAAAATAAGAATTATAAAGAATTGGATAAAATCTCAAAATTTATTAATAGAATGGTAGTCTGCGAATGGAGAGACCCCATAGATGATTACAAAGTTTGGAAAATGGTAATATACTGAAAAAGATACATTGAAATATAATGACCATTATTCTCCCTAACAACTTTGAATTCCTTAGCAGCGACTTCTGTTGAAGTGTGGTGAGGATCCAAGAAGATTATTGCTTCAATGGTAAAGTCTTTCCTGACGCAGTTACTTGCCAAGAAACCTTCTCGCTAGGTTGAAAACCCACTCTTCGTGATGTTCTTCAGTCCTATGCTCAGTTGATTGCGCGTTTAGATCCCGATTGAGTCTGGAATCTTTGCTCTGATACTTGGTGATGATTCAGAAATTGAACATTTGTTTTAAAAAGGAAGTCATTTTTGTAATCTTCTTTTTGTCGAGAATTTGTAGTAACCTCTTTTTTTTGGTTTTCGTTATCCCTTCTTTTGCTTGAAATGTTTCTTTTGTGATTACAGTCAGCGTGATGCCCCAATTTTTTCTCTTAAGTCTCCTTCATAGGTTTTTGACTTAATGGGCTTTTATTTCGAGAGATAATGACTGCATGTCTTGACGATTATACAGAACTATCACTGTCTTTTGTTTTGGAAGGGCGTCTTTGATGCCATTCATTGTGTACAAAGCGGAAGATTGTGACTGAATGCGCCTCTGAATTAACTGAGAAAACTACCCTGCCCCGGGTTATGATTAAGGGTTTTAATTTGTGTGAAAAGAAAAACTCCTACTTATTTGGCTCGCAGGGGATGACTAGGGATTATCTTCCTTATAACTCCACTGTTTAGGATTTGAAACAACGCTTGTACATCGTCAGCATGGTCTTTTCAAAAGCGTACTGTAGAGATTGTGGTATCATTTTCGTCATTCTCCCTGTAAGGCTTAGTGTTTTTAATTGACAATTGAATATTACAAAAGGAAATAAGAACGCATTTTTGAAATAGTGAATACGAATGAACTGATTCAAGACAAACATGTGCAATGCATTGATGAAATAACGAGGTTTGATATGAATAAATGTTCAAACAAATCAAAAGAAAATTACACATTGAAAATTCTAATGAACGAAAAGTCTTCTTGTGAGAACTTGTCACTTTAGATGGTATGCCTTGGAGGGATGGCAGAAGAACTCAGCCTGACCGTCTTGTTCAAATTCTAGCGATCCTTCATCAATCAGGTCTTGAATTTTATTTCTCAACGTCCAACAGTTGTTGGTGTCATGTCCAGGACTGTTGGAGTGGTACGCACATCTTGCATTTGGATTATACCTTGGGGAGGCTATGTTTGGATTTTGAGGAGGGTCCCTTAACATAACCAACTTGGCCTTCAACAGGCGTTGCAATGCTTGAGCCAATGACATGTTGATTTCAGTGAAGCGTCTTTCGGATGTATTCTTCTTATGCCGATTTCCCCGTTGTCATTGGCGATGTTGTGGTTGGGCTTGTGATGTAGTAGAAATCTAGAAAGGTCTGTCCCTGACCAAACCAACCTCTTCTCTCACTGGGGGTGATTAATGTCTTGATCCATAATTTTAACTGTTTGTTTCATGGATCTGCATCCATCTTGGTGAAGCTTGTTGAGGAAGGCTCTTAGCCCTCCTTGTCCTCGAGCTAAGTTTTGGATAAGAGCCATCTGCCCCAGCATCTGGATTCTCATTGCTTCTACCTCACCTTGCAGTTGTTCCAATTGTTCATCCTTGTTGTTGTCAGGACGTTCCTTGGTCAGATTCCCAGTGAAGAGTATTTTCAGGTCTTCTTGCCCCTTGGATAGATTCAGTAGAAATTCCTTGAACTGGGCATCTTGAGCTTGGAGATCTCTGTTGTCTTGTTGGAGAGCCATTGCTGAAATAAACAGCGAGAACATGAGAGACCTGCTTTGAAACCTTCTTATGCAATGATATGTATTATATATGTATGCAATGTTTTTAAGGATCTCGCAGGGTAAACAAGAAAATGTCAGAAGTTGAATTTTGTAGCTTTGATTGAAGAACTTTGTATCGTTGAGAGTCCTTCTACTAGAGTCAAGCTCACCATATCATGTGGGTCATATCCCCTGACTCAAGTTGTTGAGTTTTGATCTTCTGATTACATTGGCTAGAGGAAAATAAATCCCCTTGCCCCTTGCTAGACGTTTGGTTCATCATAACCTGCACCACAGGCCCTTGAGATCCTTGAAATGGTTAAGGAAATGCTATGGTATGATGTTATGATGTGTATGCTATGCGTTTAAGCAAAGGTGCGAAGTGATGTAAGCAAGTAAACCCTGCAAGAAATCCAAGTTATTGGATAATAACTGTAAACAAAACCTGCAAGGAACTCATGTTGTCAGGTAACAAAATTCTGCAAGTAGTTCAAGTTGAAAGCACACAAGTCACGCAAACAACCTTAGGTTTAGGCTTGCATGGGTTTTAAGGTCATATCCTCTTGAAGTTTAGTTGGTTTCAAACCTGTCTTAGAAAAGTAACTAGGTTCTAAAGATTCTCAATATCACTGATCATCCTTTATCGGACATTGTTTGAGCTCAAGCAATCTTTTCTCGCGGACAAAATATCCCGAAAGTCTTATCTCAATGAGTGTAGCATCGAGTATCAACCAATCATCAGCTTTATACCGAGGTCATCTATCTCACTACTTTCTAATGGCCAAGTTTGTTCAAATAAGGTTCTAAGGTCCGTTAGTGCTTCACTACACCACGCGGCGGCCCTGTATTCTCCTCGTTTCCACACGAAGGATACTGGTACCAACCAAAGTGTCACACCAACACAGCCATCGCTTAAACCATATCGGTCTATGTCGTACAATCTCCACGATCTGTTGTTGTTTACCTAAAAAGTGTCCCCAGATCCGGGTGTAAGATCTTTAACAATGCCAAAGCAAAACCCTTTAAGAATAAAGCATACAAAATAAACAAGAAAGCAATTTTAAAAGTGACTTAGATCCTAAGGTAAACCCCACTTTATTTTACTCCCCAACAGAGTCTCCAGTTCTGTGATACGGTGTAAGAACCGACTGTTAATACTAGTTTACGTTTTTTGTTCGCAAAATGTTGCGGTAAGTAAGAGTCGACACCGAATTTTATTTTATCCAACAAGGAAAATGAAAAAGAATAGAAAAAACCTTTTTCGAGAATGTTTCTGAGTACCGGGGGTAGATTATAGAAAGGGAAGGTGTTAGCACCCTTTCCATCCATGGTTTTCCATGGGCTCTTAGGTACTTGCTCATTTTGAAATTGCTTGTGTATGCTTTGCTTTGAAAAGTTTTGTTTTACTTTGTTTTAACCCTTATTTCTATCCTCAAGAGTGTTACGAAGTGTTTTGAAAACTTTAGTTTGAAAAGTTTGTTTGAAAGTGTATGGTGTAAAAGATTTTTTGTTTTGAGCAAGTACCTAACAGTTATCTACCTACTCAAAAAAATGTATTCTTTTCCTCCTATCCTTTAGACCGTGTTATCCTACTATTAGTGAGTAGGTAACCCTAGTCGTTGGATGTTTGAGGGACTATCGAAAGGGACATTTATGGTCATTGAAGGCAACATGTAGGGATACCTTAGCAGTTCGATGGGACTGTCATCATATATTCATAGGCAACATCGAGGGACAAGATAATTTCTCGTAGGAAACTCGAGGGACATGACCATTGTTTTCCGAGGCAACCAAGTGGGGAGTACCCTAAGGGTGCAAGTGTGCAACAGTGTGTTTTTTCTGTTATATTCATCTTGTAATTAGGGTTTTCTATCATTCATTTTTTATCTTTCCATACAATCCTATTAATCTAAGCATTGCATAAAATATAGTAGTAGGAGACAAAGGTGGAAATGTAAACCTAAGCTATTACAGAGCTTTGGGGCAATAACATCATAGTGCAGAAAAGAAATCCTAAAACTATTACATCCCGGAAGCAATTACATGATAATGATGGAAAAAAAAGCGGGAAAAATAAAGCTACGCTATTACAGTTGAATGCGCCCTATACACTTTATCTAGGAAAATAAAAATAAGATGAAATAGAAAAGAAAATGTTTTGGTGATTTTTTTATGAAAAAAATGATTTATGATAATTAATTAAATAAACCTAAAAACCTAATTAATTTTAATTAATAAAAAATGTTAATTTTGAAAAGAAAAAAAGGTTAATTAAAAAATCTAAAAACCTAATTAATTCGAATTAAAAATAAAAGTTAATTTTGAAACAAAAGATTAATTTAAAAAAACCTAAAAACCTAATTAATTTTAATTAATAAAAAAAGGTTAATTTTGAAGAAAAAAAGGTTAATTAAAAAAACCTAAAACCTAATTAATTTTAATTAAAAAAAGTTAATTTTGAAAAAAAGGTTTATGTGTAATGGTTAATAAGAAAGAATTAAGTTTGCCAAAAAATAGATAGGGGAAGAAACATCAATGAAAAATAGGGTTAGAAAATAAAAATAATACAAATATCAAAGGTGAGTGTTGACCCAAAAATTAATGTAAAACCTAAAATTAAATTTAAAAAAAAACCTAAAATTAATTATTCGAGTTTATTATGAAAAATTACGAAAAATCAAAGGTTTGTGAAAAATGTTAGGTTTTATGAAAAATGTTTTAAACCGAAAGAATGAAAATAGGTAAAAGGATAAATAGAAAGGAAGAAAACCAAAACCAATAGGGGTGGTTGTTGAACCCACGCCCTTAATCTTTTCAGGATGTCTGCCTCGCCATGTAATGGTGGTTATTCTGTTTTGGCCTCAGCGTTTTGTAATAACCTTGCACGGGATCCTGTCTAAATCTTCAGTGTTGAATCTCATGAACACATTAAATAAATTACTATATCATGAAATACAAATAAAGCAAATATATGAAATTTTGTAATACTAAAACCGATATGGTATGTATGAATGCTTCTATACCCTTTTGCTCATAGAGATCAAACAAGCTTTACCCTTACTGGAGAAGTAGTGAGATGTGGGTTTGTAACAAGGATGACTTGTTTGTAGTGAGATGGGGGTTTGTATTAAGGATTTCAAGGTTTTTAGGGTTCTTGAAAGAATTTGATATTTTGACAGTATTGTGGAAAATGTTTTTTTTCTCGTGTTGTTTGTGTGAAAAGAATGAGATTATATAATGGGAATTAGAGAAAAAAATGGGCTTTGAATGTGCAATTGGGCCTCTAATAACCACAAGCAATAGTGCAGATTTTTATTCACTTGAGTCCGTCATGTTACAGGCTAAATCGCAGGGGCTTCAATGCATTTTTGAAGTTAAAATGTGGAAAAAAAATGTAGCCGACATCGAGAACCAACTCCTGTCCGAAAATGGGCTCATCAGATAAATGATGAATTAGTTATGAATTTTTGAATTTTTGGCTCAGACAAACTTATTTTGGGCTCCAGTGTCAACTCTGATACGTTCTTCAATAAAAAACTAGTATTGATCGGAGCATAACCCAGTCTCGACTTTGGATGAAAAGTTGTAGATCTCAGAGTCAGTGGCCTTGTGTGAAAAGATGGGCCCAATCCGATAAAAATTGACTGAGTTATAAATTTTCGAAGTTTTGACCCAGATGAAATAATATTCAGCATTCAGGATTTTCAGCGCGTCACGCACACTCTGAGCAAAAAACGAAGGAATTTTGGATATTGTTCGAACTCAATATCTCCTGTGAAAACTTAGCCAACTAAATTTGCGAAATTTTTGCGCTAGAACCAGCTCGATACGATGAAAATCGACCAAATTATGATTTTATGAACACGATGCAAATAAACTTCTGTCACAAATGTTTTGTACGAAAATACTTGATAAATCCACATTTTTGAAGACCTTATGATCGAAATTGGCTTCCATCCGTGAGAGATGAAAACGTAGATGGCGTCAAGATGGAATTTTGGCCACCGTAACGGGTTCAAAACAAGCCACGATCTTCAAGTTATGAATTTTTTAGTGCGTAAAAAGTGCACTTTCAACACACTTTTTCACCATATTTCTTTGAGAAAACTCACACATTCAGAGACCTTCTTTAAAGAATTGACTCTTGAGCCGAACCTAAATTTCAGAATATGTTATCAGAGATATCTTGGAAAAAGAACACCTGAATATGACGCGCCGGGTTGGACTTGTGAATCTTTGAACCCCGAATCATTGCAAAACAGCGAACCGATCTTCAGCACGGAAAATACTCTGAGAACATCCATTGGCGAAATAATCGTCACTTGTAACCTGAAGAAGCTTGATAAATATACCTTTATTCCATAATCATAAAACCAATAATATGCGTGTATAAAAAGAGGGTAAATTTTAGGGTACAACAATAAGCAACAACTTTCCCATTATGCACAAGCACACTATCAAGACCCATCTTCGATGCATCACAATACACCATAAAAGACTCAGTTGGATTAGGCAAAATCAACACGGGAGAAGTCGTCAACTTCTTCTTCAGCTCCACAAAACTCTCTTCACATGCAACATCCCTTACATAAGCTTAAACCTTTCGAGTAAATTGAGTTAACGTTAATGCTAACTTAGAAAAGCCTTCGATAAACCTATGATAATAACATGCCAAACCAAGAAAGTTTTGAATCTTAGTAGAAGACTTCAGAGTTTCCATTTGCAACACAACATCAACTTTAGAAGGATCCATAGAAACTCCATCACTAGAAATCACATGGCCGAAGAAACTCACTTCCTTCAACCAAAACTCACACTTTGATAATGTTGCATACAACTTCTTCTCTTTCAGCACTTGTAACATAATTCACAAATTCTCTACATGCTCTTCTTCTAACTTAGAATTGATCACAATATCATCAATGAAGACCAATACAAACTTATCCAAATATGAATGGAAAGTTCTACTCATATACTCCATGAAAACACCTGACGCATTAGATACACCAAACGACATTACAGTGTACCCATAATGACCATACCTCATTCTAAAAGCCATCTTCAAAATATCATTTGATTTAACATAAATCTGATGATAACCAGACCTCAAATCAATCTTACTAAACACATGATCACCTACCAAATGATCCATCAAATCATCAATCATCAAAAGCAGATACTTATTCTTGATGGTCACCTTATTCAACTGCCTGAAGTCCACACACAACCTTGTAGCGGTAGAAATGTTGAGACTAAGACATTGGATTGACTTAACTCATATAGATCAAATAAAAAATTGCCATCGTGCTTTATTTTTTCCAAAGGAATGGGAAAAGAGCGAATAACCAAAAAAAAGAGGGGGAGAGAATCTAGGTACGAGGGTTGGTTATGCAAAGGGAAGGTATTAGCACCCTAAACATCTACGGTACTTCGCATGAACCTCTTTGAAAATTTGTGTATTTTGTCTATAACTGTTGTATAAAAATAGATGGTGGATGTTGTACCCCAAAATTTACCCTCCCATTTTACTCAATATATGCTCATTAAGACCCTCAACTTGCTCAAGGATGCTCAAGAGTTGACCAGGCAAACTCTCTCCTAAAGCAATGAACCTTCAACTAGGGTTTCCATTTTAATCAAGAAGGGTGAGCTCCAAAGGCCTCATATGCTCTCCATAGTCCTAATATGTCCTTAGGACCCTCCATGTCAAATTTCAAGTTTTGCACAAGAAGTTTGCTCAATCAACTGCTCAAATGCTTGAGAATCGACTGTATTAGTTCAAAAGTCAATTGTGGCCCACATACAGTCAAACTTCAAGATTTTTGGTTAAAATAAACATTTTGAAGTGATATTCATCATTTGATCAAGGGTTGATCATGATTCCTCAAGGAGTGCTCCTAATTCATCAAAACTCAAAAGTTGCTAAATTATGGTTTCTCAGGAAAAGTCAACCAAACTTTGACCAAGCATAAATTTCTCATACTTTATCAAAAATTTCTCATCCAAGTCTCATTTTGAAGAGAATCCAATTTTATATAACTCATCTTCATCCCTCAAGTTCAAGAAATGCACTCATAAAAAGATATGGATTTCTATATTATAGGTCCTTTTGAAAGATCAACAAAAACACCTTTTGGGTCAAAGCTTCTTACATGAACATGGAAGACTCAATTGAAACGAGACCAAAAGGGTTGTTTAGGGGACATCCTAAAATTTATCAAATGGGTCTAACTTTTTAGGCTTACGCCTCACTTCCATCATGTTCCACGACCTAATTAAGCAGCCATACCTTATTTGCTTTATTTATTTATTTATTTTATTTTGATTTTTATTTATTAAAAATCACATTAAATCAAATAAATAACAAAAAATATCAAAGATTGTTTTGATGATCTGATTTTGATGAAGATCAAATCTATTTGAGCTGGCCTAATCAAGCCAAATCAAATCAAGGCAAAAAAGGCATGATTTGGTCAAGTTTGGAATGAATGAATATGGCTTAAAGATCAAATATTTTATCCATCAATTCTCAAGATTGGATGCAAAATTGTTACCCTAATTCTTCATAATACATATAATGAACAAAAACAAGGAAAGAGAACAAGGGTTGCAGCCATGAGAAGAGAGAAAGAAAATTCAAAAATTGGACAAAAAGTGTTGAATCGTTTTCTCATATAGAGGTTGATTCAGGCCATTCCAAAGCTTCTAATCGCTTCCTGGACATGTCTTGGAGCTAACACAACTCATTGCAAGCATTCCGAAGCCCAGAATCATCCCCTAGGCTCCATACGATTTGCATCTTTTCTCAAAATTGTTTACGATAATCTTGCATCTTAGGCATGTTTGAATGATATATTTGTGATTGTTAACATATTTGCAACATGTTGGGATAATTTAATTGATGTTTTGATGTGTATACTGATGTTTTCCATGGTTAGGGTTTGAGAAGCCATTTTGGGGCTTTTCTGTACAGGTGAAATTAAGCCAAGAAAAGGATGCCATGATACTCGTGAGATCAAGACGAGTTGGTTGTTGTTTTTGGAATTAATTTATCATGTGTTGTGTGTATTTTGGGGGATTGTAGGGTTATGGCTATGGAGCTCTGTCCGTAGGTATAAACCTGATACCTAAGACGACGGACAGGGAAGAAGATGATGACTCGTCACCATTCCATTGGTTTGTTTGAATGTTCGCGCGTTTTTTTATTTCTTCAACCTAGCCACTTGTTTCATATATTATGGTTATATTTTATTATTATAACAAATAACCCACGCAGCACAGATGGCAGGGGTAGTAGCATGTGAAGCCAGGGACCTGGGTTCGATTCCAAGTCCAAACATTTTCTTATTTTCTGACCATTTAAGTGCAGATCCAGCGTGCCTCATGACTTAGCGCCTACCGTGTACCCCCAAATCTCAGCCGTGAGATCCATCATCAGACCAAATCTCACAATCCAACATTCCAATCAAGGAGAGACCATGGTGCACCTTCCAAGCGTGCCAGCACAGGATCGGGCATAAACTGGGCTCAGCCATATTGGACCTAACAAAAATCAGAAACACCCCCCCCCCCCTGGATACTTATGCAGGCCCAAGACTTTTTTTATTTTTCATTCTTTAATTGTTTTTATTTATTAATTATATCTTTTTAATAACACAAAAAAAAATCATATTTTTTTATTTAATCAAAAATCATAAAAAACATCTATAATCTTTTTTTTGTAAATTTTTTATTTATTAATTAATTAGGGTAATTTAATGTCTTTTATTATAAACTCAAAATAATTTGAATTAGGGTTAATTTTGATCTTAACCTAATTTTTCCTCAAAAACAACATAAATATTTTCTTAAATTAAATTTTTAGGCCGCCGAATTATTTCTCGCATTTAATTTACCGGGCGCTTTGAATTTTCTCTTTTTATCATTTGTAACTGCTCCGAGTTTGTAATAGATTTAAATAGGATTTTAATTCCGCATTTTTATTTTCAGTCAAAAATAATTATGTATCTGTCCAAAGCCATGTAATAGCTAGGACTCTAATTTCTCGCATTTTAATTTCCGCAAACTATAAAGTGCTTAGATGTATGTATAGGATTGTATGGAAAGACAAATTGAAATTAAAGAGTAGAAAACCCTAATTGTGCAAAGATAATTAACTGGAAAAAAATACACTTGCACATGCTCACTCCTAGGATTTGCCCCACTTGGTTGCCTCGGAAATAATTGTCATATCCCTCGAACGTAGGGATACCTTAGCAATGACCCGCGATTCAAAATCATCATAAAGATCATAGTCCCTACTTGTCCCTCGAGTTTCCTACGAATTGATCTTATGACGATAGTCCCTTTGAAATGCTAAGGTATCTTTACTTGTTACCTTGAGAGACCATTTCGTCCCCTCGAACGTCCCTTTACAAATCCAACGATAGGGCTACCTACTCATTAATAGTAGGATAGCATTGTCTAAAGGAAACGAAAACGAATAGACCTTTTTCAAGTAGGTAGAAATCTTAAGTACTTGCTCAAAATAAAAACTTTTCACACAAACACTTTTCAAAACAACTTCGTCACACTCTTGAGGACCGATACAAGGGTTATCACGAAGTAAACAAAAACTTTTTCAAAACAAGCACACACAAGCAATTATAAAAATGAGAAAGTACCTAAGAGCCCGTGGAAAACTAAAGATAGAAAGGGTGCTAACACCTTCCCTTTCTATAATCTACCCCCAATACTCAGAAACATCTCGAAAAAAAGGTTTTTTCTGTTCTTTTTCCTTTGTTGGATGAAATAAAAGTCGGTGGCGACTCTTTCTTACCGCAACATTTGCGAATACAAAATACAAACCAGTATAACAGTCGGTTATGTCACCGTATCACAGAATTGGCGACTCTGCTGGGGAAAATTAAAAAAGTGGGGGTATACCTTAGGATCTAGGTTTTTTAAATTGCTTTCTTGTTTGTTTTTCCTGCTTTATCTTTAAGGGTTTTGCTTGGGCATTATTGAAGATCCTACACCCGGATTTGAGGACACTCTTTAGGTAAACAGCAATAGATCGTGGAGACTGTATGGCGTAGACCGGTATGGTTTAAGCGATGGTTGTGTTGGTGTGACAATTTTGTTGGTACTGATATCCTTCGTGTTGAAACGAGGAGAATACGGGGCCGCCGCGTGGTGTTCTGAAGCCCTAACGGACCTTAGAACCTTAGTTGAACAAACTTGGCCATTAGAAAGTAGTGAGATAGCCGGCCTCGGTATAAAGCTGAGTATTGGTTGATACTCGACGCTACACTCATTGAGATCAAACTTTCAGGATATTTCGGCCGTAAGAAAAGATTGCCTGAGCTGAAACAATGCCCGATAAAGGATGATCAGTGATATTGAGAATCTTTAGAACTCGATTACTTTTCTAAGACAGGTCTAAAACCAACTAAACATCAAGAGGGTACTTACCTTTAACCTCATGCAAGCCTTTGAACCTAAGGTCTATTGTGTGCTTTGCTTGTGTGTGATTTATTCTGTTTAAACATAACATCATGCATCATAACATAGCATTCATTCATATTACACTAATCATTTCAAGGACCAAGGGAATTTATCTTTGTTCTATTTTCTAGATCATGGCTTCCGCTCATAGAAACACTATCCGAATCAGCTTTGTGAGAATACCTCCCCAGCTTAAGGAGTTAGTATCAAGGGTTCCTGAAACTTCTGCGTTCACTAAGAGACAAGATCGACTTCTCAACCTGGTTACTTCAAACTTTGATGAAAATATGATGAGTGTACTCTTTCAGTTCTTTGATCCCAAGCACCACTGCTTTACCTTACCAGATTATCAGTTTGTGCCTACCATGGAAGAATTCTCTAAGCTGTTGGATATACCCATTCTTGAACAATTGCCTTTCACAGGTTTAGAAGAGGTTCCTAGGCCAGAAGTCATTGCCTCGACCTTGCATCTGAAACGGGACGACGTGATATCCAATTGGGAAACAAGAAGCGGAGTCAAGGGTTTTCTAGCCAAGTTCCTAATAGACAAAGCCCAGCTGTTTTGGGATGATATGGACTTTCAGGCTTTTGAGGAGGTCTTGGCCCTTCTAATCTATGTGTCAGTATTGTTCCCTAATCCATACTTGCTCATAGATGTGAATTCTATCAAGATCTTCCTCTCTCGCAACCCCGTGCCTACCTTGGTCGGAGATATTTTGCACGCTCTCCACACTCGTACCATGAAGAGAAGAGGGGTTCTTATGTGCTGCATGCCATTGCTGTCGAGGTGGTTTATTTCTCACCTCCCTAAGTCCGTACTGAAGAATGAAGAAGGTTTGGGTTGGTCGCAAAGGATAATGTCACTCGCTCACACAGATATTCTCTGGTATTCCCGAGCTATGCGAGATACTTTTATTATTGACCGCTGTGGGGAGTACCCTAATGTCCCATTACTTGGCATCAGAGGAGGCATAATCTACAATCCTTGTTTAGCTCTGCGACAATTTGGTTACGCTCGAAGGGATGGTCCCCATGAGTTACTTATCGAGGGCATTATATTTAACTATGAGGATGATGTTCAAGGGTATCGCCAGAGGTTCATACGAGCTTGGAGCATGGTAAACAGATTTGGCGCCAAGGCTTTGGGGCCAAAGGCTTCCATTCCTATGGAACCTTATCTACAATGGGTACGAGCTCGCACCCAGAAACTTATGATGCCCTACATGGTCGTTTTACTAGTGATTATGGAACTCACTACTGAAGGGGGGTATTCCTTACACGGTTCTCTATCCTAATATGCTCACTGATCTTGGAGAATTATAGAGGCCTTGGATTCAGTTGAGGAAAGAGCGGGATACTTACAGGGATCAGTTCTATGCCCAAGAGAGGAGGGTTTTAGAGCTCACAAAGCAGCTTCATGAGGAGATAAGCCTTAATGTCTATCTCAGCACGAAGAGGAAGCATCCATGGGAAATTTGATTTTTCTAGTTTTTTAGAATTGTTTTAGTTGTAAAGCCAAAAAGGGAAATTGCACTTTGAATTCTACTAATAAAATCTTTGTTTCATTTTGGTTTACAAATTAAAATTTCCCAAAGTCTTTGAAATCATTGCATACACATGCCATCCATAAACACTGCATATACAGGTACTGTTGTACCCCAAAATTTGCCCTCCCATATTCTTCAAGATTTGTCAAGTCAAGGTCACAAAATTCCCCAAGGGGTATGCAGTTCAACTGTCTCCTATACAGTCAAAACTAGGGTTTGTGTTCTGATCAAGAAATTGAAGGTTTCAGGGGCCCAATCAAGTCTCATATGCCTACAAAGATGGTCAAGTATCCTCATATCAAGTTTCAAGGCATTCAGCTCAAAATTGCACAGTCAAAACCCTAGATTGCACTACAGTCAACTGTAGGGGCAAAATGGTCTTTTGACAGTCAAAAGTTCAAATTTTTGGTCAACATATCATTTTGAAGCCACAAACATCATTTGATCAATGCTTGATCATGATTCTTAAAATTTGGCTCAGAAATCATCAAAGATGCAAAAGTTGCTATATTTGGACAGCTGAAAAAGTCAACTGAAATTGACCAGGGCATAACTTTCACATGGATTATCAGAAAATTTCCATCCAAAGCTCATTTTGAAGAGAAAGACATTTCCTACAACTCATCTTCATGTTCCAAGTCCAAGAAATGCTCTCACAAAAAGTTATCAATTTCAACATTATAGGTCATTTTCAAAAGTCAACAAAAAGGGACTTTAAGTCAAAGGCCATAACTTGAGATTGGTAAATCAAAGTGACATGGGACCAAAGGCATTGGTTAAAGGACTCAAAGACCTTTCCAAAATGTCCAAGAACATGTGAAAAGCTTAACAATTGAGCAAGTTATGCCTTGTGGAAGTTGGGAAATTTTTGGAAATTTTTGAAAGTCAACTTTACTTCAAATGATCCAAAAATGCTAATGGGCCCATTTTTCTTCCAAGTTTCTTCATGCCAAGCCTATGCACGACCATTAAGCCCAAGGGGAAGTATTTTCTCAATTTTTAATTATTTATTTGAATTTATATTAATATTAATTCATTTAAATTACTTAAATACATGAAAAATATAAAGCTTGACCTAAAAAATCTTTTTATGCATGATTTGGACTCAATATTTCGTGTACATGCTCATAGGGAAAGATTTGGACTAATTGGATGCAAATTGACACAAAATGCACATGAAAAGATATGGAAAAGATCCTTGAAATCAAATATTCAAAAATCATCAATGCCATGGATTTGCTCTAGTTTTGTTGCCCTAACACATTCACTATATGATCAGGAATGCAAACCTAATGTTTTTGAAAAAAAAGCTGCGCTCAGAAGCTAAACAAAAACTTGAAAAATTGTCCAAAAAATTGAAAACTGATTTCAAGGTTATAGGTGGATTCAAGCTTCCATTCCTTTTCCAATAGCTTCCTTGACCAACTCTGAAGGTGTGCCAATCCCTAACATCAATCAAAACGCAAAGAAGTGGTAGCTGCAACTCAAACTGTAAAGAAAAATTGTTGAAATCGTGCATCATAATTTAAGCATCCTTTGCACTTTTTATTTGTTGATTCTTGTTCCTTATGAAGTTCTAAAGCTGATCATGGTATTTAATCGAATAATCATGCATCGTATGCGATTTTGCCATAACCAATTTCTAGGGTTGCAGGTTTTTTAAATTAGGGGTTTTCAGACCAAGAACAATTAGCCCATGAAAGTCACACCACTACATTCCACGCATCTGGACGAAGAGAGTGATGTACTCGCGATTAATTTATGATTCACATAGCGCTAATCGCTATTTTTCCAAAGACCCTCTAATACAACGCTACGAAAACTGTTGCCATAGTGTTTTGTTTTACAGGATGAGGAAGAAGATGGTTTCGTGTCCATCAGTCATTGGCCATTTTGAAATCGCACGCGTTTTGGAGCACTAACTCTTGTTTGTTCTTATTATATTTATTTGTTAATTATATATCAAATTGGCAAGGTGGCTCAGCTGGCACGCTATCAACGCATTGATGTCCAAAGACCTGGGTTCGAACCCCAGGTCTGAATAATTTCGCTATTATTTTTCCATACTCATTCCTATGCAGGCACAATGCTATGGTTCACCATGTACCATCACAATCCAAGCAGCCACGCGTCCTGGCAGGTCCATCAAAGGGCTCAGAGGCAGGGTGTACCATGAATCCAAGTCAACGCGCTAGTATGCAAACTGGCAAAGTCAATGGATCAAAGCTTTAATGGGCCAGAACCTTTGGATCAACACCTCCAATTTGGGGCTACCCCCCCCTGGTTTGCTTTTCCTTTTTTATGTTTTTATTTTCTCAATTATTATGTTACTTATTTTTTTTATTTGTTTCAATTAATTAATTATTTTTTAATAGAATATAAAACATCACAAAAAAATCAAAAAAAGGATAAAAACATAAAAAATATTTATTTTATTTATTTTCTTGTAAATAATTAAAATGTAAATTATTTAGTTTAATTAGATTTTTTAATTTTAATTCTTTTTCATAATAAAAATCCAAAAATATAGAATTAGGTTAATTGATAATTTTTATGCCTTTTAAATTTTCCTTTTTTTTATCACAACATTATTTATTTATTTATTTTAATTAATTGCACATAAATATAATTTAGGTCTAAATTAGGTCAAAATTCAATATTTTCATAATAAACTTAAAAAACATTAGAATTAGGGTTTGACGCCTCCGTTTTAATATTAATTAATTATTCTTTCTTTTAAATTTTAATAACCAAAAATACCAAAAAACATTTAATTCTAACTAATTAATTCTCATTAACTTTAATTTCTTATGAAAGGGTCCAACGCCCATTGTTTTAATTATTTAATTTGCGCATTTATTTTATGTCATTTTGTATCTCTCCCAAAGCATTGTAATTTTTAATTTCTCGCACTTTTACTTTATTTTGCTTCATTTACTTTCCGCTAAATCGGGTCCGATTTAATTTTGGCGATGTGGACCCGCGCCTTTGTAATAGCCTTAGATTTATTTTTCGCAAACTTTATAATTGTTAAATATGCATGCAAGAATGAATGGCCCTAATTAAAATCAAGCGTAGATCACAATGACATGACAAAAGACAAATATTAATGAAAACGACACACGAATCGCACACACCACCCCTAGGGTACGCCTCACTGTTGCCTTTCGAAAGGTGATCGTCGAGTAGAGGACGTCTTAGTAAGTCCTCATGATCCGGGAACCTGGCATGAGGGTAGCTTCTAAGGTGTCTTCCCATTGCTCCGGTGATCACCATGTCCCTACAAACTCGAATTGACCCGAACACCTCCAACGGTGGTGCTACCTACCTCTCAATGGTGGGATGGCACTACTTTTAAGGACATCTACACAGACGAATTCCTTAGGGTAGGTAGGTTCTCAAGGATACTTGCTCTAATCTCAAAACAAAAAAAGACTTTTCACACCAACACATTTTCAAAAGCTTTCAAAGCAAATTTTTCAAACACTCTGACGTACGAGTCGAACTGAAATTTTTCAAAGAAACTTTTTAAACCCACATTGAAAAGCAAACAAACCATTTTTGAAAACACATTGAGCAAGTATCTAAGAGCCCATGGATAACCATGGATAGAAAGGGTGCTAACACCTTCCCTTTCTATAACCTACCTCCCGAACCGAGAGCAATCTCTTTAAAGGAATTTTTCTGTGCTTTTGTCCTTTCCATTTGGAGAAAATAAAAGACGGTGGCGACTCTTGCTTCCGCGACATTTCGCGAACCAGCGTTAAACAGTCAGTTCCAGATCCACCGATCACAGAACTGGCGACTCTGTTGGGGATCAAACTTAAAGTGGGGTGTACCTTAGGGCTAGCTCATAACTATGTTTTCAATTGTCTTCTTTGCTTGCTTTATTATTGTGGGTTGCTTGGGAGTTCTATAGATCCTAACCCGGATCTGAGGATACCTTCTTAGAAAGTAGCAACAAGGCTGTGAGGGAACTGTGCGGGGTATACCGACATGGTTGAAACAGTCTGCTACGTTGATGTGGCACTTTGGTGTGTACCGGTAACCCTTGAGTTCAGTCAAGGAGAGTACGGGGCCTCCGCGTGGTGTCGTGAAGCATCAACAGACCTTAGGAACCTTAATTGAACTATCTTGGCCTCTTTAGGGTAGTGAGATAACTGACTTTGGTGCAGTCCGAGGTTGGTTGATACTCGATACTACACTCAATTGAGGATTGCTTTCCTGGAATATTTCGGTCGCCAGTTCAGTGGCTAAATCGAAACGATGAACAATGAAAGCAATCCCGTGATATTGGGAACCTTAGAACCCGGTTACTTTGATTAGGACAGGTTGAACCCACCAATTTCAAGAGGGTACTACCCAGACCTCATGCTGGCCTAAACCTTAAGGGCTCTTTTGTGTGACTTGTGTGCCTTCGTACTTGACTATCTGCGTGCTTGTTACCTAACACTAGTTTCTTGCAGGTCTTGTTTATAGTCCTTAACCAGGACTCATGACAGGGTTTACCAAATTTCTTGCAGGGTCTGTTTATAGTCCTTAATTGGGACTCATAACAGGGTTTGCCTACATCACCCCATGCATAGCATGACATCATACCATTGCATACCATTGCATACACCCTAACCCATTTCAAGGATCTCAAGGGCTTGTGATGCAGGTCATGATGAACAACTATCCCAGCAAGGAGCAAAGAGGATTTATTTTCCTCTAGCCAAGGTTGTCAGGGGCTATGACCCACTGGATATGGTGAGCCTTTAACCCTTGAAGAAGGGCTCTCTACAACAGGAAGTTCCTTCAATCAAGTTACCGGCTTTCAACTCTAACAAGTTTCTCTGTTTACCCCGCGAGGTCCTTGAAATCATTGCATGCATGTCATACATATCATTGCATAACAGGTACCCTTTCTCTGCAGGTTACTTACCTTCTTCACTGTTTATTTCAGCCGATCGTCATGAATCCTGAATCATCAGCCGAGCAGACTATCAAGGCCCTCCAGGCTCAGAATGCCCAATTCCAAGGGCTAATCATGAACTTGACCCAGGGGCAGCAAGATCTGAAGGCTCTGCTCTTGAAGAAGGAAAAGAAGAAGAAGAGGACTGTCTTGTTCAGCCCTAGACGCAGATCTGGGAATACACCGCAAGTCGAAACTGAGAGGACTACCCCATCTGTGAGGGAAAGCAGTCACCATGAGAGAGAGGTTCCCAGTCCAGTGGTCTCCGACAACGAGACAGATTTTGATGAAGAGCAGTACCCTCCTGCTAATGACAGATATAAGCAACTGGAGGACAGAATGAAAGCTATGGAGGTTCAACAGGTACCTGGGCTGGATTTCGGAGATCTGGGTTTGTCAACTGGTGTGGTTATTCCTCGGAAGTTCAAAGCACCGTCCTTTACTAAGTATGATGGGGCGTCTTGCCCCAAGCTGCATCTAAGGTCCTATGTTCGGAAGATTCAACCATATACGGTGGACAAAAACTTGTGGATCCACTTCTTCCAGGAGAGTCTTTCAGGGACTCATCTCGAATGGTTCTATCAGCTAGATGGGACCAAGGTTCTTAACTGGGAGGAGTTGGCTACTGCTTTCTACAAGCAATATCAGTATAATGCCGACCTTGCTCCTACGCGTACCCAACTCCAGGGTATGTCGTTAGGATCAAATGAAGGTTTTAAAGAATATGCGCAGAAATGGAGGGATCTTGCTGGAAGGGTACAACCACCTCTGACTGACCGTGAACTTGTGGACATGTTCTTGGGGACCCTGTCTGGTCCATTCTTCAACCACCTCATTGGTAACTCATCTGCTGGATTTACCGACCTCATCCTGACCGGCGAAAGAATTGAAGCTGGTATCAAGAGCGGGAAAATTCAAGAGGCCACACCTTCTGATATTCATAAAAAGCCTTACACGGGAAAGAAGGAATCTAATGCTGCATACGGTCAAAAGGGTCGCCGTGATCAACATGCAGGGGCAGTCATGATCTCTGGTTCTGCACCACGCCGCCAACCACAGAGGGGAAACCAGCAAAGGCCGGACGGGCCTAAAAGGCAGTTCACCAACATTAACATGCCATGGTCGCAAGCACTGCAACATATGTTGAAGATGAACCTAATTGCAGTGATCAACCCTCCTGCCAATCCTAAGACCTCCTCTCCTAGCTACAATCCAGAAGCCAGATGCGCTTATCACTCCGATAGCCCGGGGCACGATACTGAAGACTGTTGGGCACTAAAGTACAAAATTCAGAACATGATCGATGCCAAAGAGATCGAGTTCGAGCCTGCTGAGACTCCCAACGTGATCAATGCTCCATTGCCAAAACATGGCTAGGATTGAGAAATTTTTTGTTCATTTGAATTCAAGTTGTATTTTTCCTTTCTTGTTCAGATAAACAATTATTATGTTAAACTCTTTTATTTCATGAATGCATTACACATGTCTGTCTTGATTAATTATGTTTACTATGCTTAAAACTGCTTTCATATTTTTGCAATGGTCAACTCTTAATTGAAAATTCTAAACCTCTTGAGGGAGGATGACGAAAACGATACCACGATCTTTACAGTATGCTTTTGAACAAACCCCACTGATGAGGTACAGGCATTGTTTCAACCCCTAAACACTGGAGTTATAAGGATGATAATCCCTCGTCAACCCATCAGAGCCAAAGAAGTAGGAGTTTTTATTTTCGAAAATCAAAACCCTTAATCATAACCTGGGGCAGGGTAGTTCTCTCAGTTGAGCCAAGTGCATCTTTACAAAACGAGCAAAGACAGTAATGGTTCAGAACAATCAAAAGGACAGGCAGTCATCATCAAAATTCATAAATGAAAAGCCCAAAAATTCTAAACCTGCAAAGGGGACTTATGAAACTGGGGCATCCCGCTGACTGTAATTCCGAAAAGGAAACAGTTCAGTCAAAAAAGAAAGGGATAACAAAAATCAAGCAAGAGGTCTCGCAACCAAAGCAAAAATGACTGCCTATTCAAAAGAAATCATCAACATCTGAACCATCATTGGAACATCAGAACAAAGACTCAAACAAGGTCTAACGCACGATCAACTGAGTTTAGGTTTGGGGAACGTCACGAAGAGCGGGTGGGTACAAATAATTTGAGCCTTTATCCTTTGTTTCTTAAACCGTGAACCAAGCCACGATATAACCCTTAAAAGTCCTAGCTGAAGCATGGGTTAGTTCGAAAGCATACTGTTACGAAGGTATCCCGACTCCTGAAGGTTTGTTGTAAAATCTTGAGTTGACACCGCACTGTATTACAAAAAATGCATTTTCAAAATTCAAGGCAGACATAGACTTTTGCATTCTTAAAATAACCTTGTTTGCATATGACTATTTGTTTGAACAGCAGGGAAATTCGCACGATGAACACCTTGTGAACAGAAGAACTTCCAATCAAGGGGCACAGTAGGAGCATTGCTCATTATCTGGGGCATGGAAAAATACTTCCAACAGGGGCAACTCCCTACATTCTGAGAGCGTGGACATAGTCGAAAAAAATACTGCGCATAATCAAAGACCCGCTAGGTTGACATACCTAAGCAAAAATAAGAGCTTCCCGGCGAACCAAAAGGGTTCGGGCAAAATGAAGGGATGAAACGAAAAACATATACACCCGGCAAGTCGAAAACCTGAAAAGGCGGCTTGGGCAAAAATGGGTATCCCGGTGGACTGAAAACCCGAAAGGGTGGTCCAGGCAAAAGTTAGGGATCAAAGCG
Source organism: Vicia faba (assembly GCA_948472305.1). Lineage (NCBI taxonomy): Eukaryota > Viridiplantae > Streptophyta > Magnoliopsida > Fabales > Fabaceae > Vicia > Vicia faba. Next base: position 1,718,637,151 of record OX451736.1, on the reverse strand, counting down.
TACGACTATGTTCCGGTATCTCGTCACTTGCCTACCCGAAGATTTGTCAATCACCCACACAGGTATCCTCTTCCCTCACCTCCTAAGCAGGGGCAATAATGAGTTATCCAGGCGATCCAATTGCTTTGTCAACCAAAGTACAAAGGACAGACCAACCTAAGAATGATTACCATCTACCTTTACAAATTCCAGATCGTGGGCTAGCGTCCGAAACCAAACAGGACAATCATCCACTTAATCAAAACCATGCAACCCAACATCGGTTTCTTCTCAACTTTCAGACAAAGTCGTACACAGACTCCTCCTCCACAAGTAACCTAACCCCGGTTCCTCCTGAAGTCTTACATGGACCTATCTCAAGATGACCTAACCCCGGTTCATCAAAGTTTTTACACAAGCTTATCCAAGTAACCTAACCCCGGTTCCTCCTGAAGTCTTACATGGACCTATCTCAAGATGACCTAACCCCGGTTCATCAAAGTTTTTACACAAACTTATCCAAGTAACCTAACCCCGGTTCCACCTAAAGTCTTACATGGACCTATCTCAAGATGACCTAACCCCGGCTCATCAAAGTTTTACACAAACTTATCCAAGTAACCTAACCCCGGTTCCTCCTGAAGTCTTACATGGACCTATCTCAAGATGACCTAACCCCGGTTCATCAAAGTTTTTACACAAACTTATCCAAGTAACCTAACCCCGGTTCCTCCTGAAGTCTTACATGGACCTATCTCAAGATGACCTAACCCCGGTTCACCAAAGTTCTACACAAACTTATCCCGAAGTAACCTTACCCCGGTTCGTCAAGAAATCTCACATGGATTTACCCCAAGGTAACCTAACCCCGGTTCCTCCAGAAGTCTTACATGGATTTAGTTCAAGATAACCTCACCCCGGTTCATCAGGAAATTTTACATGAACTTACCTCACCAAGCAACCCTACACCGGTTCCCCCCTCTTCAAAATGCAGTTTTACATGGACTCGTCACCCAGAAACCCTACACAGGTTCTCCCTTTCCAAAAACGAAGTTTTACACGAACTCATCATCAAAGTAATCCTACCCAGGTTCCTTCTCCATTTCAGATGCGGTTTTTACACGAGCTCATCAGTAGGCAACCCTACATAGGTTCCCTCCTTCAACTTATAACATTACAGTTCAAAATCTCCCCAGGAGAGTCCAATCCAATCTCCCCAGAAAGTTGGAATCCATCTCTCCCCAAGCAGTAAGCTTATCCCCAGTAGATTCTGGAAGCTTATCCCCTCGCAGAACACGAACGCGTCGTCCGGCTTTATTTAAGGAGTTATTTCCTTAACAGGATATAACTGGGTTATCCTCAGCCAAAAGCCACGGAAAGGTCGTCGTCAACGTAGTTCTCTCTTATCCCCAGCGAAGTCTATCAGCACTTCCAACAACAAGACATCCCCAACGAAGTTATCATCAACGACTCAGCAAAGTATCTCTCTCCCCACAGAGTATTGCTTCCCAGCATAGTCGCTAGAGTATCTTTTCTCCCCGCAGAATCCTCCATTTGCCAAGTTTATTCCGCAACGGAGTCATCTTCTCCTACCGGTATTCTTGCAGCTATCATCCCCAGCGAAAGCAAAATCTATTCTTCAACATCAGCCCAGGATACGACTTCCCAGCACCCGTCAAGGATTTACTTTCCTAGACGAAAACATACATAAAACATCACATGCATCATTATAGCATGCATAACGCATTGCATCATACAAGTCTCGTTTATACCGAGAACATCATTGCTTGATCCATATCATGCATTGCATATGACTGACCTTTACCTTTCAGGAAAGATGCAGTTGAAATTCTCAATCATATTTCAAGACCTAGCCTGGTTCAGTTAAATCGACCCTAAGATTTTCCTGATGCTTATCCAGTCAAAGGCCTTCTCTGGTTCAGTCAGATCGACCCTAAGATCTCCCTGATGCTTATCCAGTTGAAGATATTTCAAGACCTAGACCGGTTCAGTTAAATCGACCCTAAGATTTTCCTGAGGCTTATCCAGTCAAAGGCCTTCTCTGGTTCAGTCAGATCGACCCTAAGATCTCCCTGATACTTATCCAGTTGAAGATATTTCAAGACCTTGTCCGGTTCAGTTAAATCGACCTTAAGATTTTCCTGATTCTTACCCAGTCAAAGGCCTCTCTGGTTCAGCCAGATCGACCCTAAGATCTCCCTGATTCTTATTCCAGTAGAAGACACCCAAGATTTTTCTCAACGAGCGTTGTTGAAGTTAAAGACACCCAAGATTTTTCTCAACGAGCGTTGTTGAAGTTAAAATCGTCCAAGGTTATCTTACCATTCATGCTAGGGAAGTAACCATCCCTGGTTCATTCATCGCCGTTTGAAGCTCCAGACTCAGCTCCTGTAACCAGTCAGGACACATCTATACCAAGCATCTGAAAACCAGCTCCTGCAACGTGTCAGGTACTCATTCGCTCTTTTGCAGGTATGCAGGTTCTCGCTAAGGAATCTCCTACGCGATCAACATCCAGATGGCATCTATAAGCCCATCACCCTATCCAGCAATCTCTAAATGGCATCTGTAAGCCCATTCCACCATCACTGCCACTAGGTGAGCGCAAATTTCTGGGCACTTTAGTGTTCAATCATCTTCTACCCTCGGATTACGAAAGGCACGTCAGCCAATCTGCATCCTCAGGTCTAAGAAGATTGAACAGGGGCAACTGTTGTACCCCAAAATTTTCCCTCCCATATTCTTCAAGATTTGTCAAGTCAAGGTCACAAAATTCCCCAAGGGGTATGCAGTTCAACTGTCTCCTATACAGTCAAAACTAGGGTTTGTGTTCTGATCAAGAAATTGAAGGTTTCAGGGGCCCAATCAAGTCTCATATGCCTACAAAGATGGTCAAGTATCCTCATATCAAGTTTCAAGGCATTCAGCTCAAAATTGCATAGTCAAAACCCTAGATTGCACTACAGTCAACTGTAGGGGCAAAATGGTCTTTTGACAGTCAAAAGTTCAAATTTTTGGTCAACATATCATTTTGAAGCCACAAACATCATTTGATCAATGCTTGATCATGATTCTCAAAATTTGGCTCAGAAATCATCAAAGATGCAAAAGTTGCTATATTTGGACAGCTGAAAAAGTCAACTGAAATTGACCAGGGCATAACTTTCACATGGATTATCAGAAAATTTCCATCCAAAGCTCATTTTGAATAGAAAGACATTTCCTACAACTCATCTTCATGTTCCAAGTCCAAGAAATGCTCTCACAAAAAGTTATCAATTTCAACATTATAGGTCATTTTCAAAAGTCAACAAAAAGGGACTTTACGTCAAAGGCCATAACTTGATATTGGTAAATCAAAGTGACATGGGACCAAAGGCATTGGTTAAAGGACTCAAAGACCTTTCCAAAATGTCCAAGAACATGTGAAAAGCTTAAAAATTGAGCAAGTTATGCCTTGTGGAAGTTGGGAAATTTTTGGAAATTTTTGAAAGTCAACTTTACTTCAAATGATCCAAAAATGCTAATGGGCCCATTTTTCTTCCAAGTTTCTTCATGCCAAGCCTATGCACGACCATTAAGCCCAAGGGGAAGTATTTTCTCAATTTTTAATTATTTATTTGAATTTATATTAATATTAATTCATTTAAATTACTTAAATACATGAAAAATATAAAGCTTGACCTAAAAAATCTTTTTATGCATGATTTGGACTCAATATTTCGTGTACATGCTCATAGGGAAAGATTTGGACTAATTGGATGCAAATTGACACAAAATGCACATGAAAAGATATGGAAAAGATCCTTGAAATCAAATATTCAAAAATCATCAATGCCATGGATTTGCTCTAGTTTTGTTGCCCTAACACATTCACTATATGATCAGGAATGCAAACCTAATGTTTTTGAAAAAAAAGCTGCGCTCAGAAGCTAAACAAAAACTTGAAAAATTGTCCAAAAAATTGAAAACTGATTTCAAGGTTATAGGTGGATTCAAGCTTCCATTCCTTTTCCAATAGCTTCCTTGACCAACTCTGAAGGTGTGCCAATCCCTAACATCAATCAAAACGCAAAGAAGTGGTAGCTGCAACTCAAACTGTAAAGAAAAATTGTTGAAATCGTGCATCATAATTTAAGCATCCTTTGCACTTTTTATTTGTTGATTCTTGTTCCTTATGAAGTTCTAAAGCTGATCATGGTATTTAATCGAATAATCATGCATCGTATGCGATTTTGCCATAACCAATTTCTAGGGTTGCAGGTTTTTTAAATTAGGGGTTTTCAGACCAAGAACAATTAGCCCATGAAAGTCACACCACTACATTCCACGCATCTGTACGAAGAGAGTGATGTACTCGCGATTAATTTATGATTCACATAGCGCTAATCGCTATTTTTCCAAAGACCCTCTAATACAACGCTACGAAAACTGTTGCCATAGTGTTTTGTTTTACAGGATGAGGAAGAAGATGGTTTCGTGTCCATCAGTCATTGGCCATTTTGAAATCGCGCGCGTTTTGGAGCACTAACTCTTGTTTGTTCTTATTATATTTATTTGTTAATTATATATCAAATTGGCAAGGTGGCTCAGCTGGCACGCTATCAACGCATTGATGTCCAAAGACCTGGGTTCGAACCCCAGGTCTGAATAATTTCGCTATTATTTTTCCATACTCATTCCTATGCAGGCACAATGCTATGGTTCACCATGTACCATCACAATCCAAGCAGCCACGCGTCCTGGCAGGTCCATCAAAGGGCTCAGAGGCAGGGTGTACCATGAATCCAAGTCAACGCGCTAGTATGCAAACTGGCAAAGTCAATGGATCAAAGCTTTAATGGGCCAGAACCTTTGGATCAACACCTCCAATTTGGGGCTACCCCCCCTGGTTTGCTTTTCCTTTTTTATGTTTTTATTTTCTCAATTATTATGTTACTTATTTTTTTTATTTGTTTCAATTAATTAATTATTTTTTAATAGAATATAAAACATCACAAAAAAATCAAAAAAAGGATAAAAACATAAAAAATATTTATTTTATTTATTTTCTTGTAAATAATTAAAATGTAAATTATTTAGTTTAATTAGATTTTTTAATTTTAATTCTTTTTCATAATAAAAATCCAAAAATATAGAATTAGGTTAATTGATAATTTTTATGCCTTTTAAATTTTCCTTTTTTTTATCACAACATTATTTATTTATTTATTTTAATTAATTGCACATAAATATAATTTAGGTCTAAATTAGGTCAAAATTCAATATTTTCATAATAAACTTAAAAAACATTAGAATTAGGGTTTGACGCCTCCTTTTTAATATTAATTAATTATTCTTTCTTTTAAATTTTAATAACCAAAAATACCAAAAAACATTTAATTCTAACTAATTAATTCTCATTAACTTTAATTTCTTATGAAAGGGTCCAACGCCCATTGTTTTAATTATTTAATTTGCGCATTTATTTTATGTCATTTTGTATCTCTCCCAAAGCATTGTAATTTTTAATTTCTCGCACTTTTACTTTATTTTGCTTCATTTACTTTCTGCTAAATCGGGTCCGATTTAATTTTGGCGATGTGGACCCGCGCCTTTGTAATAGCCTTAGATTTATTTTTCGCAAACTTTATAATTGTTAAATATGCATGCAAGAATGAATGGCCCTAATTAAAATCAAGCGTAGATCACAATGACATGACAAAAGACAAATATTAATGAAAACGACACACGAATCGCACACACCACCCCTAGGGTACGCCTCACTGTTGCCTTTCGAAAGGTGATCGTCGAGTAGAGGACGTCTTAGTAAGTCCTCATGATCCGGGAACCTGGCATGAGGGTAGCTTCTAAGGTGTCTTCCCATTGCTCCGGTGATCACCATGTCCCTACAAACTCGAATTGACCCGAACACCTCCAACGGTGGTGCTACCTACCTCTCAATGGTGGGATGGCACTACTTTTAAGGACATCTACACAGACGAATTCCTTAGGGTAGGTAGGTTCTCAAGGATACTTGCTCTAATCTCAAAACAAAAAAAGACTTTTCACACCAACACATTTTCAAAAGCTTTCAAAGCAAATTTTTCAAACACTCTGACGTACGAGTCGAACTGAAATTTTTCAAAGAAACTTTTTAAACCCACATTGAAAAGCAAACAAACCATTTTTGAAAACACATTGAGCAAGTATCTAAGAGCCCATGGATAACCATGGATAGAAAGGGTGCTAACACCTTCCCTTTCTATAACCTACCTCCCGAACCGAGAGCAATCTCTTTAAAGGAATTTTTCTGTGCTTTTGTCCTTTCCATTTGGAGAAAATAAAAGACGGTGGCGACTCTTGCTTCCGCGACATTTCGCGAACCAGCGTTAAACAGTCAGTTCCAGATCCACCGATCACAGGTACCATTATAGGTTTCTCATCTTCTTCGCTGTTTATTTCAGCAGAAATATCTTCTGAACAAAGCATCAAGGATCTTCAGGCATAAAATGCCCAATTCCAATAGATGTTCATAAATTTGGCAAAAGGGCAGGAGGATCTGAAGGCCCTCATCCTGAAGGAGAAAAAGAAAAATAAGAAGGCCGCTGGTATTCTGAATATGGGCAGAAGGTTCAGGGGCCCATTAAAATAGCAAGTCGATTTAACCTCTTCATCCAAAGAAGGGGGAAATCAAGAAGAAGAGACAAGGTAAAAGGACCCAAGTCTTGAGGTTTCTGACAATGATACCGATTATAATGATGAGCAATATCCTCTTACTGAGGATAAATACAAGCAGTTGGAAGACCGTCTGAGTGCTATGGAGGTCCAGAGGATACCTGGGTTGGATTTCGAAGAATTGGGATTGGTGTTGGGAGTGGTCATCCCGCAGAAGTTCAAGGCTCCAATTTTTGCTAAGTACGATGGGGTGTCTTGCCCAAAACTCCATCTCCGTTCCTACGTCAGAAAAATCCAGCCCCACACCGCTGATAGAAATTTGTGGGTTCACTTCTTTCAAGATATTCTGTCAGGGACTCAACTTTAATGGTTCTACCAACTAGAGAGAGCCAATGTCCGAAATTGGGAAGACCTGGCTGCTTCTTTTTATAAGCAGTATTAATACAACACCGACCTTTCTCCTACTTGTACTCAACTCCAGAGTATGTCCATGGGTGCAAGTGAAGGCTTTAAGGACTATGCCCAGAAGTGGAGATACTTGGCTGGAAGAATTCAACCCCCGTTGTCTGATAGGGAGTTGGTCAATATGTTTCTGGGGACACTATCTGGTCCGTTCTTTAATCATATGTTCGACAGCTCATCAACTGGTTTCACCGAGATGATTCTAACTAGAGAGAGTAGAAGCTGGAAATTGGAGCGGTAAAATACAGAAGGATACCTCTTCGAGTTCGGTAAAGAAGCCTTTTATTGGTAAGAAGGAAGCCAGTGCCATCTATAGCCCGAGAGGCCAAAGCAGAGCTGAACACCGTTAGACAGTAAGTGTCGTGATGATACCTAGGCCTGAAGTTGCTCCATAACGCAACAATAAACAAAGGGCAGAAAGACCACAACAGAAGTTTACCCAGATCAACATGACGTTGGCTGAAGTTCTACCCCATTTGCTGAGATCAAACTTCGTGACCTTGAAAGAGGCTCCCAAGAATCCGAACACCACATCTCCCCGATATAATCCAAATGCTCGGTGTGCCTATCATTCTGAGAGTCCTGGCCACGACACTAACAACTGTTGGGCTCTAAGAAATAAGGTACATAATCTGATCGAAGCCAAGGAGATTGAGTTTGATGCTCCAGAAAAGCCCAACGTCATAACTTCTCCCATGCCTAAGCACGGTCGTGGAGTTAATGTTGTGGATACCGATCTGTTTGTGACCTTGGTAGCTGAAGTTTCTACTCCTCTTATGACGGTTAAGAAGAATTTGTTGTCGGCCGGTTTATTTCCGGGTTATGCTGAAGGTTTCCACATGTGTTCATTTCTGCCTTCTGGTTGCCATTTGCTGAAGTCAGGTGTTCAGCACCTGATGGATAGCAAAGAAATTTTGTTCGAAAAAACTTTGATTCCCATTGTACCATTTGAAGACGTTGCTATTATAACCATTTTCGCCAATCCTTCCAAGGTCTCATCGAGAAGACCTGTTAGGATTACATCTGTTCCAAGAGTCGCTTTGCTAATAATCATCATTCCTGTTCCTGTCCCGTATTCCTCGGACAAAGATGTCTCCTGGAATTATGGTGCTGACGTGTACTATCACGACATCAAACAAGATCTAAAAAATGAAGAGGCTGATCCTAATGTCAGTAACATTGTCGGGACAAGCAAGGTTACCCGAAGTGGAAGGGTTTTCTCTCCCGAGATTTCCCCAAAGACTGTTAATAGGCCTACTGTTATTTCGTCTGCTACTCCTGTTGGTACATTAACTACTACTCATGTGCTTACTCCAATTATCACTCCCACCGTCGAGTCATCTGGGACCCGAGGAAAAGAAGTTATAGGTGAGCCTGCCTGAACGGAGGCGCCTAGAAAAATTGTCGTGGAGGTCTCTAAGCAAGAGATAGAGGAAATACTAAAAATAATCAAAAAGGGGGACTACAATATGGTCGAGCAGCTACGGCAGACCCCCTCAAAGATATCCATGTTTTCCCTACTGTTGTGCTCCGAGGCCCATGCGAAAGCTTTGATTGCATTCCTCAAGACTGTGCATGTGTCGCAAGAGACTTCAGCTGATCAATTCAAAGATTGTGTGGCCAGCCTGACTGCTAACAATGGGCTGGGTTTTTCAGGTGCAGACTTGACACCGGAGGGGAGGAAGCATAATGATGCTCTGCATGTCTCGATTGAATGCAGGGGCACCACTATGGCTCTTGTGCTGGTAGATATTGGGTCCTCGCTGAATGTCCTGCCTAAGAAGGCATTGGATTGGTTGGATTGCGAGGGATTGACCTTAAAGCCTAGTAACATTGTGGTGAGGGCTTTTGATGGGTCGAAGAGAATGATGCACGAGGAAGTGGACATCCCCGTCAAAGTAGGTTCCAAGACTTTTGAGTCCACTTTCTATGTAATGGACATCCAACTGTCATACTCTTGTTTGTTGGGTCGTCCTTGGATCCATGAAGCTGGGGCAGTTACTTCTACACTACACTAAATGCTGAACTATCCAGTAAAAGGGAATATTGTCTTTGTGCGTGGTGAGGAGGAGTATATGGTGAGCCACCTCAATTCTTTCTGGTATATACAGATGGACGGGGAATTCATAGAGACTCCTTGCCAGAACTTTGAAGAGGTTCCCCAGATCTTGGCATCGGCTGAAACTACTACCAACAAACCTCCTCTGAAGATGGCTTCCCTCAAAGACACCAGAGCAGTGGTTGAAGAAGGTGGGTGTACCAACTAGGGATAACTCCCTGATTTTACTCATAAAACTGACAACTTTGGTTTGGGCTTTACTTCAGGAGCTCAAAGGGCTGTTCGACATGCTCGGGATGGAGGACCTCCCCTACGCATCAATAATTGGGGAATTAATTCCATTGAAGACAGTGAGGAAGACTCAGACATTGGAAGATGGATCTACCCAACTACCAACCGTGGACCGAGTAACTGGACGAATATGGACTTTATACCAGTTTCTTTTTTTCCGCAGTAATTGTCTTACTTGTTTTGAGATTTGTAATAAAAAATTTAAAACTCTACATCCTTGTGCCTCGCCCGAGGCACATTGGCTTTGTTTGTGAGGGATATTATTTGTCATTTCATATATCATCAATAAAACATTGGATGTTCCTTGCATACAAATTTTGTGCTCTTTGTTTTTCTTTTCTGTTTTCAATTTATCAAAATAGTTATACTCTTACACACACTCACGTATCATACTGCAGATCTATATCCACTCTGGATCCCATTGATAACAACTCTGCTACTGTCCTTTATGACTTTGAAAATTCGATCAACCAAGCAGAAGACGAAGGTGAGGATGATTGTGAGGTTCCTGGAGAACTTTCTAGACTATTACAACATGAAGAAAAGGATATACAACCTCATGAAGACCCGGTTGAGACGATAAACCTGGGCATGGAGATAGATAAAAAGGAGGTCAAATTTTGTGCAAATTTGGAAGTTAAGGTCAAACAGCGGTTGATACAAATGTTGCACGACTACGTCTTTACCATCGTTTTTGGTAAACAATCGCTGATCCTCCAAAAAGGAAAGTTCTTTTTGGTTTCTTACGGGATCGATTAGATTGACCCCAGAACATATGCTAATTTTTATGTAAGACAAGCAATCAGGAAGAACGCACGTTCGACTAGAGGAAAGATACTTTGAGATTTTGGAAAAGTAGACAGAAATGTAGAAATGCAGTTAAAGATGCAAGAAAGATAACTCTGCAAAATAAGATTAAAGCAATGTAAAAGACTTTCATTAATAAAAAGAGGTGTTTCCAACGTACATTTCTCAGTTTTATCCTTTCTCACACAGCGGTTACTTGGACAATATTTGAGTGACTAGTCCAACAGGTTGAACACCCTTAAAAACTACACAGGTTTCCTAATTTATACTAAAAACTAAGTAACCGTCGAGGAATGACTTTGCGCTAAGATGAAGACAAGTGTCTTCTGCATGTCCCTCGACCTCTAGCTTTCAGCCACGTTGCTTCTTCTTAGCCACTAGTGAAACTGTCTTTCCCTCCAATAATTCAAATTCAAATGTCCCTCGTATTATGTGTCAAAGCGAGGGTATTTTCTCTTAGTAGAAGGTCATAAGTACTCTTCAGTCGAAAACCCTGAAAGTGAGCCCTAGTCAAAGGCTTAAATACAACTTGGATCTTTTTCCTAAGTTATTTCATACGTCGAAACCTTCTTGGCTTGGTTTATTCCAGTTTTTTGGTCTAAAAGACCAAATATAGTAAGTTTCGAATTTGGGAGCCAATAATATGTTGAGATCTTTTCCTGGTCATATGAAGACATGCCAGGTTCAGACACTGATATTGTGGTTCATCGTCTGCCAACTAAAGAAGACTGTCCTTCGGTTAAACAGAAGGTCTGTCGTATGCGCCCTGAAATGTTAAAGAAGATCAAGGCAGAGGTCATGAAGCAGTTTGATGCAGGGTTCTTAGCTGTCACTTCTTATCCACAGTGGGTTGCTAACGTCGTTCCAATACCTAAGAAGGACGGTAAGGTATGGATGTTTGTGGATTATAGAGATCTGAACAAAGCAAGCCCCAAGGATGATTTCCCACTTCCTCACATTGACGTTATGGTTGACAACACCACACAACACAAAATCTTTTCCTTCATGGATGGTTTCTCTGGCTACAACCAGATCAAGATGGCTCCTGAAGACATGGAGAAGACGACCTTCATCACACAGTGGGGCACCTTCTGCTACAAGGTGATGCCTTTTGGGTTGAAGAATGCTGGGGCAACTTATCAGTGCGCCATGGTCAATTTGTTCAATGATATGATTCATCACGAGATCGAAGTTTATGTTGATGACATGATAGCCAGGTCTCAAACTGAGGAAGAGCACCTTGATCATCTACAAAAGTTATTTGACAGATTGAAGATATACAAGCTGAGGTTGAATCCAAACAAGTGCACCTTCGAGGTAAGATCTGGTAAACTTCTCGGTTTCATTGTCAGCGACAAAGGCATCCAAGTAGATCCTGCAAAGGTAAAGTCCATACAAGAAAATCCAGCTCCCCGTACAGAGAAGGAAGTTAGAGGTTTCTTGGGACGCTTGAATTATATCGCCAGATTCATTTCACATCTGACTACTACTTGTGAGCCCATCTTCAAGCTTCTGAAGAAAGATCAAGTGGTAAAGTGGAATGATGAATGCCAGACCACTTTTAAAAGAATCAAAGAATACCTTCAAGAACCGCTAATTCTGATGCCTCTGGTTGAAGGAAGACCTTTGATATTGTACTTAACAGTGCTATACAATTCAATTTGGTGTGTGCTGGGGAAGCATGACGAGTCTGGTAAAAAAAAGCACGCGATATACTTCCTTAGCAAAAAGTTTGCCGACTGTGAGACAAGATACTCACTGCTCGAGAAAACTTGTTGTGCTTTGGCATGGGCTGCTCGCCGACTAAGATAGTATATGCTGACCCACACTACTTTGTTGATATCCAAGATGGATCTGATCAAATACATGTTCGAGAAACCCTCTCTCCGGAAGAATAGAAATATGGCAGATGATATTAACTGAGTACGATATACAATATACAACCCAGAAAGCAATCAAGGGGAGTGTGTTGGCTGATCATTTGGCTCATCAGCCCGTGGATGATTACCAGTCCATGAATTTTGAGTTCCCGGATGAGAATATTATGCTGGTGACTGACTACGAAGAACCTGGACTGGATGAAGGACCCGAAGAGGGATCCCGATGGACTATGGTTTTTGACAGAGCTTCAAACGCACTCAGTAACGGCATTGGCGCAGTAATCATATCTCCTGAGGGCTGTCATACCCCTTTCACTGCCCGACTATGTTTCAACTGCACTAACAACATGGCAGAGTATGAAGCTTGTATCACAGGTCTCAAGGCCGCTGTTGACCCCAGGATCAAGTTCTTGGACGTTTTTGGGGATTCAGCCTTGGTAATAAGTCAGATCAAAGGCGAATGGGATATGAAGCATCCGAATCTCATCCCATACAAAGAGCTCATACTGACATTGCTCCCACACTTTGAGGAAGTAACTTTTGAACATTTCCCGCGAGAGGAGAACCAGTTAGCAGACGGGCTAGCTACCATGTCTTCTATGTTTAAAGTCAGGTGGGACAATGAAGCTCCCCAAATCACCATTGAGGGGTTGGATGAACCAGAACAATGTTGTGAAATTGATACTGATGAGGTGGCAGGAAATCCCTGGTTTCGTGAAGTCAAAAGGTATCTTGAGGCTCAAGAGTATCCTGAAGGGGCATATGTCAATGATAAGAAGTTTCTGAGGAGGTTCACTGCGAAATTCTTCCTTAGTAATGGAATCCTCTACAAGCGCAATCATGACTCCACATTAATACGGTGTGTAGACAAGAGCGAAGCAGAGAGGATCATGACAGATCTGCATGAAGGCACCTTCGGAACCCATTCCAGTGGACACACCATGGCTAAGAAGATCCTACGGGCAGGATATTACTGGTCCACTATGGAAGCCGATTATTATCAGCACTCTCGAACTTGTCATAAGTGCCAAATCTACGTTGATAAGGTGCATGTGCCTCCGGTCCCCTTAAGCGTCTTGACATCTCCATGGCCCTTTGCAATGTGGGGAATCGACATGATTGTAGAAATCAGGCCTACTGCTTACAATGGGCATCACTTCATCCTAGTAGCCATTGATTACTTCACGAAGTGGGTTGAGGCGACCTCTTTTGCTGCAGTAACCAAAAACGTCGTGGCGTGGTTTATCCGACATAATCTAATCTATCGATATGGTGTGCCAGAGAAAATAATTACTGATAATGGTACGAATCTCAACAACACAATGATCACCGAGCTCTGTAAACAGTTCAAGATACAACATCATAACTCTTCTCCCTACCGGCCGAAGATGAAAGGCGCTGTTGAAGCGGCTAACAAGAACATCAAGAAAATCGTACAGAAGATGACGATGACGTACAAAGACTGGCATGAGATGTTACCATTTGCTCTTCATGGATACCGTACCTCAGCACAGACGTCGACAGGGGCAACACCCTACTCTCTAGTATATGGCATGGAGGCAGTCTTACCCATCGAAGTCCAGATACCTTCTCTCAAGATTATGAAGGATGCGGGTTTGAACGAAGACGACTGGATCCAAACTCGACTTGATCAGCTAAATATAATCGATGAGAAGAGACTTACCGCTATCTGTCATGGTAAGACGTATCAAAAGCGAATGATCAAGGCTTTTAATAAGAAAGTCAGACGTCAAGAATATCCAGTCGGGGATCTAGTGATCAAGCGCATCATACATCCGCAAGGTGATCCCAGGGGCAAATGGACTCCCACATATGAAGGGACATTTATGGTTAAGAACGTTTTCTCGGGTGGAGCTATGATTCTAACCACCATGGACGGTGACGACCTTCCTCACCCTGTCAATGCAGACATAGTGAAAAGATACTACGCCTAATCAAAAGACCCGCTAGGTCGACCGGCCTAGGAAAAAATAAGGACTTCCCGGTGAACCAAAAGGGTTCGGGCAAAAATAAGGGATGAAAATGAAAAAATCTGTACACCAAGCAAGTCGAGAACCTGAAAGGGCGGCTTGGGCAAAAAAGGGTATCCTGGTGGACTGAAAACCTGAAAGGGTAGTCCAGGAAAAAGTTAAGGATATAAAGCGTATCACTATGTCTCATTGGATCATCTTGCGACTAGACTTCAGTATCGACTATCAAGGTTCCTTCTCACAGCCTTACTATCTAGGCTCTCATCCCGACGTAACCCTACTATCCAGGTTCCTTATCATAGCCCTACTATCCAGGCTCTCATCCGGAAGTAACCCTAATATCCAGGTTCCTTCTCACAGCCCTACTATCCAGGCTCTTATCCCAAAGCAACCCTACTATCCAAGTTCCTTCTCTCTTACCTCCAGATGAAAGTTTACAACACCATAAGACCTAGACCCGACCAGTTACGGTCAAGTTCACCTTTCCCCAGTAAGTCACTGTGTAACCTGGACCCTAACCAGATATGTAGTTTACTCCCCACCTCCTCAATCAGGAGTTAATTCCCCTGTAGAGTAGTGGACAACTGAAGCTCCTATACTCTATCTCTCAGGACGGAAATCAACATTCTCCAGTAAAGTCCTCCTCAACGGAAGGTACATGAATTCTCGCAAAGGAATCTTTCATGCAACCGATATATTTTCTAGATGGCATCATTAAGCCCATCTCCGACGATTATCTATCGACTTCCAAATGGCATCTGTAAGCCCATTCCTGATATCACCAATCAAGTATTACTTCATGCGAGTGCAAATTTCTGGGCACTTTAGTGTTCAATCCTCTTCTACCTTCAGATCACGAAAGGCAGACCGACCAATCTACATCCTCAAGTTTAAGAAGATTGAACAGGGGCAGTTGTTGTACCCCAAAATTTTCCCTCCCATTTTACTCAATATATGATCATTAAGACCCTTACCTTGCTCAAGGATGCTCAAGAGTTGACCAGACAAACTCTCTCCTAAAGCAATGAACCTCCAACTAGGGTTTCCATTTTCATCAAGAAGGGTGAGCTCCAAAGTCCTCATATGCTCTCCATAGTCCTAATATGTCCTCAAGACCCTCCATGTCAAATTTCAAGCTTTGCACAAGAAGTTTGCTCAGTCAACTGCTCAGATGCTTAAGAATCGACTATATTAGGTCAAAAGTCAACTGTTGCCCACATACAGTCAAACTTCAAGATTTTTAGTTAACATATACATTTTGAAGTGATATTGATCATTTTATCAATGGTTGATCATTATTCCTCAAGGAGTTCTCCTAATTCAACAAAACTCAAAAGTTGCTAAATTAGGGTTTCTTAGGAAAAGTCAACCAAACTTTGACCAAGCATAACTCTCTCATACTTTACTAGAAATTTCTCATTCAAGGCTCATTTTGAATAGAATCTAATTTCCTACAACTCATCTTCATCCCTCAAGTTCAATAAAGGCACTCATAAAAAGATATAGATTTCTACATTATAGGTCCTTTTGAAAAGTCAACAAAAACACCTTTTGGGTCAAAGCTTCTTACATGAACATGGAAGACTCAATTGAAATGAGACCAAAAGGGTTGTTTAGGGGACATCCTAAGCTTTAGAAAAAGTTCAAGAATACCTCTCTAGAGGTAAAATTGGAAGAGTTATGCATTGTCAAAGTTAATCATTTTTGGAAAATTGTCAAAAGTCAAATATGCTCAAAAATGCATTTTTTGCCAAATGGGCCTAACTTTTTAGGCTTACACCTCACTTCCAACATGGTCCACGACCTAAATAAGCATCCATACCTTATTTTCTCTATTTATTTATTTTATTTTGATTTTGATTTATTAAAAATCACAATAAATCAAATAAATAACAAAAAATATCAAAGATTGTTTTGATGATCTGATTTTGATGAAGATCAAATCTATTTAAGCTGGCCTAATCAAGCCAAATCGAATCAAGGCAAAAAAGGCATGATTTGTTCAAGTTTGGAATGAAAGAATATGGCTTAAAGATCAAATATTTTATCCATCAATTCTCAAGATTGGATCCAAAATTGTTACCCTAATTCTTCATACTACATATAATGAACAAAAACAAGGCAAGAGAACAAGGGTTGCAGCTGTGAGAAGAGAGAAAGAATATTCAAAAATTGGACAAAAAGTGTTGAATCGTTTTCTCATATAGAGGTTGATTCAGGCCATTCCAAAGCTTCCAAATGCTTCCTGGACATCTCTTGGAGCTAACATAACTCATTGCAAGCATTCCTAAGCCCAGAATCGTCCCCTAGGCTCCACACAGTTTGCTTCTTTTCTCAAAATCGTTTACGACAATTCTTGCATATTAGGCATGTTTGAATCATATATTTGTGATTGTTAACATATTTGCAACATGTTGGGATAATTTAATTGATGTTTTGATGCATATACCGATGTTTGCCGTGGTTAGGGTTTGAGAAGCCATTTTGGGGTTTTTCTGTACGGGTGAAATTAGGCCAAGAAAATGATGCCATGATACTCGTGAGATCAAGACGAGTTGATTGTTGTCTTTGGAATTGATTTATCATGCGCTGTATGTATTTTGGGGGATTGCAGGGTTATGGCTATGGAGCTTTGTCCGTAGGTATAAACCTGATACCTAAGACGACAGACAGGGAAGAAGACGATAACTCGTCACCATTCCATTGGTCCGTTTGAATGTTCGCGCGTTTTTTTTTTATTTCTTCAGCCTAGCCACTTGTTTGATATATTATGATTGTATTTTATTATTATAACAAATAACCCACGCAACGTAGATGGCAGGGATAATAACATGTGAAGCCAGGGACCTGGGTTCAATCCCAGGTCCAAACGTTTTCTTATTTTCTAACCATTTAAGTGCAGATATAGAGTGCCTCATGACTTAGCGCCTACCGTGTACCCCCAGATCCCAGCCCTGAGATCCATCATCAGACCAAATCTCACAATCCAACGTTCCAATCAAGGAGAGACCATGGGGCACCTTCCAAGCGTGCCAGCACAGGATCTGGCACAAACTGGGCTCAACCATATTGGGCCTAACAAAAATCAGAAACACCCCCCCCCCTTGGGTGCTTATGCAGGCCCAAGTCTTTTTTTATTTTTCATTCTTTAATTCTTTTTATTTCTTAATTATATCTTTTTAATAACACCAAAAAAAATCATATTTTTTTTTATTTAATCAAAAATCATAAAAAACATCTAAAATATTTTTTTTTGTAAAAAATATTTTTATTAATTAATTAGGGTAATTTAATGCCATTTATTATAATTCAAAATAATTAGAATTAGGGTTAATTTTGTACTTAACCTAATTTTTCCTCAAAAACAACATAAATATTTTCTTAAATTAACTTTTTAGGTCGCCGAATTATTTCTCGCATTTTATTTGCCGCGCGCTTTGCATTTTCTCTTTTTATTATTTGTAACTACTCCGAGTTTGTAATATATTTATATAGAATTTTAATTGCGCGTTTTTATTTTCAGTCAAAAATAATTATGTATCTGCCCAAAGCCATGTAATAGCTAGGACTCTAATTTCTCGCATTTTAATTTTCGCAAACTATAAACTGCTTAGATGTATGTATATGATTGTATGGAAAGACAAATTGAAATTAAACAGTAGAAAACCCTAATTGTGCAAAGATAATTAACTGAAAAAAATACACTTGCACATGCTCACTCCTAGGGTTTGCCCCACTTGGTTGCCTCAGAAATATTGGTCATGTCCCTCGAACATAGGGATAACTTAGCAATGATCCGCGATTCAAAATCGTCATAAAGATCATAGTCCCTACTTGTCCCTCGAGTTGCCTACGAATTGATCTTATGACGATAGTCCCTTTGAAATGCTAAGGTATCTTTACTTGTTGCCTTCAGAGACCATTTTGTCCCCTTGAACGTCCCTTTGCAAATCCAACGATAGGGCTACCTACTCCTTAATAGTAGGATAGCACTGTCTAAAGGAAACGAAAACGAATAGACCTTTTTTGAGTAGGTAGAAATCTTAAGTACTTGCTCAAAATAAAAACTTTTAACACAAACACTTTTCAAAACAACTTTGTCACACTCTTGAGGACCGATACAAGGGTTATCACGAAGTAAACAAAAACTTTTTCAAAACAAGCACACACAAGCAATTTTAAAAATGAGCAAGTACCTAAGAGCCCGTGGAAAACCACAGATAGAAAGGGTTCTAACACCTTCCCTTTCTATAATCTACCCCCCATACTCAGAAACATCTCGAAAAAAAGGTTTTTTCTGTTCTTTTTCCTTTCCTTTGTTGGATGAAATAAAAGTCGGTGGCGACTCTTGCTTACCGCGACATTTGCGAATACAAAATGCAAACCAGTATAACAATCAGTTCTGCCACCGTATCACAGTGGAGATAGGAAAAGAAGTATTTTTTTACAATTTTTGCACCCGTTGCGGTTGCGAACCTTTAGTGCCTATGTACCACCTTCCGTGTAATAGGGGATGAGGGCACTCGTAGTTCACATTTAAAATTTTAAAATACAAATGTCTTGGTTAATTTTAAGAGACTAGACATCATCGTCATATCTGGGTGGATGACATACTTACTATCCACGATTATGAGAAAAGGAGAATTTGCATCATCTCAAAGTGGAGGATATGGCTTGGATTTTAAAATCAACAAAGCCTCATTGAATACCCAAGTGGAAAATGTCTCACTTCACTACATATCTTATAAGTATAGTAGTTCACATCACTACAAGGATCGTCAAGAGTCTAATATTTTGAGAAATATTTTAAGTAAAAAGCCAAAATGGTAAAATAGTTTGAATGAGATTAATTGACTTTTAGTTTTCTCACAAAAATGTCAAAGTATTATTAAGTTAGTTAAAGATAGATTAAGAAAATGTTTTGCAAATTCATGGACCTAAGTCCAAGTTTATTATGAAAGTGGTTTAAGTTTAGAAAATAAGAATAGTTTTGAAAAGGAGGGAGAAGATTTTTGAAATTAAAGAAGATGTGAGGAGATGAAGGGACTATCCTAAAGCATAAGGTAAAAGCTAGGGAAAAGAGCCATCTAACCAACAAGAAGCCAACACTTGACACAATGAGTAAATGTGGAATTTTCATCCTTTAGGTTTAAACCAAACAAGAAAAGATATTAAACCTCTTAAGAATACCAAACTTTAAATGCATTAAGTCATCACAAAAATTGGGCAGAGTAACGACTGTATACAGATAAATTCTCAATCACAGACAAAGCACGTAATCAAAATAACATGCGAACAAAGAAAAAACAACATAATGTCTTGGCATAAACCTCATGAACTCCAGACAAAATAACAATAGAAGTCACAAGGTCTCAAGGGTAGTCAAGGTTTCTAATCCTAAGTCTAAGAGGTCCATAACTCCATAGTGCCAAGGATAGTAACCAAATAGTCCAAGTAACCTTAAAGTTTTTTATTGTTCAAGTTGATTATTAAGTATCTTCAAAAATAAAAATGAAAGCTCAAGTGAGCAAAATAAAAATGACATAAAGATAAATGCTCAAGTGAGCAAAAATGAAAATAACATGAAATGTAAATGCTAAAATAAGGGGTGCTTAAAGTAAAGACGTAAAGTAAACGCATACAATAAAGTCAATTGTTAATGAATTAGAAATTAGAGGTTAGTTGAATAACCATTTTGAAACTTGCATTTGAAAACTCATTGGAAGATTGATAAATTCAAAGTTTCTCAACAACAAGTTTCATTTGCTTTTTGTCAAGTATATAATTCATTTTAAATTCTAGAGGTAACAACAAATTTTTCAACGATGTTTAAATAATTCACTTAGCCCAAATTTTATGAAGGTTCATTAGAGGATTGATAAGAATAAAACCACCTAATAATGAACCTCAAGGTTATTGGATCAAAGATTTCAAATTAAACATACTTGGGCTTGCAAACATAAGTTTGGGCCACAAATAATCATTTTTCAAATCGGGACAAAATTTAGCGATATATTAAGCAATCATAAGTGAACTTATGTATAAGTCGCACCTATTTTAAGGTCGGTCAATAGCAATCTATGTACCATATGTTTAGAGAAATGATATACAGATAATTCTCCTACAACATATAACACAAGTAAGAAAGGGGTAAGATGAAGAGGGAGGGTAAATATTTGAATCAAAGATTTTATTCAAACTATCATTAAGATTATTCATCCATTTTGGTAGAGTTAAAATCAACACCCAAGATCCAATGATGTTAATGAAGCTCATGATCAAAAATCACATAGTTCAAGCTCAGCCAGAATATATTCAAAAATAAAATTGTATTTAATAAACAAAATAAAAAATAAAATGATTTTTAAATTTTTTTATTAAATTAAAATAAAAGGCAAAAAAATATATATTCAAAGTATCCGATAAAAATTAAAAGAAAACATAGAAAAGTCAGAGATGATCTAAAGTATTTTTACAAATTTTTTAGCAATTTTTTAAAACACAAAAGTATTTTTTTAAATTATTTTAAATCATTCAAGTGAAAAATATCAAAAATAGTAAAGAAAATGATCTTGATAAATTTTTTTCAGAATTTAAAAATACGAAAAAGTATTTTTAAACAATTAAAAACAAGTCAAAACAAAGAAAACATTATTAAAAAATATGAAATCTGAAAATAAAATCATGAAAAAATAAGAATCAGAAAGAGAATATTTCAAAAAAATTTATGAATTTTTTCATAATTTTTGGCTCAGAAATGAATTTACTATGATTTTTTGAAGTTTAAAACAATTAAATATAAAAAATCAGAAAATGAAAATAAATTCAAAAAAATGTGGACCATTAGGTTAATGTCAAAAAATGTTAGTAAGCAGGTCCAAGGGATCTGACATGCTGTGCATAATATGGTCATCTTTGGAAATCACACCAAATCATTTTTTAATAATTAAAAGCAATAAAAAATCTAGCGCGTTGAACAGAGTCTGACTAACGAAAGTAATCAGATCCAATGGTCCTCAAAACGCGTGTATATTAAGACAAATGAACTAGATAGGATTCAAAAAATTATATGTCACACTATCATTGGCTGAAGCACGACACATAAGTCGTCTTCAACCTCCAGACGCCCTAAATTAAGGTTTCACAAACTGTAAAATTAGAGGACCGGACTGGTATCATTAGATTAATCTCTTCAAGACGATTCTAATGGCACCCTCGCGCCAAATTTATATAAACTGTGCAAGGCTGTATTTGGAGAAGTGTGAGAATCAGATGGATGAGTAGAGTCGAATAGGGATTTATTTGGTTCAATTTGATTGAGAATTCCACCTAAACGGAGTAGCAGAAAATTTCTCTGAAACTGGATTTGGCTAGCACGATTTAGGACACTTCCAAGCTTGGTTATTTTTCTGTTAGCTTCAGTGAAGTTCAAGGATTAAGAATCAACAAAGAAAATGGATTGAAAAGTGGAGAAATGATGTATTCGAAAACTCAGAAAGTGGGTTATGGAGGGAGTTTGGCAGGGTGATTTTGGCTGTCCAAGATTGAGAAAATGGGAGGAGTGAGATCCTCTATTTATAGGGAAGTGAATGGTGCAAAGAATTGAGATGAAAAATGAAGTTTGGAGGGAAATTGGATGGAGCATGAAAGTGGAAAGTGTGTGACTCCATGTGCATCAAAACTCAGTCAATTTCTGCATTTTGATCCTTAATTCAACTTTGGGAACTTTGTTAAACATGTTTAAATAAAAAACGCATGCTAATTTTGTGTTTAGAAGTTGGATTATGGATTTCAAATTCTGACTTGGAAGAAAATATCAATTTCAAGTAGCTGACTTTGAACTCACGGTGTGCACGATTTAGGGAACCTTAGGACTTGATTCTTGATGTATTAGAAAGATGAGGTAACATTATTCATAATGTGCCAAGAAATAGATCATTTGGATGCTTGAGCTAGAAGTTGTGCTTGGTCAAAATCAGGAAAAATGTGCTGACTTTTATACTTAGAAAAAATTCTATGTTTTTCTTCAAAAAGACCCAAAATTTTTTGACTCCAAACAAGGTCTTATCCTAAAATTTTGCTTTGACCTATGATGCTAGCTTGAACTAGACTCCTTAAAGAGTATTGTGAAACTTGTATCACTAAAAAATTCCAAATATTGGTCAAGTTGTGATCCTTTGAATTTGATGAAAATCCATAAGGTGACCTATAATATTTTGAGCTCTTAAGGCATCTTCTAACATTTTTCAAGTTTTGCACATAAAAGAAGAGTTAAATTTCACACTCTTAAGATAATTATGGAAAAATAATGGGTCCAAGGAGATAAAAATTGGTCAAGTTATGACCTTTTGAAGTCACATAAGGGAATTTGATAGCCTATTTGAAGGACTTGTAATATTTCTCAATCATTAGTGACCTTTCACACAAAATTTGCTTGAAACTTTTGAAGTGATTTGTTGATAAAGCTTTAAGGAGAAGAATGTCTTTATAATCACTCAAAAATCTCAAAAGATGGGCAAGATATAGCCCTTAGAAGTCCAAAACCCTTACTCCTAGAGCATCAAAATGGCTTGGGAACCCCTTTCAATTTTGACAATCTTTCTTGTACAATTACTTTTGAAATGTGAAGAGAAGTTGTTGTGGATGATCATAAGAACCTATAGTAACAACAAACACTTCCAAATGTTTAGAATTGAGGGAGATACGAACTTGTGATCAAAGAATCAAGAACTTGTCTAATTAGGTCAAACTTCTTTGATCAAACCATGCATCTTTTGTCTTCCTTTGGAAATTAAAGCATGATGAATCATAATAGACCTTGTCATGAAATTTATTTCAAGCACTCTCAATGATGAAGCTTAAATTTCAATGAAGCTTTACTGAAGAAGGCATGGAAATAAACTCATGAACCTATGAATCAACCTGATGAAGTATGTTGTGCCCTCACCTTGAGTATCGTCATTTAGAGCAACTT
This sequence comes from Vicia faba, assembly GCA_948472305.1. Taxonomy (NCBI): domain Eukaryota; kingdom Viridiplantae; phylum Streptophyta; class Magnoliopsida; order Fabales; family Fabaceae; genus Vicia; species Vicia faba. Next base: position 1,718,614,030 of record OX451736.1, on the reverse strand, counting down.
TCATTGTATTTGTTAGTTAAAAGTTAATCAACACAAGAAAAACATGACCACAATATACAAATCAAAGTGCTTGGTGATCCCTCGTGAGAAAACCTAAAGATAGGGAAAATAATCAAACCCTAGTGTGATATTGATGTGATTGAGTTGAGATGAGATGATAGAGGGATCTTAGGGGGGGGGGGGAAATTGGGGTATAACAAACCCCATACTAGAATTCTTCTTCTTAACCAGCAACACATGAGCATCCCACATAGAAACACTTGTTTGAACAAACTTCTTTTCAAGTAATTATTCCCATTGTTTCTTCAACTCACCTAACTCTGAAGTTGACATGCTATAAGGAGTCATCGACATCGTACTCATACCTGGTACTAGGTCAATGGTAAGCTCTTTTCATGTATTGGAGGAAAATCAGTGATGTCATCTAGAAACACCTCTAGAAATTCACAGACGACAAATAATTCAACACTTGTAGTTTCACGATTAACATTCAATGATGCAAACATTGCAAACATTAAGGCTTCATCTTCTAAAATTTCTTCCACTTGCTTAGAAGACCGAAACATAAGTTCTCCATTATCACCAAACTTAGGGAATCTCACAGTCTTGTTATAATAAATGATATGAAAATAGTTGAACCCCAACCAGTTCATTCCAAGGATAACGTCAATTTGGTGCAACGGTAGATACACCAAATCCATCAAAAAACTATTACCAAAGATAGTTAAAGGACAACTCGAACAAACAAGAGTAGTAGTAACAGAACCCTTTGTGTGAGTGTCTACCACCATACTAGTATTCATGGAAGATAACTTCAATCCCAACATCAGAGAACATTCAAGAGAAATAAACGAATGAGTAGCATCAGTATCAATAATATCAATCAACTCAACATTGTTAATAAGAGAAGTACCTCGAATCAGATTATCCTTTGTGGAGACCTCCGAACCACTCAAAGCAAATACTCTTCCATTAGTCTAAGTAGCATTATCAATCTTCTTCTACTTATAAAACTGGGTACTAATGTGACCATTTTCACCACAGTTGAAACAAGTCAGGCTGTCATTCTCTCACTCAAAAGCATGATGACCTGTCTTACAACATTTGTAACATATCAACGCCTTATTTTTATAACTATCAGCATGATGGCTCTGTGCACCACACTTAAAACACTTGACCAAAGTGGGAGCTCCTCCCCCACTTGGCTTCTTCTCGTCAGAAACTTTCTATTTCTGTTTTTCAGCAGGAGCACTATACGACTTACCACGATCCTAGTTCTTCCCTTTCTTTTTATTATAGCTCTTATAAAAAGAGGACTTGGCTCTGGTATCCTAATCATAGATATTGCACTTATTCACTAGCATTGGAAACTGACAAATCTCTTGATATCCAATTCTCCGCTTAATCTCAGGACGCAGTTCATTCTCAAACTTGATACTCTTAGATGCCTCATTTGTCGGATTATTATAATGCAGAGAAAACTTCACCAACTTCTCGAACCTTGTAACATACTCAACAACAGTCAAACTCCATTGTTTTAGCTTAAGTAATTTAATATACTTCTCACCTTACACATCTTCAGGAAATTACTTCTCCGAGAAAGCAACTCTAAAAATAGCCCAAGTGATTTTTGTACCCAAAGTCACCATCCTCTGACGTATTGTTGGCTAGAATTTTCGACAAGGACTAAAATCTAACCAAGAGAAAAGAATCCAAGAGGGTTCTTTGAAAAGGTAAAATTATCTATGTCGACTACAACTGCAGTCAACCAAAAGAAACCCCTTAAGTAGTTAATTGGGCATGGAAAAGTCCAAAAGCCCAAAGAGTCCAGACCAAGCGAGCGAAGCGCTTTGGAAGGAAAAATGAGTTTGAATAGAGAACGTGGTTTGGTAGAGAGAAGTTTCAAAATACACATGGCATACAAAGAAACAAAGATCACCAGAAAGCCATTATTATACGTGTATTATAAATAAAGAAATTAGTGCATAGTGTTAGAGGTTCAAACTTTCACATTCCTATATGCTAGTCACCTAGAGTACCCTAACGAATGAGTGAAATGAGTCCATCTAAGGCAATGTATGTTTGAATCAACTTATTTTCAACTATTTTGATGTTATGTCATTTATGTTTACAGCTTAAAATGATTTTCATTTTATTTTACAAGTCTTGCTTTAATGCTTATAAACTCGTTTGGCACGAGTCGAATGAATCCTTTTTGAAAACACTTTGAGAAAACACTTGAAAACTTAAGAACTATACTGAGATTCCCTGATTGATCTCGCAAGTAAACTTTTGTGAAGAGACCAACATTGTTTACCAAAACCAGAGGTAAACAAATTAACACGCTCAGTGTGACAATGCTAATAATTTCGTATTTGTATTTCTTTTTTACAAAGTTTCTTGTAGTTTAGTTTGTGTGTGTATGAATTTAACAAGTGGTAAACATTTTTTGAAGTCTAAAATGCCACGCTCTTACATAAACATTGCACATACATAAATTTATATACAAAATGTGGATGTCATACCAGTGAGTTCCACAACTCAAAGTGTGACAGTTTTATCTTCTATGAGATTGACCTCTATTCATGGTTCAGTGACAATAGTCACAATGACAGAACCTAAGCATGGGGCATCACCATTTGAACCAAATCGATCACTCCTTCCAGGGGGTCCAGAGTCATCATTTGTCCCTTATCAATATGGTATGCCTTATTCCATGATGGTTGGTTTACAGTTGAACCCATCCACATATACATAAAACACAGTGACCATTGGAAACCAAGGCAGTTATGTCTTAGGTGGTCGACCAAGTGGTGTTGGTTATATTCCTCAATCGACACCATCTTTGAATACTACTTCTGTTATGGCTTTGAGGCCACGGATAGATGCGAGTAATTTAGAGTTAGCAAATGTTTTAACTCGGCAAATGGGAGTTTCCTTTAATCCTGTAGTTGACCAAATAGGCAGATTGATCAAGTCATTAGGGGTCCAACTAACTCAGACACGCCAAAGGCCATTAAGAGTTTTTGAAGAACTGGAGGGAGGTAACAATGATCGTCCTTTTAGATCTTGAAGGTTGGAAGTACGCAATTATGAAGAGCAAGAATTCATTGAACAATACGAACCTAGGCTAGTCATGGTTAGGCGGAACCAAGATATTGATCGAGTGTTAAGAAATGCCTTTGTTGGGCGTAACAACATAATGAATGTAATAGAAGAAGTGTTAAGATAATATGGGGTAAATGTTGGCCTTCAGAGGCCTAAATATTCGTCTCCCTTGCCTGATTATATTCGACAAGAAGAATTACCTAGGGGATGTAAGTTACCTAAATTAACAAGTTTGCTGGTGATACTAATGAGTCGACCATCAAACACATTTCTAGGTATGACACAGAAGCTAGTGATATCGGCAATCATGAGGGTTTAAAATTAAGAGATTTTCCTAATTCATTAACCAAGAATTATTTTACTTGGTTTACAACATTGAATCCAATTTCAATACGCACTTAGGAATAACTCAAGGGCATATTTCATGAGCAATTTTATGCTGGTCATCCCAAGATAAGTTTGAAAGAATTATCCTCAATCAAGAGGAGGTCGTTCGAGTCAATGGAGGCTTATTTGAATAGGTTTAGGGTCCTAAAGTCTAGATGTTTTACTAGAGTTCCTGAACATGAGCTGGTTGAAATGGCTGTTGGGGGGTTAGAATTATTCTACTAGGAAGATGTTTGATCCTCAATCTATTACAGATATGTCTCAACTAGATAATAAGGTTCGATATGTCAAACATTTGAAAATAGAGAAAGCTAGAGTTTCAAAGGATAATAGAAAAGGCAAAGTGGCCTATGTGGATATGGAGGATTATTCTATAAAGTATTAATATGAATGCATGGAAGAAGGATAAGCTAACGTGGCTGAATTAAAAGTCGGACCTCCATATGCATGTAAACCTATAAAACCGTAAAAAGGAAAAACAATTGAAGAACAAAAAATTATAAATATAATACTAAAAATATACTTTTGATGTGTCAAAATATGATGAAATATTTTACGTTTTAGTTTCATATGGTTAAATTATAGTGCCTCTAGGAAGTAAAAATCCACCATTAGAGCATAAAAAAAAAGAGGTTTATGCAAGTATCATAATTTTTTGGGTCATAATACTTCTCAATGTTTTCTTTTCAGGGATTAGATACAGAAAGCATTGATGGATAATAGATTAAAATTTGGTGAAAAACCAAAATGCGTCATGAAGGTCGACTTAGATTCCTTACATGTTGCTGATGCACAGTTTGTCGAACCATTGGAAGTGTTGATGATTGAGTCTACTGACGATCTCAAAGGCGAACAAGCCAACATTGTTGACCTAATGGCGGTGTTGACGATCGAGACTATTGATGGTCTCAAGAATGAACAAGTTTTGATTGCTGATACAAAGGTAGTTACAATAGTCAAGACTACTGAGGGTCTCAAAAGTTGCAATGGAAATCTGTCCAAGCCACAAAAGGTAATGGTAGTTGATATTGATGAAAAGCCTGAGACTAATCAGGATGATAAGGAAAAAATGGATTATGAAACCAATGATGAGTAATTGTTTAAAGAAACTGTTATTGAATTGATGAAGGTCGTATTTCCAAAACCTAAGGAGGAACTTGTAGATTTTCTAAATAGATGAAAGTTAACTAATTCCAGGTCCATGTTATTCCCAAAATATAACATGATTTATGATGAGAATGATGCGAAGAAAATTGAGGCTTTGAAGAAGAAACGCCTTCAAGAGAAAAACCCAAAGTTGGTGTTCGATCATGCGAAGAGGCCATACAAAGTCCAAGTGCCTCGAGGAAAACCTAACTTCCCATATCAAAGGACTTTTATGTGACCAATTGATGCTCCTAGCAACAGCTGGGTTTGTCCTTTCTACCCAAGGGGGGCAAACGAAAATTGGAAAGTGGTAAAGAAAGGTTTAGGTTCAAGTCCGAAGTGGGAAATGATGGAGAAGGGGTCGAGTTCTTCTCAATTTGATGAAGCTGGAATTACATCAAAGAAATATCATTTCCCTCCGATATGCAATGGGAAGAATCATATGACAAAGACTTAGTGGACGAGGTTTCAAAGAAACAAAAAATATGCGAGAGAAGTGGCATCAAAAGTTGCTCCATCAAAAGATGAGACCGATCAGAAAGAAATGCACCGCCGTCCAGCAAAAGAAATGTGGTCGATGCCGGTTATAATTCACCACCAGTGAAAGCTAAGGATCCTGATGACATCATGGATGATGAATTATCTGATGACTTTGAAGATAGTTCAAACAATGGCTTGATTATCCTTTGTAATATCATATTAATCCTGCCTAATGAGTATGGTCTTGTGTCAGAAGCATCAGAAGATGAAGATGAAGCCATGTGTACAAAATCTGCAGGCCATAAACCTTTATGTTACTATGTCATGAATAGTGGAGTAGTGGAAGAACAACTGGCGATGTTTGAAAGGCCGAAATATGAGATGATGTACCACCTTAAGCCTTTATTTATAAGGGCCAAAGTTGATGGTTTCCCTGTAAACAAAGTATTTATGGATGGTGGTGTTACTGTGAATCTAATGCCACAATCATGTCTGAAAAAGATTGGCAAGTTCGACACTGACCTCAAACCACATAATATGGTGTCGTCGAATTATGAAGGTAAAACAAGTCACATACAAGGTGGGACTCAAGTGAATTTTTCAATTGGTTCAACTACAAGGAGAAGAGTTTAGGCTTGGGATTAATGGTGGTTTGGTAATTAATTCTTGGAGCTAAAATTTGAATTAATGATATATCTTTCAAAAAATGAAGAAAAATTGGAGCCAAAATTTGAATTAATGATATATCCTTCAAAAATGAAGAAAAATTGGAGCCAAAATTTGAATTAATGATATATCCTTCAAAAATGAAGAAACATTGGAGCCAAAATTGACAAGCTTGAAATTGCTGATTTTTTTTCAAAATTTCACTCTGTGCAATCGATTGCACTCTGAGAGCAATCGATTGCATCAGTGTTTTTTTAAATGTTGCGCAAAATGCACTATATGCAATCGATTGCACTCTAAGAGAAATCGATTGTACAGTGAAAAAATGAAATTATTTTAATTATTTTTCTTTGCAAATAGAGATTTTAGGAAAATAATACCGAAAAACTCTATTTGCCAGATACTTTGACTCAGTACCTACAAAACACAAATATACAAAGACAAAGACATTTTTTTTATTTTGATTAGAAGTTAGTCAACAACGCAAGAGCAAATTTAAAGATAGGATGAAAATGTGATGAATAAAGCTATTTGTTAATGATTGTGACCAAATGACAAAATATGATATGAAAGTGCGACTGAAAAAACTAGGGGCGAAATTTAGGGTACAATGGCTTCCCCTATTTAATTTTCTTTTTGCCAGATAAGTAGAAAGTAATTAAATACAAACAGACCCGAATTTCGTCCCTGATGCGATGAGATGATAACATATGTTATGAATGAATGCGTGAACACTTTTTTGACATATTTTTTTTAATGATACATGAGATGAGACAGACTCTGGGAATATGGAAAGACTTGAAACTTGAAACTTATGGTAGTTCAGATAAAATGATGTGGATAGACACGCTAGGAAAACAACAAGATACTTCTGGATATTTGTCAGGGTGACAAAGAGTAACCATTAATGAGTCTGGCTAATATGGGCATGTAGCAGCGCTTTTGAAAAGCGCTAGCTAATAGGGTCCTTTAGAAGCGCTTTTCAGATTTTTGTTTTAATTTTATATGACTTTAGACAGCGCTTTTTAAAAGCGCTGTCTAAAGTGGTCCTTTACCAGCGCTTTTGATAAAGCGTTTTCTAAAGCAACACTTTTAGAAGCGATGTCTAAGGTCACATTTTTAGTAGCGCTTTTACTTATTATTTTATACAATTTCCGTGTTTTTTTTTAAATTCACTTATAGCAGCGCTTTTGTATAAAAGCGTTGTCTAATATGCGTTGTTAAAAGTCATTTTTGGTGTAGTGCGCGGAAGCTACTGCACCGAGTTTTTAATTTCTCCCGTGGAGTGTAGTATCGTCTCATAATGGTAACCAGACTTATTTTTAGTCTCCTATGACTTTTATGAGTTTGTTATGATGCAAAAAGAAGCATTTGGGGACCACTTTTTGTAACACCAATTATGAGTGTTACGTTGAAATTATGTGGTAAATGATCCCTTTGAGTGCGGTCCCGTTTTATGAGTGAAGTGGGCGTCTCTGTTAGTTCTGTGAATTAAGGAACGTGTATGGTGATGTGTATGCCACTTATTGTTGGTTGTTGATTACATAAGCTTAATTGCAAGCTTTATGAAACTGATTGATAATACATGTATATGATGAGAATGTATTACTTGACTAATGATATTATGTGATCATTTTTGTTTCCCGTCGTTCCAGTTGAATGTTCAGATGAAATTTTCGTATAGGTTAATATGTTATATTATTGTACCGTGTTGTGTGATCTCAGTGGATGTATGCTAGAATCGAAGTAGGCCGACTACTATAACGTAAATCACTAATGACCACGACTAACGCTGTGTGATCTTTAGTTCGTGCCTTGCTATGTGATCTGGGATGATATATGATCAGGGTATGTCAAAAACACCAAAGCTGCCATTATGATGCCCTTGTGTGGGTCCATGTGAGGGGTTTCCACCAACTGTTAATAACATCGTGTGCTTGGTATCGTGGGGTTGTAATTCCAAGTAGGAAATATCACTTCGTGGATATCTAACTCACCTCTAATGGTGCCAGGTAGGCAAAACCATTAGGATTTCGCTCAAAGGCCTCGTGTTGTCAAGATGGCGTTTTTACACTGGCAATTAATCACATGCGTTTGGATGACAGACAAGTTGTGACGCCTCATCGGAAAATTTCACTCCTGGACTTGCCACGGATGGAATTCAATGTAGGAATGATCTGAACCGTCGTGTTGTTACCGAGGAAATTCTCTTGATGCTATGCATGGGTGTAACTCACCAAGTGTGTGATAGTGTAAAGTTGTTAGGGGCATTAACGTACTTCTGGATTCCTCGTACATGGGTACGGGTCTGCATACTTGTTTGTATTTGAATATGAGTTTGTTATTGCCTCATTGGATAGTTATGGGACTTCCGATGATTGTGTACCTTTGTTGTGTATTTGTACCTAGCCGCGAGAAGAAACCCGGATTCGCGGTGATTCCGTTTTGTTGAATGCATCTTGTAGAACAAGCAAACCCTTAAGATAGGGAGGTTCACTGAGATTTATTAATTTCACCCCGTTACAATTATTATTTTTCACATTCTTCCATGCAGGATCGTGGCAAGGGTAAGATGGCTTAGCTTGTCGGCAGTGTTTCTTGACGATGTTCCTTTATTTTTTGCTTATTCAGTTCATGTACCATGAATATGTATTAGTACTTTTGGATTTGTATCATTTTAACCATAACAGTTTCGGCGATTTGTAAACTTGTACTAATGTATGTTTTTATTTTCCACTGCTTATGTATGACTTTGTTTTACCGTTATTATGCAATATAGGTATTATCCTAAACAATAATATATATGAGGTGTTACAAACCGACTTCATGCAATTATAACACCAATGAATATCCCTATTAATGTTTGACGCACATGGACTTATTCAATTTGTCAATGTTCCCACGATCCTAATTTTTCGTTTTGAAGCTAAAATGTCATCTCAGTTACCATACATGGAAGCTTTCGTCTAATAGTGGGTTAGTAATTAGTTTAGACTGCCAAACTGAAAAGCATATAATTTGTTAGTCATGCAGCTTAGTGGAGGAGAAAGTTAAATTAGAAGAGCTAGCTTGTTCAGATAATACAATTTTGATAGCATTAACTTCTATTACAATACAGGGAAGATACTTTATGGCATAAGCACCATCATCCACTAAGTATTCAAAGATAATAAACATTCAAACTTATATTGTTAAAATCAGTTACGATATGCTTCATTAAACTAAATGTGTATATGTAAAATATACATTTATCTAATCTATATCAGAAGAATCTATAATTACTTCAGAATTAAGTCTCGATTTTATGGTCAGCTCAAATGCTTTCTGCTCAAGTTTTAACAATTATGAGATCTCAAAATAAAACACATCATATTGCTAGAAAATTTCAACAGTTTTGAATTTATATATTTTAAAATATTGTCACAACGGAATCTTTAAATTTTGAGACTATACATTCAAAGTATAATAATTGAACTTAGACATAGCCAACATGTTACCAAAGAAAACGTAGATGACAAAACGTTTTGCGTTTTCTCCATGTTAATAATTTCTTTTAGGGGCCACCTCCTAAATTGACGTACAAAGTGTAAGAATCATTCAAAGTATAACTCTATACATGTGTTCCTAAGGATACAGATGTGTGGTAAGTACATTTTTATTTTCAAACTATAATAAAATTATAAATAAGAAAAACAAAATTATTTTATTAAAATTTTTTATTATTTTTAAAATAAAAACAATTTTTAAAATAAAAATAAAATTATTTTACTATTACATCATTAATATATATTTCATTTTTCATAGATTATCTTAAAAAAATTGAATCTTAAATTAAAAATAATATCAAAATAAGAAAATTTGTAATATAAATAGTAAAAAAAATATTTTTCTCGTATTTAGATTCATACATTAATTTAAATATAATAATATATGTATTCGCAAGAATTTTAGTATGATTAACCGTGCGTTCATACAATACTAGTATGTTACTATGCACTTACGGAGATTAGTGTTGTACGCACATTTTTGTTTTTAAAATGTAATAAAATAATTAAAATATCAAAAAATTAATAAATATCAAAAAATTATTGAAAAAGGAAAAATATAGTCTGAAAGACAATTGTTTAGGTTTTTTAAAAATAATTGTTGTTAAGAAAAACATGTTAAGAAAAATATAGTCTCACTACAAAAAAAACAATTTTTGGCAGCGCATCTACGAAAGCGCTTTTAAGAGAAAGCGCTTTCGTAGCCTTTAAAAAAAATTCGCTTAAAAAAAGCGCTTTTATAGGGTTTCCTACGAAAGCGCTTTTCAGAAAGCGCTTTCATAGGTATTTGAAATATCTAACCTACGAAAGCGCTTTTGAAAAGCGCTCTTATAGGTGGCCCTATAAAAGCGCTTTTGAAAAGCGCTCTGAAAGGGGGACCTACGAAAGCGCTTTCTAAAGCGCTCTTATATGGGGGGCATACGAAAGCGCTTTTTATCTCAGAGCGCTCTCATATGGGGGGCATACGAAAGCGCTTTTAAAAGCGCTTTCGTAGGTTTTTTTATAATTAAATTAAAAATCCCTAAATCTGATATTTGCCCTCACTTGGTAAGTTGTTCGTTCTGTCTTCTACATTTCTTCGTCTTCTTCATTTCTTCCGTCTTCGTCGTCGCCGCCGTTCGTTCCGTCTTCTTCAGTCTTCGCCGCCGTTCGTTCCGTCTTCTCCATCTTGGTAAGTTTCTTCTTCTTCCATTATCTTCTTCCATTATCTGTTCCATTATCTGTTCATCTTATACAAAAACCTACATCTTGAACAAGCTTAACCTATGCAGTATACTCCATCTTGGTAAGTTTCTTTTTATACTGCCGTGAAGATGACGAACTTTTTCTAAATTCAAATGCTCAGGTTGGCAAGCTTTATTCTACAAGCATCTTGTTTAATCTTCCATTAGATATAGATTGTTGTGGCATTTTGACAGAAAAACCTCCAATTTTATCTAATTGAATATGCTTTTAGAAGCCCCTCTGAGTTAGCTCAGTTGAAGTTGTGGGACATGCATTGAGAGTGCACAGGTTCAAACCTATGCAGTATACTCCATCCCTTTTTCCAATCCCTTCCCTACCCTTTACGGTCTCATACGGGTTTCCCCCTGGGCTCACATTAGTGGTGGCCGGTGGGTCCCTTAAACAGTTGACCATAAAAAGAACCTTTTAAGAATGCTTTCACCGGTGAATTTTTGTAACACCTTGCAAATGCTTTCTAAATCTATTGTGGGTTCAAACTAACAGTTTTACCAATTGTGATTTGTGACACCATATGTGCTCACTTCTCATCTGTGCACATGTATGGTATACCTTTATATTTTTCCAACCAAATTTAATATTAAGAGATAAACTCATAAAAGACAATCATTTGCTGACAGGGCATGCCATTGTCTAACAAAAATAAACAGCACCCAGTGCTAGAGAACCATGTAGAAAATCACATGCATCAAGGTCAGCCTAATGTGGGGAATTCTTTTTTAAGTGGTGTAAAGCAGCGATTGCTTTCATTCATATTCCAGGGATTATGGAATGAAGAAACAGATGATACCTTGGTTAGTCTTATAAATTTGCTTCTTATTGAACACTTTTCTTTTTCGATGTTTTATTTGGCTTTGCTTCTATGCTGAACATGTTACAGAGAGTTTTTAATGCATTATCTTGGAAGGATATAGGCACATTCCCAAATATCAGTTTCTTTTTCTTTTCTACTATCTTTGATATGGTGAAAGCATCAGTTTCTTTTTTATTATTCTTCCTCACATTTTTCTTTTGAGATCTTCTTGTGTCTCTCTTCTCACTCTTACGGACAATATTTGGCGTTGTACATCCACATCTCTTTCTCCACAAGCATACATGTGTGTGAAATGCGCTTGTTGTCCAGCTTTACCATAAGAGTTCTTGGTTAAGATGTTTCCAATTTAGGTATAGTTTGCCACTAAGTGTTTGGAATAGTTAACCACTAAGTGGTTACCCATGTTCAAACGGTGGTTGTTGAATGAACACTTCTTAACTTAATAAACCACTTGTATGCTTAATTATTCCTAAACTAGAAATATTTTTACTAGAACTCCTTTTTTTATAATTTCCCTTATTTTCTTCCCCAAACAGTCTATTATTATTACGACATTGTTTTTTTTATTAGATTACTATGACATTCTTAAGCATGAATGTGGGAAAAAAGAAATATTCTAAAATCTGGAATGCAGACCCGTAGAAGAAACAAAATTGGTTTTTGGCATATGAGTATATACACAAATTAGAAGCAAATGGTCTGTCTCTAGACCTAATACTGTTGTATAGACTTCATGGCATCGATTGATGATTGCACCTTACTCTACCTAGTGGAAATATTGTTTGGTGGTTGTTGCTGAGTGTAAAGACAACTATTAATCCTTGGGGCTTTGTGAATTGTTTACCCTTTTCATTTCTCGTAATTATTGCTCTGAATGTTTTAGCCGTCTCTAATTTTTGTGTTACTGAATTGTGGTTGTTTGATTTTTGGTCGTATGTATTATTATATAGCCGTGTAAACTCCACTTATAAGTTGTGTCTTTTCTCAATGTGTAAGTTAGATTGTGATATTGTTTTCTTTTCCGGTTCGTCAGAGGATCCAAAGACTTAGGAACAAGTTTTACTTCCACTTTCAAGATTATGTTGATTTGGTTATCTGGAAGGTAAGTCGTCAAGACATTTTATACATCGTAACTGGTTCTTGATCACTGCTTTATCATCAGACAAGACTATTTCACTATTGATTCATATATAAATGAGGAATGTAACCAGTTTCATCTATTCAATTCCTGGGCAGGTGCAGTTTTTGGATCGACACCACTTGCTAATCAAGTTTGGCAGTGTTGATGGAGGGGTAAGTTATCTTTATACTTGTTTTTAATTTTTATTTGTTCTAGTAATGACATTACAGACCCTAAGCACATAAGTGAAAATTACTTGCAAGAACTTGAGAGCGGCCCCAAGGCCAAATATTAGAAAGGAACAGTATATTATTTATATTTTGCTAAAACTCAGGTATCGGGGGGGTCATCCTTGAAGTAGACTTCCAGCCTTTCTGTAGGAGGCTCCTTGCTAAATGTCCAGCCCTGTCCTAACGTACAGAAAACAATTAGTGTCAATGCTTAACTTTTCTTAAATTTTGAGCTGGTATCTAAAGTGGAAATTATCTTTGTAAAAGCCCTCAGAGTCAGAACACAGTTTTATTAACTTGTTGCAGAGATTTAATCATCGGAATGGGGCAACAAGGGTTGAATTTTTATCACTAGGTCAGGATATCTCATACCTTGTTAGGGACAACTCTTAAAAGCCGGTAACTGTTAATTGGTGGCTCAAGAAAGATTTTATCTAGCTATTAACAATGGGTTAGCGCTCAATCTGTTAACTCGAATGGAATCAAAATGTGCTCTATTGAGGTAATATGAAAGATGTGCTGATTTTCATGTTTTGAAGCCTCAGGTGTCAAGAAATTCTGATCACCATCCAGCTTTTGTTGCTGTATACAACATGGATACAATTGAAATTATATTTTTTTATCACGTAAGTTTGTTTTTCATTCTGTATTTTGTTTTCTTGGGTTTTTAGTGTTACAGTATGATTTTCCCCTAATTTGCTTTTATATTCTACCAGAATTCAGCAGATGAGCTTTATCTGTTATTTGAGAAGTTTGGTGATCACTTTCATGTAACCTCAAGGAATTTAATGTATATGAATTTCATATCTTCTCATTCAAATAATATTCATGCGCTGGAACAACTATGGAGCATAAAGGATAAGGCAAGCAACTCTTCACAGGTGAATTGTTACTGGTTATAAGTTGTAACTTTGTGCCATGATCCCTCCTTCCTTTCCATGATAAAAGAAAAAATCAAAAGGTCATGTACATGGCATGCTAATGTGTTCTTTGTATAAAATTTGTTTGTTGTTTTGCAGTTTGTGAAGAAGATGCTCGCCTCTTTGCCTTTTAGCTGTCAATCACAGAGTCCTTCTCCTTACTTCGATCAATCTCTTTTCCGGTTTGATGATAAGGTTAACTCCACATGCTTGTTTTCTTGTCTAGTTTCATTACAATTGTCCATATTACTCGCCACGTCAATTGGAAGAACTCAAAGAGGAGTTGTGCCAATATTTTATTGAGCTAAGAATCTTATAATAAGGTACGATTACATTGTTGTGTGAAAATTGGTTAATTATGAATATATTGTTTTGTGTATACAACACTGACCGTGTTATTATGTTCATATTGCAGGATCAGGACCTTGGATATATATGTAGATTAGGATTGATTTACTTAGTGTTATATAGCTGATTTCTTAGGGTGTATTTTGTTACGTTTAAAAACATGTTAATATTGAATTACAATGGTGTATATATATTTTGGATATGAATTGATTATGATGGTATTTGTATATATATATAATATTTGGTATTTGAATTACATTTGGTATTTGGATTAAAACTAACATATATTGGTATTTCTAGATTAGATTGTAAAATACCGGTTTAAGAATTACAGGTTTGCTGCAAAAAAATGCAAGTTTAGAAATTTTTTAAATTTTAGATTTTTCAGTAGAAAACCTATGAAAGCGCTTTTAAGAAAAAAGCGCTCTCGTAGGCCTACCTATGAAAGCGCTTTTTTCTTAAAAGCGCTTTCATAGGTAGGCCTACGAGAGCGCTTTTTTCTGAACAAAAAGCGCTCTTATAGGCCTACTTTATACGCATTCTGAATACACCTATGAAAGCGCTTTTTCAGAAAAAAGCGCTCTCGTAGGCCTACCTATGAAAGCGCTTTTAAGAAAAAAGCGCTTTCATAGGTAGGCCTACAAGAGCGCTTTTTTCTGAACAAAAAGCGCTGCTAAAACCTTTAGCAGCGCCACCTACGAGAGCGCTTTTAAGCGCTTTTAAAGCCCCAAAAAAGCGCTTTCGTAGGTTATTTATGGCATAGTGTCTGAAAGACAATAGTAAAGTTGACATAAGTGTTAATTTATATTCCTTTTTAAGTATGATTACCTGTGCGTTCACACATACGGGTGTGATACACACTTTCTTCATCAAAATGTAAATAAAAAGAAAATAAATTATTTTATCAAAATAATTATTTTTCCTTATAACTATTATTTTTGTTTTGGTATTATTTACTGAAATTATTGAATCAACAATATTTATGTTATTATATATTATTGATTAAATGCACTTTCGGTCTCCTTATTTTCCTGTATTAGTGTCCCTATTTTAAAAGTCACATTTTTTCTTTCTAAACTTTACTCAATTTGACATTGGTGATTGAATTAATATATTAATTAATAATTTTTATAAAAAAATAATAAATAATTTTAATTATGTTATTTTTTTAATTAATTAATATTTTTTATAACTAATAAATTAACTAATATTTTTAATTATGTTATTTTATATAATTTTTATTAACTAATAAATTAATTAATATTTTTAATTATGTTATTTTATAAAACAAGACAAGTTGCATGAATTAGATAAACACTAAAAACCTTTCTTCAATATACGATATGGGAATTAGACTGTAATTTCTATACCTCTAGCCTCTTCCATACAATTTGCCTTTGATACTCACAGCTGGTAAATTAATAGATACGAACAGAAGTAGCATATGGTTACTGACTAAGTTTGCCTCTGTTACAAAAGTGTATTCTAGTTTTTATGCTCACTATGACTAAGGATTCAATGTAATTTCTATTGGATATAACTACCATAGAAGAGATTGTACAATATAGAGATCTCTAACCAACAAGCTCTCAAGTTTCTGTAAAGGTGTATAGAGAAAATTTAATTCATGGGCGTTGAATGTATAAATGTTTATGGTTTATTATATTAACACACTATTCCTTAGTGGGTTGTTTCATTTCAGATTGTGAGGTCTTTTCCATGCATTCTCTATATGTGAGGTCATTAGTGGAGCACTCTCACAACATAACTTCATGCATTCTAGTTTTTAATGCACCATAGCTATAACAGAAGTACTCAATCACTTGTGATTATTTTAAATGAATGGGAAAAAGAGCATTAAATTGCATCAATTTCACATTATCAAAATTGCAATCATATTTTTAATGCCAAGTAAAATATTACTGTGACAGTTGATACCAAACAATAGATGTATTTCAAACTGTATGTACAAAAAACAGTTGATACCATTTTTCTAATATGAAAATAATGTATATTTTCTATTTAGTTGGAGTATAACTACAGACTTTGTAGTCATTAGTGCATAATTGGAGGGCATAGTGGCCAATTTACCACTTACGTGAAATATAGGGGTTGTTCGGCAATTGCGTATGTTTTGTATTATAACAAATTCGAATTTTAGAAGTAGAAGAGAGAAAGAAGCGTGAAAAGAAGAAGAATGGAGAAACTGTTCAAGCTCCATCATCTCTTGCATGCAAGCAATCAACTCATCTCCTCCATTCTCCATTCTGATTTCCATAGCCCTTCATCCTTCTCTCTAAGGTGAGTCTCGTAGTTAGCACTACGCCAAAAATGCGTTTAGACAGCGCACCTTAAACAACATTTTTATACAAAAGCACGGTTATAAGTAAATTAAAAAATAAAACATGGAAACTGTATACGAAAATGAGTAAAAGCGCTGCCAGAAGGCCGACTTTAGACAATGCTTCTGAAAAGCGCTGCTAAAAAACCGACATTAGAAAGCACTTAAAAAAATGCTGGTAAAGGACCACATTAGCCAGAGCTTCTCCGAAGCGCTGTCTAAAGTCATATAATTTTAAAAAATAATCTTAAAAACGCTGCTAAAGACCCATATTAGCCAGCGCTTCTCAAAAGTGCTGTCTAAAGCCATATAATTAGAATTAAAAAATAGAATCCCTCTAGAACTCGTTTCTATTCACAGTCCTCCAGAAACGTAGCACTTTTCTCTTCGTCCTTCTGTCATTCCTCCGATACCGTCCTCCTTCCACCGTCCCTCCGACTACCCTCCTTCCGCCGTTCCTCCGACCGCCCTCCTTCCGTCGTTCCTCAGTTGTTGTCATCCACCGTATCTCAAGGTAAATTTCCCTTGTTCCTATCTCTACTGCTGCTATGATTCTTTGGGTATTTGGTTTATAACATTTGGTTTTTTGTACTCTCTTGTAGGACTTCTATCAACCATTTCACCAACATTTAGTTTTTTTAAGCTTGGTTCATCATTTCTTTATATATTTCTAGGTATTCATTTTCTTCTATATTTCTAGATATTTCCTTCTACATTTCTGCAAAACTTGTGACTTGTTTATAAGTTCGATTAGTTAGTGATATAAACTTTTTTAGGCTGTCCGGTTTTATTTAGTTTCGATGAAGGTTGGATGTTGATTTCGCGTTTATTCGTGTATAAACTAACCGAGAAACTATTGGGGATACCCATTTTGTTTTATTTGTTAGAGTTTCGGGTTTGAATTCAATGTTGTGTAACTTTGTTTGAGAAAATTTAAAAGAGATTTTGATGCATGTTGTTATGAATTCAAGGTTTAATTCGGTTACGGTGCCACTTTGTTGTGATAGTTTTATTTTATTTTGGTTTCAATGACGGCTTGATGTCTATGTCGCATTATTCGCATAAGATATAGTCGGGAACCATTCATGGGGCATCAATTTATCTTTTACAGTTGCTTTGAGATTCAGACAACTTTATTGTGTAATTTAATTTAAATTCAAAAGTTTGCATGGTTGTGACATCGGGTGCTTTCCCATTTTGTTTCGAATCTTCTTGAGTTGAAACTATCAAGCATTCATAACTTGTTATAGTTGCTGTCGGTTTTTGTTTAATCAAATAAATCATGTGTTGAAATCAATTTTCCATGTTCCGATTCTTAAATTGTGTAACAAAATGAGTTCTTTGATTTTATTTTCATTTGAGGATTGGTATCGTGATTTTATTCTCAACTCTATGCATTTTCAATGATAGTGTGCTTATTAAAAAGTTGGTTAAGACTTTTTTGTATTGGTGTAGTTAGTCGAAGACCATCACCGATTCGAAGAACATCAAAGCAGCATCATCCGCAGTCGGCACCAATAACCCCTCTTCTTTCTTTGGTAAGTCAAGTTCAAATTCAACATTACCGAGAATTAGGTATTGGAATTCGTTAAGTTTGTTGTCGAACATATCAAATACTCCAGTCAAATGAAATGTCGTTGCTTGGGTTGTTGTTATGTGGTTCGGGTTGACGCAGATGGATTGAAATCACATTTACTGACCCGTGGGATTGATCGAAGTTATAAGTGTTGGATATATCATGGTGAGAAAATTAAAGAGAATGTTGAATTTAGGGAGAAAAGTAATACGACGACCTATGCTCCAGACGACAATGACACTGATACAACTTAAAGGCGGGCAATGGATGGTCGAATAAAATTTTCACTGAGTTATTAGCCCTTATGAGAGATATGCTTCCGGAGGATAATGTTCTTCCTAATCGAACCTATGAGGTCAAAAAAATGTTATGCACTATTAGCATGAGCTATGATAATATACATGCTTGTCCAAACGATTGTGTTTTGTTTCGAAACGAATATGCATCGTTAAATGAGTGCACTAAATGCGGTTTATCTCGATATAAGAAAAAATTGTCTCCAGCAAAAGTCTTATGTTATTTTCCTATAATTTCGAGATTTAGGCGCATGTTTCGTAGTGAAACCAATGCAAGACACTTGACTTGGCATACAGATGAAAGAATTATTGATGGAAAGTATCGACATCCGACAGATTCACCATAGTGGTCAAAAATTGATGATGATTATCCTGATTTTGGAGAAGAAGCAAGAAATCTTCGCTTGGCATTATCTACTGATGGAATGAACCCAGATGTTATTCAAAGTATCTCACATACCACATGGCCAGTGATTCTTATGATTTATAATATACCTCAATGGCTATGTATGAAACGTAAGTACATGATGTTATCTATGTTAATATTTGGGCCTAAACAACCAGGAAATGACATAGACGTATACTTGACACCTTTGATCAAAGATTTAAATATTTTGTGGGAGAACGGTGTGGAGGTTTATGATGGATATAGGAAAGAATGTTTCAATTTAAGGGCGACATTGTTTGTCACAATTAATGATTTTCTAGCATACGAAAATCTATCTGGGTATAGAATTAAAGGTCAATGTGCGTGTCCTGTTTATGAAGATGGAACCGATACGACGCGATTTCTCGGTCATCATAGATTCTTACATTCTAAACGTCACTACCGTGGATGGAGAAAAGCATTTAATGGAAACATCGAACAACGTAAAGCTTCACCTGCATTGTCAGGTGACCAAATTTTTGAAAAGATGAAAGATGTGTGTACTCAGTTTGGTAAGCCTTTTGCACATAAGGTTGTCAAAGGTGGGTGGAAGAAGAGGTCGATTTTTTTTAATTGCCATATTGGAAGTCTTTGTATGTGAGACATTTTCTCGATGTTATGCATATTGGAAAAAAATGTATTCGAAAGTGTTATTGGTACGTTACTCAATATAAAAGGAAAGTATAAGGATGGACTTAAAGCAAGGGAGGACATGTTAAAGATGGGAATAAGAACTGAATTAGGACTTGTCAAGAAAGGAAGACGAACATATCTATCACCTGCTGCTTTTACTCTATCTAGAAAGGAGAAAAAATATTGTGCAAGTTTCTAAGTGAAGTTAAAGTTCCAGAAGGATACTATTTAGATATTAGAAGACTTGTGTCTATGAAAGCCTCAAGTTGAAGAGTTTAAAGACACATGATTGTCATGTTATAATGGAGCATTTTCTACCAATAGGTATACGTCCTATTTTTCCATAAAAAGTAAGAAGCGTCATAATTAAATTGTGTTTTTTCTTTAGGTCAATTTGTAGTAAGGTGATCGATCCTGAGGTCTTACCAACACTGCAAAAAGAAATAGTTATTACCTTGTGTGAGCTTGAGATGTATTTTCCTCCCTCTTTTTTTGACATAATGGTACATCTAGTTTTTCATCTTGTAAAAGAGACACAATTGTGTGGACCAGCTTATATGAGATGGATGTACCCTGCTGAACATTATATGAAAATATCAAAAGGGTACGTGAAAAAACAAAGTAGCCCAAAGGGTTGTATTGTTGAACGATACTTTGTTGAAGAAGCGGTTGAGTTTTGTATTGAATATTTGTCCAATGTTCAATCCGTTGGGCTCCCCAAAAAAAGGAAGGTAAAAAATTAATTGGAAATAAAATTGAGACAATATCAAGGGATGAACGGGAGCAAGTGTATTTGTATGTTCTACACAATGACAGTGAGGTTGAGCCAAATGTTGAAATGCACAAGGCTGTACTCCGAGGGTTAAATCAGAATAAAAATGAAAATTGGATAGTACGAGAGCACAATAAAAGTTTTATACAATGGTTTAAGGATCATATTTATTCAAATCGCTCTTCAGATCCCGCTTTAATAACATAAAGGTTGAGATGTTTGGCATATGGTCCAAGTTTGCATGTGTTTTCTCATAGCGCATACGCAATAAATGGATAAACATTTTATACCAAAGAACAAGATGATAAAATTACCATGTATAAACCAGATGAAGTCATGGCGTATGTACTCGAGTGCTTTATGGGCGCCAAAGATACTGAAAAGTTATTCTTTTTACCGCTTAATACCGGAAACGAGTTAGGTTTTCATTCTAAACTCATCTATTATAATTTTTCATATTTTGACATTGTGTAGAAAGTTTTCATCTCAAATTTGTTTAATCTTACAGTGGACATTGGTTGTTGGTCGCGATTAATCCTATCAGAGAAGTTGTATATTATCTGGATTCTTTACGCAATGATCCAAGTACATACCAAGATATGAAGAATATGGTTGATACGTAAGTGAGATTGTTCTAAATATTCATGTGTATATTTATTTATTTATGTGAATTTTTCTAAATACGCATTTATGTTTTATTAGCATTATACAAGTTTTTCGAGCACAAAGAGGTATTGAAGTACCAAAGAGTAAAGCCAACAACATTACATGGATTATAGTGGAAGTGTATTAATTAATTACCACAATTTTGATTATATTAATAGTGATGATACTTAATAAAACTTAGGTCTTAACCATATTTTCTTTTCATGTGTAGTGTCCTCGGCAACGTAATGAAGTAGATTGCGGTTTTGACATGTTGAGGTTTATGAGATAAATCCTTCTTTTGGATCGAATAGAGATTCCATCTAAGGTATAGATTTCTAACTTATGAGTTATTTTAATATTTAACACATATTTCTCATATAATTAAATAGTTTTAACTTAAACATACTATGTTATATTATTATGTAGTACTTTGATGAATTCAAGTGTGCTTATTGCTCAAGTTCTCAGTTGGATGAACTTAAGGAGGATTGGTGTCAATACATTATTGAGACGAAAGTTATATAAGGTATACTGTAATCTTACTTTAATTGATGAGAATTTTGAGTATATTCAAGTGTTACAATTTTGTTGTTGTTTGTCATGTGGTAAATCATATATATTTTGTTTGTATCATGATATGAATTACGATATTTTGGTGTTGTTTTAGGTTATATGTGCATATGTAGAAGATAGAGATGAATAGATTTTGTAATGGTATATAATGGTGTTGTTTTGGTGTTGTTTTTTGTAAAATTATATATGTACAAGAGTAATAGTATATATAAGTACATTGGTGCAAATGTATAGTATCTTTTGGTATTATTTTTTATTGGATTGAAGCTTCAATATTAGTGAAAATCTGGTGAAATTTGTAATGGTATATACAGGTGCAAAATATGGTGAAAACCTGATGCAAATATGGTCAAAATCTGTGCATATAAAATTGTATATATCAAACAGCGATTTTTTGTCAAAAAGGTTATATAAAAAATTTCGTGGACATTAGACAGCGCTTTAAAAAATGCTGTCTAAAGCCCCCTTTAGACAGCGCTTTTACTGTAAAAGCGCTGCCTAAAGGGGCTCTTTTTTTATTTTTTTTTGTTTCAGAAAAAAAGCGTTGGCTAAAGGGAACTTTAGCAACGCTTTAAAAAAAGCGCTGCCTAAAGGGGGCTTTAGACGACACTTTAACATTAAAACCGCAGCCTAAAGGGGCTTTTTATTTTTAATTTTTTTATTTCATAAAAAGCGTTTGCTAAAGGGGGTCTTTAGCAGCGCTTTAAAAGTAAAAGCGCTGGCTAAATGGGGCCTTTAGCAGCGCTTTTAAAGTAAAAGCGCTGGCTAAAGAGGGCCTTTAGCAGCGCTTTCAAAGTAAAAGGGCTGCCTAAAGGGGGGATTTAGCAACACTTTTACTTTTAACAAAGCGCTATCTTTACCTACAACAATGCTGGAATAGACAATGCTTTAAAGCACTGTCTAAAGCCAAAAAAAGGACTATCTAAAGTCTTGTTTAGCGTAGTGTAGAGACTTGAGGTTTTAAGGGATTAATATGAAATTGGGGTCTAAGGGCTAGGTTGAGAAATTGATGATGCATGGTATTTTTTAATGATAAATAACATGTGCCTAACCTGAAACTCGTATTTAATTGCTCTGGTAACTGAGATATTGAAGGTGGAAATAGGGTTTTGGAACCCAAGCACAGAACTGTATTCATTCTGGTTTTTTTGAAAAACTCACAAACCGCGTTGAACGCCCTAGGCCGATCTTAGTGCACTTTCCTGGAATTGGAAAAAAAAATAAAAGTTCCAAGTCGGGCTTAACGCGAGACAAACCGCACTTAGCATGGAAGCTACTGCCCCGAGTTTTTGATTTCTCTCGTGGAGTGCAGTATCGTCCTGTAATGGTAACCAAATATCTTCTTAGTCTCATATATCTTCTATAAGTTTGTTATGATGCAAAAATGAGCATTTGGGGACCACTTTTTGTAACACCAATTATGAGTGTTACGTTTAAATTATGTGGTGAATGATCCCTTTGAGTGTGGTCCCGTTTTATGAGTGAAGCGGACGTCTTTGTTAGTTCCTTGAATTAAGGAACGAGTCTATTGATGTGTATGCCACTTATTGTTAGTTGTTGATTACATAAGCTTAATAGCATGCTTTATGAGAATGATTGATAATACATGTATATGACGAGAATGTACTATTTGACTAATGATATTATGTGATCATTGTTGTTTCCCGTCATTTCGATTGAATGTTCAGATGAAATTTCTGTATAGCTTAATATGTTATGTTATTGTATTGTGTGATCTCGGTATGTACCGTGTTGTATGATCTCAGTGGATGTATACTAGAATCAAAATAGTCCCCTCTACCACGACGTAAATCACTTATGTCCTTGACTAACACTGTGTGATCTTTAGTCCGTTCCTTTTTATGTGATCTGGGATGCTATGTGATCTGGGTATGTCAAAAACACCTGAGTTGCCATTATGATTCTCTTGTGTGGGTCTATGTGAGGCATTTCCACCAGCAGTTCATAACATCGTGTGCTTGATATAGTGGAGTTGTGATGCCAAGTGGGTAATATCACTTCGTTGATATCTAACTCACCTCTAATGGTGCCATGTAGGCAAAATCAGTGGACTCGTATTGTCAAGATGACATTTTTACACTGACAAGTGTGATACGGTGGGATAACTGACTTGAGGTTTTGCGTTTGTTTTCGCAAATGTTTCGGTTGAGCAAGAGTCGCCACCGACTTTTTATTTTATCCTAAGGAAAGGTTAAAAAGCACAGCAAAAACCTTTGAGATATTAGCAAAAACCTTTGAGATATTTTCTTGGGTTCGGGGGGTAGATTATAGAAAGGGAAGGTATTATCACCCTTTCTATCCATGGTTATCCATGGGCTCTTAGTTACTTGCTTAGATCACTTGCCTTGTGTTTTCAATTGTTTGAAATGGTGCTTTGTGTGTGTGTTTGAAAATGTTTTGAAAAAGACGCCTTGTCTTAGGCAACGATTGTAATGACTCGTGTTTGAGTATATACAAAGGTGTGTATCTTTTCGAAAAGATGTTTCAAATGTTTTTGGAAGTTTGTTTTGAAAGTGTTTTTGAAAGTGTTGTGGAGTGTGGTTTTGAAAAGTAGGCAAGTGTATTTTGCAAGTTTATCAAGTAACTAAGATTTGTCTACCCCTAAATTTCTCAAAGATCTTTCCTATGTTTTAACCCTTTTAACAGTATTGTTCCACCATTGTATTTGGTGGACAATCTTGTGTTAGGATATTAACGGACGGGCGCGGGTCATCGTTTAGACCATGATTGCAATAGTGCCAAGTGTCTTTGGCAATTTTCCTTCAAGGGACTTGATCATTTTTAGGCAACTTTCGAAAGCGTCATCGAGGGACTATGCAACATGGCCCATTTATTGAAGGCAACAAGTGGAGTAACCCTAGGGGTGCAAGTGTGATCGGTGTAGTCCATTTCCATGCTTCATTATCTTTGAATTAGGTCAAGCTATTTGTTATTTAATTTTTGCATACAAACCCTATGTCTATCATGGCATATTTAGAAAGCTTTAAAATGCGGAATTAAAAATTCCTAAATTATTACACAATAATCATGGGAATGGGGGTACAAATGTTCAAATGGGGATGAGACTTAATAGGAGAGTAGTATCTGAATAAATTTACAACCAAATCGAATCAATCGCAAATGTAAAATGTATCAATGTATAGGAATAAGTAAATGTGTATGTGTAAATGTATTTGTGTAAGGATATGTGATTTATTTACAAGTGAAATAAAAATATAAAAAAAGGTTAATTTTGGATATTTTCATGTTTAGTGCAAAACCCTAATTTCCTAATAAATAGTATTTATGAATTATTTTATATAGAATATTTGTCCATTATATACAAAAATAAAAGAAAAGAAGTATGTTTGTAAAAAAGTATTTTTGAGGTTAAATATTGATAAAAGTAAAAATGTATTATTTTTGTATTTTTATCCTAAATATTCTAATAAATATATAAGTATTTATATTATGTATTAAATATATTAAATATACACAAAAATAAAATATTAATTATTTTACAAAAAAAAGTATATTTTTTCAGAAAATGTTTCCAAAATGTAAATAAAAAAATAATAACTAAAAAATATGTTTTGTATTATTATTTTTAATGTTTTAAACAAATAGTATTATATTTATTTATATATGTAACTAAATGAAACAAACAAATATCAAATAAAATGCAAAAAATGTGAGAAAAATATTTTTAGTGTTTTTTTATGCTTGAATGAAAATATAAAATCAAAATCAAAAAAGAAAAAATCAAAAATGACAAATATATCACATAATGGGCCAGGGGGGTGTGAGTGTGAAAAGGTGGTGTAAACAGAAAAACAAAACAGGCCCAGCCCAAAGAGGCTTCTTCAACCTCCAGCAACATTTCTGTCAAAAACGCGCGCCTTTCCTACCTTGTTCAAACATCCTGATTCTTTGATTTTTAACAGAAACTTATAACACAAAAAATGTAAAGCATCAAATCACGAATTCATACATACCAAGAACTTGATCTAACTCTCAGAAATGAGAGAGAATTTCTCCTCCCCCAATTCCTGACCTAGCTTTTTTTCAATGTTCAGGTTCAAAATTCTCTCAGTACACACAACATAAATGAAAAGTAATGATATAGGTAGCTTCAGGGCCATGAGTAGGACATAACTTCTTCACAAACCTAAACCTAGATATGCTTGGATAGAGAGATAGAAGTTCAAACTCTTACCTGTTCAGCTTGAATCGTGTGCAACAATGGAGGAACTTTCAATGCAGTGTGAGGACTTGTACAGCTTGCTTGAGGTCCAAGGATGCTCTTCCAACCTCTAGCTTGCTTTGAAACTCACTGAAACGAGCTATGTAACTCAACCTGCACAACTGAAAAAATGAAAATGGTGAACTTGGTTAGAGGTGTTACAGTCTGTAGCTAGGGTTTGGGATAGTTTGTATGGATGTTATGGAATGTATTTGAACTGGTTTGGATGAAAACGCACGATGGAAATGAACTGTGGAGGTCAATCTGCAACAGGGACTCTGTTTTTGCAGAAAAAGGGTGCTTTGATGGATGAGGAGGTATTGAAGGTTAAGGGCTCGTGTTCTAGGTCAGTTATGGAGTATCAAATGTGTTCATAAAGTTTGCTTGAGTTGGTTCTTGCAGGAATGTATGATGTGGTTCAAAATGCAAGTTTTTTTCCTTCTTAAGCCAAAGTTGTCAACTTAGATTGTAAGCTCATTCAGGCCCCTCAAACATGCTGCAAAGTTTGTTCTTGATCAGTGGGATTAATCCATAATCTTGTGCCCAAAAGATCTGCTTTGTAATTCTTAGATTGTAAACTTGACATAAAGTTGATCTTTTCAAAAATGGCTAAAATGCTTTTTCCAAATATGACTTAATCTTGTATGTAATGGTTAAATACATAAAACAAGACATGAACACAAAGGATATGCATTAAATTATTGAGTGTGGATGAGATAAAAGGCCTGTAATCTAGTTTGTGCAAGCTGAGTTCAAAATGCCAATGTTATGTACATGAATTTGGCCATGAACAAAGTGACTTTTGCCCATCTTGACAAATTCGAATCTCCCTAACCATAAGAGTGTTTGATGAGTTCTTGGACAATTTGGAAAGCTTGGAATGTGTACTACAATCCATCGTTGTAATGCAAGTTGAAATTCCAAGTGGAAGCATGTGAAAAGTGGCCATGAAGTTGGGCAAAAATCCTGCCTAAAATAGGTCAAAAAATTTCTAAGTTAAGAATGTTTTGCACCCCTATTCCAAAAATCATAACTTGAGCTACAAGCTTCTTTTGAGGAAACTTTGTTAATCAAAGTTGTAGATTTTGCAATGGACTATAACTTTCATGTTTTGAGTTTTTTTTGAATCCAAATGCATCTTGATGAAAAAATGGGACAAAGTTAGGAAAAAATTAGGAAATTCCAAAACTTTAAAAATTTCTAAGTTATGAAATTTCTTCATTTCAAACCCTAATTTGTAATTTTTGGTTTCTTGATGAACAAGTTTCACAATTTGGCATGTTTTGATGAAAAATGAATCTTGACACTTGATTTTGACCAAAAAGTCAATGTTTGACTTTTTAGTATACAATCAAATTTTGCTCAGTTGACTGGAAAATTCATCTGTCAATCTTGTGCATTTGGGATCTTTTGAACTTTTTGAATGTGTCAAGACCATTCCATTGAGTCCTTGAGTCCATATGTGAGCTTGAATTGCCATTGGTTAGGTCAAACAGTCAAAAATTGCCTTTGTGCAGTCAAAACCCTAAAAATGACCATTTTGCCCTTTTGGTGATCTGATCAAATTTCTTGTGGAATTATGATCCAAACTTGACCAAATGGTTCATATGAGTTCATAATGTTGATGTGGGTCAAAAATCATGAGGTTTGACTGTCAATTGACCACAGTTGACTTTTTCCCCAATACAGCTGATTTCTAGGTCAACTGTCCAATTGACAGGGCAAAGATTGGAATCAAGGCTTGAAACTTGGTATGGATAAACTGGTGAGTCCAACATGAAGCATGAAAGTTATCTTGGACATTTTAGGTCAAAACATCTTTGTGCAAACTCAAACCCTAATTTGGGTCAACAGTGCAAGGAGGAGTCTTGAGCAAAGCAAATCCTAACTTGATCTTGAGCTCCAAGGGTCTTGTGGTGAGAAAATATTGACGAAATGGGAGGGAAAATTTTGGGGTACAACAGTTGCCCCTGTTCAATCTTCTTATACCTGAGGATGTAGATTGGTTTGCGTGCCTTTCGTGATCCGAAGGTGGAAGATGATTGAACACTAAAGTGCCCAGAAATTTGCACTCGCATAGTGGAGTACTAGCAATATGATGGCGGGAATGAGCTTATAGATGTCATTTAGAGAGATGGTGGATAGGAGGATGGGCTTATAGATGCCATCTGGAGACGTGACAGAACCTTGTCGGGAATAGGCTTATAGATGCCATTTGGAAGTGTTGATCGCGTAAGAGATTCCTTAGCGAGAACTTGCGTACTTTGAGAAAGGAAGATGGTTTCCTGGCCTGTTACAGGTGTTGATCTTCAAACTCTTCATGAAGATATGCCCTGGCTAGGTACAGGTATCGAATCTACAATTAGTTGTTCGCAGATGTGCCCTGGCTAGATACAGGAATCGAATCCGGAACTTCAGAAGGTTGCTTACAGACGTGCCCTGGCTGGATACAGGTATCGAATCTACAATCAATCGCTCACAGATATGCCCTGGCTAGATACAGGAATTGAATCTGGAATTTGTCGTCTACAGATATGCCCTGGCTGGATACAGGTATCGAATCTGGAATTTATCGTCTATAGATATGCCCTGGCTGGATACAGGTATCGAATCTGGAATTTGTCGTCTACAGATATGCCCTGACTAGATACAGGTATCGAATCTGGAATTTGTCGTCTACAGACATGCCCTGGCTGGATACAGGTGTCGAATCTTTAAACTCTTCATGCAGATATGCCCTGGCTGGATACAAGTATTGAATCTACAATCAATCACTCACAGATATGCCCTGGCTAGATACAGGAATCGAATCTGGAATTGTGACAGTTGATAGTAATCATCTTTGGATTGTCCTTTTTCCTGAAAAGGCAAGACATTAGTTGTATGCAATGTCATGATGTATGAAATGCATGATGTCATGATGTTTTCAAGAATAAATGAGATTGTGTGATATGATGCGTATATGCATGCGTCATGGTGTATGATAATGTGATGAATGTATTTTTGTCTAGGAAAATAAATCCTTGACGACTGCCGGGAGTTTGTGGAATCCTGGGCTGATGTTGAAGAGTGGAGTTCTTAGCTTCCGCTGGGGATGATGGTTATAAGAATAAACCGGTAGGAGAAGATGACTCCGTTGGGGAATAAACTTGTTGGAGAGATTACTCTGCGGAGAATTACTCTGTGGGAAGAGATACTTCGCTGAGGTTTTGATGAGAGCTCCGCTGGGGATTCCACTGGTAAGTTATGTCGGGGAATTTGATGAACTCCGCTGGGGATAGGAAGAACTTCGCCGAGGACGAACTTTTCGTGGTAATTAGCTGAGGATAACCCAGTTATAAGCTCCGGTGGGAAATAACCTTTGAATATGGTCGGGGAGAGATGCATGTACTCTGCAGGGGATAAGCTTCCAGAATCTACTAGGGATAAGCTTCCAGAATCTATTAGGGATATGGATTCCACTCTCCTGGGGAAACTTTTGAATTGTATTGGGGAATGGCTCCGCTGGATGCCTGTATTCCACCGGGGAACAATCTTATACTAAGACTGTCGGGGATGCTTGCTGAGGAATGTCTATACTCCGCTGGGGAATGTTGAGATCTCCTGGGGATACCCAACTTCCTTAATGCTGACAGTAGACTAACTCTGCTTGGGGAGAGTATCGCTGACTTGCTGGAGATACTGTGCCTTTTTAGGGCTGACAGGAGACCAACTCTGCCTGGGGAGAGTATTGCTGAATCTTGTCTTACTCAACGGGGAGTGAAGGTATCCTGGTTACGTTCTTCAGCCGAACCTATCTCGGTACCTTGGTGGACAGAGCAACTAGATCGCTTAGACAAATCTTTACTGCCCCTGCTTCTGATGTCATCTGTAATTAGTCCTTTGTTTCGCATGCAAATATTCATGATTAACAATTAATGTCAAATGCATATATCAAAAATGAACATTGGACGTTCTTTGCAAAACAAAACAGAAAAAAGGAAAAACGATGGGTAATTTGTCTGAAAAATTGAACTTGTATTGATTTTGAATTTTGCCTGTAAATAGGCGTTTTTATGTACAGGAGGCTGACGTCCTAGTAAGAGAACGCCGCCGAGCAAAATAGAGTTTATACAATTTTGTGAAAAGGAAACAAAACAGCTATGTGAAAAATAATCCCACTCGGTTCCAACTCTTCTATCGCCTTTATGTCTTCAAGCGTCTCATCACTCTGCTGCTTAGTTGAAGATGAAGCTGATTGATTAGCGACGTCTGAACCCGATAGTTGATGCCGAATTCTGGATGCAAGGTGATCCAATGAGACATAGTATTACGCTTTATCCCTAACTTTTGCCTGGACCGCCCTTTCGGGTTTTCAGTCCACCGGGATACCCATTTTTGCCCAAGCCGCCTTTTCAGGTTTTCGACTTGCCGGGTGTACAGATTTTTTCATTTCGTCCCTTATTTTTGCCCGAACCCTTTTGGTTCGCCGGGAAGCCCTTATTTTTACCTAGGTGTGTCAACCTAGCGGGTCTTTAATTCATGCGTAGTATCTTTTTACTATGTCTGCATTGGCGGGGTGAGGAAGGTCGTCACCATCCATGGTGGTTAGAATCATAGCTCCTCCTGAGAAGATATGTTTAACCACAAATGGCCCTTCGTACGTAGGGGTCCATTTTCCCCTGGGATCACTTTGAGGAAGAATGATGCGCTTGATTACCAGATCTCTGACTTGATACTCTTGTCGTTTGACCTTCTTGTTAAATGCCCTGATCATCCGTTTTTGGTACTTCTGACCATGACAAATAGCAGTGAGTCTCTTTTTGTCAATTAGGTTTAATTGATCAAGCCGAGTCTGGATCCAGTCATCTTCGCTTAAACCTGCATCCTTCATTATCCGGAGAGAGGGTATCTGGACTTCAATAGGCAAGACTGCCTCCATGCCATAGACCAAGGAAAAGGGAGTTGCCCCTGTTGACGTCCGTGCTGAGGTACGGTACCCATGAAGAGAAAACGACAACATTTCGTGCCAATCTTTGTAGGTCACTGTCATCTTCTGCTCAATCTTCTTGATATTCTTATTCGCTGCTTCAACAGCCCCATTCATCTTCGGTCGATAGGGAGAAGAGTTGTGGTGCTGTATCTTGAATTGCTCGCAGAGCTCAGTGATCATCTTGTTGTTAAGATTGGTACCATTATCCATAATGATCCTCTCAGCTACACCGTATCGACAGATCAGGTTGTGCCGAATGAACCGTGCCACGGCATTCTTGGTTACGGTAGCGAAGGAAGCTGCTTCGACCCATTTTGTGAAGTAATCAATTGCTACCAGGATGAAGCGATGCCCGTTGGATGCCGTAGGTTTGATCTCGCCGATCATATCAATGCCCCACATTGCAAAAGGCCAAGGCGCTGTCAAGACGTTCAGAGGAACCGGAGGAATGTGCACCTTATTAGCATAGATCTGGCATTTATGACAAGTTCGAGAATGCTGATAATAGTCGGCTTCCATTGTTGACCAGAAATATCCTTCCCGAAGGATTTTCTTTGCCATGGTATGTCCACTGGAATGTGTTCCGAAGGTACCTTCATGTAGCTTTGCCATGATCCTTTCTGCTTCAGTCTTATTCACACAACGCAGTAAGGTCGAATCATGGTTTCGCTTATAGAGAATGCCATTGCTGAGGAAGAACTTTGCCGCAAACCTTCTCAAGAACTTCTTGTCATTAACAGATGCACCTTCGGGGTATTCTTGAGCTTCAAGGTACCTCTTCACTTCATGATACCAGGGTTTTTCGGTTACCTCTTCGGCCTCAAGATCGCAGCAATGTGCAGGTTCGTCCAACTTCCAAATAATGATCCGGGGAGCCTCGTTGTCCCATTTGACTTTGAACATAGAAGACATCGTAGCTAACGCGTCTGCTAACTGATTCTCCTCTCTTGGGAAGTGTTCAAAAGTTATCTCTTCGAAATGGGGGATCAATGTCAATACATACTCCTTGTAAGGAATAAGATTTGGGTGTTTCATATCCCACTCGCCTTTGATTTGATTGATCACGAGAGCGGAATCTCCGAAGACACTTAGAAACTTGATCCTTAGGTCGATTGCAGCTTGAAGACCCATGATACATGCCTCATACTCTGCCATGTTGTTGGTGCAGTTGAAACATAGTCGGGCGGTGAGTGGAGTATGAGTGCCTTTAGGGGATATGATCACAGCGCCGATACCATTACCTAAAGCGTTAGAGGCTCCGTCAAAGTGCATAGACCATCGGGATCCTTCCTCAGGTCCTTCATCCGGTCCAGGTACTTCACAATTAGTCACTACCATGATATCCTCGTCTGGAAATTCAAAGTTCATGGATTGGTAGTCGTCCACTGCCTGATGTGCCAAATGGTCTGCCAATACACTTCCCTTTATTGCTTTCTGAGTCGTGTACTGGATGTCGTATTCCGTCAAGATCATCTGCCATCTTGCTATTCTTCTGGACAAGGCAGGCTTTTCGAATATGTACTTGATTGGATCCATTTTAGAAATCAATAGAGTAGTGTGAGTCAACATATAATGTCTCAGCCGGCGAGCAGCCCATACCAAAGCGCAAAAAGTTTTCTCGAGCAGTGAGTATCGGGTCTCACAGTCGGTAAACTTTTTGCTAAGGTAATAAATGGCGTGTTCTTTTCGGCCAGACTCGTCATGCTGCCCCAACACACACCCCATTGAGTTGTCCAGTATTGTCAAGTATAATATTAGAGGTCTCCCTTCAACCGGCGGCATAAGAATGGGTGGTTCTTGGAGATACTCTTTGATTCTTTCGAAAGAGGCCTGACATTCATCGTTCCAACATACTACTTGATCTTTCTTCAGCAGCTTGAAGATTGGTTCACAGGTAGCAGTTAGATGCGAGATGAATCGGGCAATGTAGTTCAACCATCCTAGAAAGCCTCTGATTTCTTTCTCTGTCTTGGGAGTTGGCATCTCTTGTATGGCTTTCACTTTGGCAGGGTCCACTTGAATGCCTTTGTCGCTTACGACGAAACCTAGCAATTTTCCAGATCTCACCCCAAAGGTGCACTTGTTTGGGTTCAACCTCAGCTTGTACAACTTCAGACGGTCAAACAGCTTCTGTAGATGGTCAAGGTGTTCCTCCTCAGTTTGGGACCTTGCAATCATATCATCGACGTATACTTCTATCTCGTGATGGATCATGTCATGAAATAAAGCAACCATGGCACGTTGGTAGGTTGCCGCAGCATTTTTCAACCCAAAAGGCATGACCTTGTAGCAAAAGGTGCCCCACTGAGTAACAAAAGTGGTCTTCTCCATGTCTTCAGGAGCCATCTTGATCTGATTATAACCGGAGAAGCCGTCCATGAAGGAGAATACTTTATGCTGAGCAGTGTTGTCAACCAGAACGTCGATATGAGGCAGAGGGAAATCATCCTTAGGGCTCGCCCTGTTCAAATCCCTGTAATCAACATACATTCGGACCTTACCATCCTTCTTCGGCACTGGAACCACGTTGGCAACCCACTGAGGGTAAGAAGTCACTGCTAGAAACCCGGCATCAAATTGTTTCATAACCTCAGCTTTGATTTTCTCGGACATTTCTGGACGCATACGGCGGACCTTCTATTTTACCAGAGGGCATTCTTCCTTGGTAGGCAGGTGATGAACCACAATGTCGGTATCCAACCCAGGCATGTCTTTGTAAGACCAGGAAAAGATTTCCACATAGTCATGCAGCATCTGAATCAACCGTTGTTTCACACTGAGCTCTAGATTGGCACCAATCTTGACTTCCTTTCTGTCTGTCTCAGTACCCAGATTTACCGTTTCCACTGGCTCTTCATGTGGCTGAATGGCCCTCTCTTCCTGGAGTAGCAGTCTTGCAAGCTCACCAGGCACTTCGCAATCATCTTCACCTTCGTCTTCGGCTAAGTTGATCGGATTTTCGAAGTCATAACTGGCAGTAGCAGAGTCGTTACCAGTGAGATCCAGAGTGGATTGGAACCTGTATAAGTGAGTGTGTGTAAATATAGTTGTTTTGAAATATATAATAAATAAAGAAAAGGAGCGCAAGATTTTGAAATGCAACAAACGTCCAATGTTTTTATTAATGATATATGAAAATGACACACAAAAGCCCTCACAAATGAAGCCATGGGGCCCCGGGTAAGACACCGAGCCATAAAAGTTTCAAAATATTGTCTGTTACAAATTCAAAACAAAAGAGTTCATTACTGAGTGACAAAAGTAATAGGTATGAAGTCTTTGGCAGTCCAGTTGCTTGGTCCACTGTCGGTTGTTGGGTAGATCCAGCTGTCGAATTCAGATTCCTCCATGTCGTCTTCAATAGCATTTACTCCCGGGTTGGTGATGAACACAAGAGGTTTTCCAATTCTTGCCTTACGAACATCCCTCTGAGCCTCTGCAGTGAAACCCAAACCAAACTTGTCGGTCTTCGGAGTGAAATCAGGAAGTTGGCCCCAGTTTGCACACTCACCCTTCTCAATAACAGCCCGAGCATCCTTTAAGGAAGCCATCTTCAATGGAGAATCTTCTACAGTCACAGTCTCTGCTGATGCCAGTGTCTGAGGCACCTCTTCAAAGTGTTGAAAGGGGGTCTAAATGAACTCCCCATCCATCTCTATGTACCGGAACGAGTTGAGGTGGCTGACCATATATTCTTCCTCCCCCTGAACTGTCACAATTTTCTCTCTGACTGGGTACTTAAGCTTCTGATGTAGTGTGGAGGTCACAACTCCAGCCTTGTGGATCCATGGACGACACAGCAAACAAGAATAGGATGGTAGGATGTCCATCACATAGAAAGTAGAATAAAAAACTTGAGAACCCACCCTGATTGGAATGTCAACTTCACCATGTACCATCCTTTTGGACCCGTCAAAGGCCCGGACAACAATGTTACTTGGCTTGAGCTCTAAACCCTCACAATCCAACCTGTCTAAAGCTTTCTTGGGTAATACGTTCAATGAAGAACCGGTGTCTACCAACACATGGGCAAGAGTAGTGCCCCTGCATTCAATGGAGACATGTAGGGCGTCGTTATGGTTCTTTCCTTTAGCAGTTAGATCGGAGTCAGAGAAGCCCAACCCATTATAGGCAGTCAAGTTGGCCACACAATCGGTAAATTGATCAGCAAATGTTTCTTCAGCACGAACTTAGGGAGGTGCGAAATAAACCACCTCACTAACAAAGGAGCACAACACCACAGAGTTCCCCGTCTTCGGGCAGTACGAGCATAAAGCTGTTGCAGGATATCACCCAAGAGAGTGGGTACAGGGTTCCGAGACATGAAGATCCTTATGGAGTTGACATTGATAAAGGTATCAGGATTTGGAAACAATACTAGACCATAGATTAAGAGAGCCAGAATGTCTTCGTACGCCTTGAAGTCCAAGTCATTCCAGAAACTATTAGCTTTGCCAACCAGAAACTTAGCCAAAAAGCCCTTAACTCCACTTCTAGTCTACCAGTTAGCCATTACCTCTTCTTTGGTCAAGGGAAGGGCTGCAGCAATCTCTTCAGGCCTAAGAGTCTTCTCCCAACCAGTGAATGGAGTCTGCTCCAAAACAGGGATACCAAGTAACTCAGAGAATTCTTCCAGGGTAGGGACCAGTTGGAAGTCTTGAAAAGTGAAGCAATGGTATAGGGGATCATAAAACTGGACCAGGATACTCATCAGTTGTTGGTCCGACTTTGAAGGGACTAAACCGAGAAGGGAACCATGCCTCTTGACGAAGGAAGTAGTGTTCGGAATCCTGTCAACCAAATCCTTGAGCAAAGTAGGTGGTTGAACAAAGTTGAGCCGGATAGTATTCCTACGCATGGGCATCATGATGTCCTACAAAATAGAGCAAAGATGAAACCTTCTTGTCTTTGAAATGGGTCAGTCCTTATGCAGGATGCATGCAATGGTATGATGGTATGATGTTATGATAAAGCACACCACAAGTATTCACAAAGGCAAGCATGATAAGGCACACAAGTCACATAAGACAACCCTTAGAGTTTAGGCCAGCATGAAGTTTAGGTATTACCCTCTTTCAGTTTCGTTGATTAAGACCTGTCCTATCAAAAGCAACCGGGTTCTAGAGGATCTCAATATCACTGACTACCCTCAATCAGTCATAACTCCAGCATCGCAATCTTTTCTTGCGTCCAGAACCATCGCGAGAGTTTAGCCTCAATGAGTGTAGCATACTGCTACCGTTCTATGGCCAAGTTGGGTCAATTTAGGGTTCTTAGGTCGGTTGGTGTTTAATGACTCCTTAGAAGACCCATATTCTCCTCGTTGCAACACCAAGGGATATCGGTACAGACCAAGGTGTCACACCAACGTAGCCACTGCTTCACCCATGTCGGTCTACGCCGGACAGGTCCCTCACAGCTTATGCTACCTAAAAGGGTATTCCCCAGATCCGGGTTAGGATCTATGAAACTCCGATGCAAAGCCCACAAATATAAAAGCAAACAAAGCAAGCAATTGAAAACAAGAGTGGTCTAATCCTAAGGTAACCCCACTTTTAAGTTACTCCCCAACAGAGTCGTCAGTTCTGTGATACGGTGGGAGAACTGACTTGAGGTTTTGCGTTTGTTTTCGCAAATGTTTCGGTTGAGCAAGAGTCGCCACCGACTTTTTATTTTATCCTAAGGAAAGGTTAAAAAGCACAGTAAAAACCTTTCAGATATTTTCTTGGGTTCGGGGGGTAGATTATAGAAAGGGAAGGTATTAGCACCCTTTCTATCCATGGTTATCCATGGGCTCTTAGTTACTTGCTTAGATCACATGCCTTGTGTTTTCAATTGTTTGAAATGGTGCTTTGTGTGTGTTTTAAAATGTTTTGAAAAAGACGCCTTGTCTTAGGCAACCATTGTAATGACTCGTGTTTGAATATATACAAAGGTGTGTATCTTTTCGAAAAGATGTTTCAAATGTTTTTGGAAGTTTGTTTTGAAAGTGTTTTTGAAAGTGTTGTGGAGTGTGGTTTTGAAAAGTAGGCAAGTGTGTTTTGCAAGTTTATCAAGTAACTAAGATTTGTCTACCCCTAAATTTCTCAAAGATCTTTCCTATGTTTTAACCCTTTTAACAATATTGTTCCACCATTGTATTTGGTGGACAATCTTGTGCCAAGTGTCATCGTTTAGACCATGATTGCAATAGTGCCAAGTGTCTTTGGCAATTTTCCTTCAAGGGACTTGATCATTTTTAGGCAACTTTCAAAAGCGTCATCGAGGGACTATGATCATTTGATTTGTTTTGTTTTTGCCAAAAAAACTCAACATGCAACATGGCCCATTTATTGAAGGCAACAAGTGGAGTAACCCTAGGGGTGCAAGTGTGATTGGTGTAGTCCATTTCCATGCTTCATTATCTTTGAATTAGGTCAAGCTATTTGTTATTTGATTTTAGCATACAAACCCTAAGTCTATCATGGCATATTTAGAAAGCTTTAAAATGCGGAATTAAAAAGTCCTAAATTATTACACAATAATCATGGGAATGGGGGTACAAATGTTCAAATGGGGATGAGACTTAATAGGAGAGTAGTATCTGAATAAATTTACAACCAAATCAAATCAATCACAAATGTAAAATGTATCAATGTATAGGAATAAGTAAATGTGTATGTGTAAATGTATTTGTGTAAGGGTATGTGATTTATTTACAAGTGAAATAAAAATAAAATAAAAAAGATTAATTTTGGATATTTTCATGTTTAGGGCAAAACCCTAATTTCCTAATAAATAGTATTTATGAATTATTTTATATACAATATTTGTCCATTATATACAAAAATAAAAGAAAAGAAGTATGTTTGTAAAAAAGTATTTTTGAGGTTAAATATTAATAAAAGTAAAAATGTATTATTTTTGTATTTTTATCCTAAACATTCTAATAAATATATAAGTATTTATATTATGTATTAAATATATTAAATATACACAAAAATAAAATATTAATTATTTTACAAAAAAAAGTATATTTTTTCAGAAAATGTTTCTAAAATGTAAATAAAAAAATAATAACTAAAAAATATATTTTGTATTATTATTTTTAATGTTTTAAACAAATAGTATTATATTTATTTATATATGTAACTAAATGAAACAAACAAATATCAAATAAAATGCAAAAAATGTGAGAAAAATATTTTTAGTGTTTTTTTATGCTTGAATGAAAATATAAAATCAAAATCAAAAAAGAAAAAATCAAAAATGACAAATATATCACATAATGGGCCAGGGGGTGTAAGTGTGAAAAGGTGGTGTAAACAGAAAAACAAAACAGGCCCAGCCCAAAGAGGCTTCTTCAACCTCCAGCAACATTTCTGTCAAAAACGTGCGCCTTTCCTACCTTGTTCAAACATCCTGATTCTTTGATTTTTAACAGAAACTTATAACACAAAAAATGTAAAGCATCAAATCACGAATTCATACATATCAAGAAATTGATCTAACTCTCAGAAATGAGAGAGAATTTATCCTCCCCCAATTCCTGACTTAGCTTTTTTTTAATGTTCAGGTTCAAAATTCTCTCAGTACACACAACATAAATGAAAAGTAATGATATAGGTAGCTTCAGGGCCATGAGTAGGACATAACTTCTTCACAAACCTAAACCTAGATATGCTTGGATAGAGAGATAGAAGTTCAAACTCTTACCTGTTCAGCTTGAATCGTGTGCAACAATGGAGGCACTTTCAATGCAGTGTGAGGACTTGTACAGCTTGCTTGAGGTCCAAGGATGCTCTTCCAACCTCTAGCTTGCTTTGAAACTCACTGAAACGAGCTATGTAACTCAACCTGCACAACTGAAAAAATGAAAATGGTGAACTTGGTTAGAGGTGTTACAGTCTGTAGCTAGGGTTTGGGATAGTTTGTATGGATGTTATGGAATGTATTTGAACTGGTTTGGATGAAAACGCACGATGGAAATGAACCGTGGAGGTCAATCTGCAACAGGGACTCTGTTTTTGCAGAAAAAGGGTGCTTTGATGGATGAGGAGGTATTGAAGGTTAAGGGCTCATGTTCTAGGTCAGTTATGGAGTATCAAATGTGTTCATAAAGTTTTCTTGAGTTGGTTCTTGCAGGAATGTATGATGTGGTTCAAAATACAAGTTTTTTTCCTTCTTAAGCCAAAGTTGTCAACTTAGATTGTAGGCTCATCCAG
This sequence comes from Vicia faba, assembly GCA_948472305.1. Classification (NCBI taxonomy): domain Eukaryota; kingdom Viridiplantae; phylum Streptophyta; class Magnoliopsida; order Fabales; family Fabaceae; genus Vicia; species Vicia faba. The sequence goes on along the minus strand of OX451736.1, from coordinate 1,718,575,339 downwards.
GCCCCTCAAACATGCTGCAAAGTTTGTTCTTGATCAGTGGGATTAATCCATAATCTTGTGCCCAAAAGATCTGCTTTGTACTTCTTAGATTGTAAACTTGACATAAAGTTGATATTTTCAAAAATGGCTAAAATGCTTTTTCCAAATATGGCTTAATCTTGTATGTAATGGTTAAATACATAAAACAAGACATGAACACAAAGGATATGCATTAAATTATTGAGTGTGGATGAGATGAAAGGCCTGTAATCTAGTTTGTGCAAGCTGAGTTCAAAATGTCAATGTTATGTACATGAATTTGGCCATGAACGAAGTGACTTTTGCCCATCTTGACAAATTCGAATCTCCCTAACCACAAGGGTGTTTGATGAGTTATTGGACAATTTTGAAAGCTTGGAATGTGTACTACAATCCATCTTTGTAATGCAAGTTGAAATTCCAAGTGGAAGCATGTGAAAAGTGGCCATGAAGTTGGGCAAAAATCCTGCCTAAAATAGGTCAAAAAATTTCTAAGTTAAGAATGTTTTGCACCCCTATTCCAAAAATCACAACTTGAGCTACAAGCTTCTTTTGAGGAAACTTTGTGAATAAAAGTTGTAGATTTTGCAATGGACTATAACTTTCATGTTTTGAGTTTTGTTTGAATCCAAATTCATCTTGATGAAAAAATGGGACAAAGTTAGGAAAAAATTAGGAAATTCCATAACTTAGAAAATTTCTAAGTTATGAAATTTCTTCATTTCAAACCCTAATTTGTAATTTTTGGTTTCTTGATGAACAAGTTTCACAATTTGGCATGTTTTGATGAAAAATGAATATTGACACTTGATTTTGACCAAAAAGTCAAAGTTTGACTTTTCAGTATACAGTCAAATTTTGCTCAGTTGACTGGAAAATTCATCTGTCAATCTTGTGCATTTGGGATCTTTTGAACTTGTTGAATGTGTCAAGACCATTCCATTGAGTCCTTGAGTCCATATGTGAGCTTGAATTGCCATTGGTTAGGTCAAACAGTCAAAAATTGCCTTTGTGCAGTCAAAACCCTAAAAATGACCATTTTGCCCTTTTGGTGATCTGATCAAATTTCTTGTGGAATTGTGATCCAAACTTGACCAAATGGTTCATATGAGTTCATAATGTTGATGTGGGTCAAAAATCATGAGGTTTGACTGTCAATTGACCACAGTTGACTTTTTCCCCAATACAGTTGATTTCTAGGTCAACTGTCCAATTGACTGGGCAAAGATTGGAATCAAGGCTTGAAACTTGGTATGGATAAACTGGTGAGTCCAAAATGAAGTATGAAAGTTATCTTGGAGATTTTAGGTCAAAACATCTTTGTGCAAACTCAAACCCTAATTTGGGTCAACAGTGCAAGGAGGAGTCTTGAGCAAAGCAAATCCTAACTTGATCTTGAGCTCCAAGGGTCTTGTGGTGAGAAAATATTGACGAAATGGGAGGGAAAATTTTGGGGTACAAAAACAAGTAATCACATGCGTTTGGATGACGAACGAGTTGTGGCGCCTCAACAGAAAATGTCACTCCCCGACGACAGGCATCTCTCCTGGAGACGCATGATAGTTCTAGCAACTTTTGTTGCTTTCTGTGCATAACTTTCAATGGCTCCGATCTTTCACCTTATTCCTTTATTGATCCAATAATGCATCTTGGAGCTTTTATTCCTCATTCCTCCAACCATGCTCAAATATCTACAAAACATATACAAAATTAATCAACTGATACAATATGTACATAAAACACAATTAAACATATTTACAACAAAAAACATGGTTATTCAACTGATATTAACATCAAAGAGTCGATAAGTGCACCAAAAAGTATATGCAAAGTAACTACACTTTTGCATTTATCAAACTCTCCCCAACTTGAATCATTGTTTGTCCTCAAACAAAAATCAAATATCCCAAAGGACAAAGAATGATAATCAAAGAATCAGAATTGACTTATTTTTGAAAACGAAAAACAAATGCAATGGTTCAAATAAAAACAATACACACAAAGTAAGCACTTACCACTAAACTACGACTATATAACATAAACACGAAATAAATGCTAAATAAAAAAATCATGTCAAACATTCTAAAACAAACCTAGTTTATAAATGAATTACACCTAGAAAAATCAATCATCGGTAGATGAAAAACACAAAAAAATAGGATATTTTCACTCATCCAATAATTTTGTAAACAATAGACTAAATTATGCATTCATCTAAAAATTTATATTGAAAATATAAAAGCAAAAATCTCAAGGGCTTATCAGGTTGTAATGTGGCTTGGCTAACAAACAAGTGATAAGTCCTAAAGCTAATCGAAACAAAAACTTGCCTAAACCTAAGGGAGTAATTAACTCAAAAAAGTTCAAACACAAAATTTCAATCAAACTTCTTCTTTTATCCCCAAATTTTCACACAAATCACAATACTTATTAACACAATATTATTTCATACTCTTTTTGTTTTTTCTTTTTCAAAACTTTTCTTTTTTTTCTTTCTTTTTCTATCACTTCTTTTCCACATTTTTTCTTTCTTTATTTTCTTTTTCTTTTCAACCTCATAGCAATCAACCAATAACTACACAATCATTTTTCTCCCCAACTTGAATTCAACCAACATCTTAGTGAATACTCCCTACTTTCTAAGGTAAAGTAAAACTTCAAACCAAAACAATGGTTGAGGGTTGAAAAAATAACAACTCAACATTCATTCAAAAAGGGGAACTAAACACTCATAGACAAGCATTTAGCAAATACAAGATGGATATATAAAAAGTTCAAAAGGGTTACTAATGATCACACACTCACAAGGTGAATTGACTATTTTGCTAGGTAGTTATGCTCAAAATGAAATAAAAATGACATTTGAATGGATTTTTTCGAGTTTGGCGTGGGGAGCTTGGAGAATGCCCGAAATTTGTTGGGGTTGGCTTCAATTCTCCGTCCAGTTAGATATAAACTGAGGAATTTTCCTGCCTTGATCCTGAAGGTGCATTTCTCTGGGTTAAATCTCATTTTTTTATTGTCTTGCTTGGGTGAAAACTCTTCTAAGATGGGCAGCATGGTCGATTTTCGTTAAATATTTGGCGATCATGTCGTCCATTTATATCTCGAGCATGTCACTGATCTCACTGCGAAGACTTTGTTCATCATCCGCTGGTACGTTATCCCTGCATTTTTTAGACCGAAGGGAATTACGTTGTAGTAGTAATTGCCCTACCGGTCGTGAAGGAGGTGTAATGTTTGTCAATCATCGCCATGGGAAATTTGATTATCGTACGCGTAGGCGTCCATAAATGATAAAATTTTGTAGTCGGCCAAATTGTCGACCAACATGTCGATGTTAGGTAAAAGAAAAGCATCTTTGGGACATGCTCGGTTGAGATTAGTATAGTCAACTTACATACGCAATTTTTCATTGTTTTTCTTAACAAGTACAACGTTTAAGAGCTAGGTTGAATACTGGGCCTCAGAAATAAAATTTGTCTCTAAGAGGTCTTTTACAACTTTTTCAGCAGCCTCCACTTTTTTGGGAGACTGTCTACACCTACGTTGTATTACTGCCCTAGCGGCTGGATCCACAACAACATTTGCGTCGGCCAAAACCTACGCTACTGAATTATTATTTACAACAACAAATAAAAAGGAGGCCAAAGGAATTAATGTGGGAAAGAAAGTATAAAGACCAAAATGTAGCTTTGGCTAAAATCGACACTATATTTAATAATAAAAATATAAGTTGGTTTGCCGGTTAGTGTCAGGGTTGTGTAACCAAGAAGCAACACTAATAGCGTCGGTGTTGCAGCTGACGCTAAAAAGTTAGATCTAAATCGTATTTTCCTTGTAGAGATCAAGCTGCATGACTAACAAATTATATGTCTTTCTTTTTTGCAGTCTAATTAGTGACCCCCTCTTAAATGAAAGCTTTTGTGTATAGTAACTAAGATGACATTAAAGCTTCAAAAATAAAAATTGAGATTGGGGAACTGTTAATGGTGGCACAATCACCATGGATCTTCATGAAGATGAAATAGTTAGAGAGCAAAATAGAGCATAACAGAAAGTTGTTATTTGCCAACTGTAAAATCTTCATTAGAGAATAATAGATTACAAGAGGTGTTTATATACAAGGATAGCTTATCTAATACATACACTAAGCTGATGTGGCAAGTAATAGAAAAAGGAAATAAGAAGTTATGCTATACACTAACAGCCCCCCTCAAGTTGGACTTTGGATGTTACAAAGACCCAACTTGATCAAAGACTTCTTGAGAGCTGGAGAATGCAGAGGCTTAGTGAGCATATCAGCCAGCTGATCATGAGTAGATATGGGAAGAAGATGAATGAGCTTGGATTGTATTCTTTCACGAACAACATGACAATCCAATTCTATATGCTTGCTTCTATCATGAAATGTGGGATTATGAGCTAAATACACAGCTGACTTGCTATCACGGAAAATGGAAGCAGGATGATCAAAATCGGTCAATAGATCATGAAAAATATATGTGAGCCATTGAATTTCACATGTAATAGAAGCCAAAGCTCTATACTCAGCTTCAGTCGAAGATCTAGATGCAGTGTGCTGCTTCTTGGATTTCCAGCATAGCAAAGAAGAACCTAACATCACACAATAACCTGTGATCGACTTCCTTGTATCAGGGCAACGAGCCCAATCAGAATCAGCAAAACCCATGAGCTTGAGTTCACTAGATGCAGAAAAAAGTAAGCCAGTTGCAGGGACAGACTTGAGATATCTCAAAACACGAATTGCAGCTTGAAAGTGAGGAATTCTAGGTTGAGACATGAATTGACTTAAGTGTTGTACAGCAAATGATATGTCTGGTCTAGAATTAGTAAGATATATAAGCCTTCCAATTAGTCTTCTATAAGATGAAGGATCTTCTAAAAATTCACCTTCATTAATAGAGAGCTTAATGGTGGGATCAAAGGGGATAGAAGAAGGCTTGGCTGAAAGAACACCAGCATCTTGGAGTAACTCAAGAGTTTACTTTCTTTGGTTGAGAAATATGCCTTTGGATGACCTTGCAATTTCAAACCCTAAGAAGTACCTTAGTTGACCAAGATCTTTAATCTTGAACTTCTGATGCAGAAGATTCTTAACCTGTTGAATCTCAGCTGAGGAGTTTCCTGCTAATACAACATCATCAACATATACAAGAAGAGCAGTAAAGTGAGGTGCCTCATGTTTAACATAAAGGGAGTAATCAGCTTGAGATTGATGATAACCAAGGGAGATCAAAAAAGCAGATAGTTTGGAGTACCACTGTCTACTAGCTTGCTTAAGACCATATAAGGACTTTTGTAATTTGCACACTTTAGAAGGATCAAAACCAGACAATCCAGGTGGAAGAGACATATACACATCCTCATTTAAGTAACCACGTAAAAAAGCATTGTTAACATCTAGTTGTTCTAGATGCCAACCTTTTATAGCTGCAATGGAAAGTAGGACTCTAACAGTAGTAAGCTTTGCAACAGGGGAAAAAGTGTCAAAATAGTCAATACCTTCCATATGAGTGTAACCTTTTGCCACTAGTCTTGCTTTGTACCTTTCTATAGAACCATCTGCTTTGTGCTTGATCTTATAAACCCATCTACAACCAATAGTTGTTTTACCAGTAGGCAGATCCATCACAGTCCATGTATGGTTTTGCTCAAGAGCCTTAAGCTCCACATTCATGGCATTAACCCAACAGTCATGTTTGTTGGCTTGGTTGTAAGTTTTAGGTTCAGTAGTAGATGATATGGCACAACAAAAATGTTTGAAAGCAGAGGAACATTTATCATAGGACAAAACTGAAGACAGTGGATAAGCAGTTTTGGAAGAGTTTATTATAGGTTTGTTGTTAATATGGTAACAATGATAGTCTGCTAGGTAAGATGGAGGGTTGGAGACACGAGTTGAGTGTCTGAGAGGAAGATTATGGGAAATATCAGAATTGTGGGGTTGTAATGGGACTACTGGTTCTATGATAGAAGTAGACTCAAATGAGGGACTATGATGAGGAGGATTACCTAAAGGAGAGTTGGAAGACTCCCTAGATGAGTGCATAAAGTCACTGCTAGTTGTATTAGGATTGGGCACATAAGACAAAGGCTGAGAATTATTAAGTAATGGTGTATTATCAGGCTCTGCAGAAGTAGCAGAGGATGTGCCATCAGGCTGAGCAGAAATATCAGTAGTTGTAGAGGACTGATGTGATGTTTCAGGAACATCAAGAAAAGGTAAAGCAAGTGGATCAGATATAGGGTTTTGGTTAGACTGAGAACTGGCAGAAGTAGGTTTAAAAGGGAACACAGTTTCATAGAAAGTAACATGTCTTGATATAAAAATATTATGATGTTGAACATCATATAAAATATATCCTTTTGTACCATCTTTGAAACCTAGAAAAACAGATTTTCTAGCTCTTTGATCAAATTTTGTCTTATGTGGCAAAGTAGAAACAGCATAACCTAAACAACCAAAGACCTTTAGGTTAATGATACTAGAGGGTTGATTATACAGTTTTTCATAAGGGCATTTTAAACTCAATAAAGGAGTAGGCAATCTGTTAATTAGATGAACAGCATGAGCAATACAAAAATTCCACATGGTGAGAGGAACATGAGAATGAAAGTAAATGGACCTAGCTACATTCAGAATGTGCTGGTGCTTCCTCTCTACCACCCCATTTTGTTGAGGTGTATAAGCACATAACTTTTGGTGAACCACACCTTTAGACAAAAACTCATCAGATAAAGGGAGAAACTCAGTCCCATTATCAGATCTAAAATATTTCAATGATGTGTGGAAATGGTTTTCAATGTATGCTAAGAATTGTATCACACTTTGCTTAGTTTGATCTTTCGCTTTCAAAAAAATAACCCATGTATACCTACTGTAATCATCAACAAGGGTTAGAAAATATCTATGACCAAGTATGGAAATGGTAGAGAAAGGACCTCATATATCAGCATGTAAAATTTCAAAAGGTGAAGTAGAATTTGTAATACTTTGAGAAAAGGGAAGTTTCTTCTGTTTACTAAAATGGCAAGGATCACAAGGAAAAGTATCATTATTACATTTTGAAGGAATGAAAGGAAAAACTTTGGATATATTGTGTAATCCTATATTGGATATATGGCCTAATCTTAAGTGCCAAAGAAAAGAATCATTATGCATAGAACTATTACAAGCATGTTGATATATGAAGAATGAAGAACATATAGTCCTCTCTGGAGTCTAGCTGTACCAATCACTTCCATGGACTGATTCTGCAGAATTTTGCATGAATCATTAGTGAAGTGAACAACATAATTATTTGTATGGACAAGTTTGGCTATTGAGATTAAGTTGACATGAAAAGATGGAATGTATAAAACATTATGAAGAACAAGATTTGGTGACAAAGCAATACTGCCAGATATAGATGTAGTGACATGAGATCCATTAGGCAAACTAACATGAATAGGAACAATTGTGTTGTGAGATATAAAAATGGACAAATCAAAGGCTATGTGATCAGTGGCACCAGTGTCTAGAATCCAAAGTTGGGAATTCTTACCATTTTCAGGATGAGAGTGAGTGTTCAAGACAAAAGGTGAGGTTGAGATAGAATTGGCTTGTGAGGTGGGCTTGGACTGTTGGAGTAATTCCAGAATGCTTTGATACTGCTCCTGAGTATAGCCAACCATGGACTGAGCTGAATGCTGTTGTGGTGCAACTTGACCTGTTTCAATAGAAGCAACTGATTGAGAGTGAGTAGCTTGAGTAGAAGCTTTGCCTTTACCTCTAAAACCTGGTGGATATCCATGTTTAGTGAAACATGTTTCAATAGTGTGATTAGTTCTCCCACAATGAGTACACACTCTGCTATGGCCTTTGGAAACTCCATTTCCACCATTTTTCCCTGTGAAGTATGTGTTTCTATTCTTGTTGGAATTGTTGCCAGAAGAAGAATTAATATGCAAAGCTGTGGATTCATCAGACATGTTGCTATTTGAGATAACAGATTGAGAACTATTGAGTTCTCTTTCTTGTTGAATAACAAGAGAGAGAAAGCTTTCTCTATATCAGGTAACGGCTGCATCATCATGATTTGAGTCTTGGACTGCATAAACTTCTCACTCAATCCTTTAAGAAACCGTATAACATAGTCTTGTTCCCTATACGTTCGAATTGAAGCAAGAGCTCCACATGAACAAGGTATAGCACAAGAACAAGCAGTAATTGGCCTATACGCTTCTAGTTCATCCCACAGAACTTTCATTTGCGTAAAGTAATTTGATACGTCAAGATTACCTTGGTGAAGTTTGTACAAATCCTCTTGTATATCAGAAATGCGGAATATGTTGCCGTGTGAAAAACGGATCTTCAGATTTTTTCATACATCTACTGCATTCTCAATCCACAAAATCGACCTAGCAATAGAATCAGAAATGGAACGGTGAATCCAAGCCAAAACCATTGTATTGCATCGAATCCAAGGAGCATAAAGCACATCTGATACTGGTGGTTTGGGAAGAGTACCATCAATAAATTTCTCCTTGTTCTTGGAAATCAGTGCAATGTGCATTGACCTAGCCCAAGTATGATAATACTTGTCGTCAAGAACAGGAGTAACAAGAACTAAGGCTGGATTTTCATTCGGATGTAAGTAATAAGGGTTTGATGAATTCGTGGAAAAATCTGAGAAACTCTGGTAAGCCATCAATGGAGTAAACAAGCAGAAAGTCGATTGCGAAGAACAGGTAAACCAAATTGCAAGAAAATCAAACCGATATTCAATCAAAAAAAAAAGAAGAAGATGAAACAGTGAAGCAATCGGAACAAGAAACAGAAGAAACTAACCACAAAGGATGAAGCAATCGAAAGAGATGCTATTCAACGATGGTTACCAGAGCTTTGGAAGCTCTGATACCATGTTAATGGTGGCACAATCACCATGGATCTTCATGAAGATGAAACAGTTAGAGAGCAAAATAGAGCATAACAGAAAATTGTTATTTGCCAACTGTAAAATCTTCATTAGAGAATAATAGATTACAAGAGGTGTTTATATACAAGGATAGCTTATCTAATACATACACTAAGCTCATGTAGCAAGTAATAGAAAAAGGAAATAAGAAGCTATGCTATATACTAACAGGAACATTGACAAATTGAATAAGTCCATGTACGTCAAACATTGGTAGGATACTCATTGGTGTTTTAATTGCATGAAGTCAGCTAGATTGGGACGACTACTTGCAGTTTTCTTTGGTTGTGATGGGAGATTTGTTCAAGATCTCGGTGATATGGTTCATGGTACCGGTGTAAACATATGTTGCAACGAGATTATATTGTATTGTAGCCCTGTTTGCTGTCAAGAATTGCCTCCACAGGTATCGAGCGGTAACCGTAGCTCAAGTAGAAGCAGCGAAAGAAGGAGAATTCCATTTTCTTTTTTGTGGCCTTTTGGCTCTTCTAATTCTAGAAGTACTGATTGATCAATGGAATGATGCTAATTGTTCGAGCGAAACGGTATGACAGCTAAATCTTTCAGTCTGTATTTGTTTTCTAATGGTATCAATTGTTTTTTGTACAAACAGTTTGAATTACATATATTGTTTGGTTTAATATTTATGTTAATTTTTGATTAAGTGACAGTAATATTTTACTTGGCATTAAATATGATTGCAATTTTGATTATGTGGAATTGATGCAATTTAATGCTCTTTTTCCCATTCATTTAAAATAATCACAAGTGATTGAGTACTTCTGTTATAGCTATGGTGCATTAAAAACTAGAATGCATGAAGTTATGTTGTGAGAGTGCTCCACTAATGACCTCACATATAGAGAATGCATGGAAAAGACCTCACAATCTGAAATGAAACAACCCACTAATGAATAGTGTGTTAATATAATAAACCATAAACATTTATACATTCAATGCCCATGAATTTCATTTTCTCTATACACCTTTCCAGAAACATGAGAGTTTGTTGGTTAGAGATCTCTATATTGTACAATCTCTTCTATGGTAGGTACATCCAATGTGTAGAAATTACATTGAATCCTTAGTCATAGTAAGCATAAAAACTACATTACACTTTGTAACAGAGGCAAAGTTAGTCAGTAACCACATGCCACTTTTGTTCATATCTATTAATTTACCAGCAGTGAGTATCAAAAGCAGATTGTATGGAAGAGGCTAGAGGTAAAGAAATTATAGTCTAAGTCCCATAACGTTTCTTTAAGAAATGTGTTTAGTGTTTACAATACTAATTCATGCAAGTAGCCTCGATTTAAAAATGTCTATGTGGGCAACATGAGCTAGGGCTATGAAATTTCCTTTAAATATTAGTTTTTAAGTAAAATAAATTTTAAAATAACATAATATAACTAAAAAAGATATTAATTAATTTATTAGTTAATAAAATATTAATTAATTTAAAAAATAACATAATTAAAAATATTAATTAATTTTTTTAATAAAAAATATTAATTAATAAATTAATCCAATCACAAATGTCACATAATTAAAAATATTTTTATTACCTCCATCATCACTGATATGTCAACAAATATGGGCGGAGATCAAAAAATCTCAAATGAGATAAAGTTTAGAGACTAAAAATATAATTTTTAAAATAGGGAGACTAAAACTTAAAAATAAAGAGACCAAATTATATTTAATCCACAATATATAAGAACAAAAATATTGTTGATTCAATTATTTTAGTAAATAATATCAAAACAAAAATAATAGTTATTGAAGAAAAACAATTATTTTATTAAAATAATATGTTTTCTTCTAATTTACTTTTTTTTTACATTTTAATGAAAAAAGTGTATATCACATCAATACCGTGTGAACACAGAGGAAACACGTCAGTACTCTTGTGAACGCAGGGGTAACACACTAGTATTGTGTGAACGCACGAATAATCGTACCAAAATCCGTGCGAAGCACGAGTAACACATAAGTACTGTGTAACCTACAATTTTTGTACAATTAAAGAAAATAAATTAACACTTATGTCAATTGTACTACTGACTTTTTATTTTTTATATTTTACACAATAGTCCAAAATTTAATAAATACAACATTTAACTTAATTCTTTTGGATCATTTTCTGGATGGACTTTTATGTAAAATTATTTACCTATTAATTTTCAACTAATTCTAATTTTGGATATTTATTTGTCTCATTTTTTAGACTTTATAAACCCTTTTATTATTACAACTCTATTAACCCTCATAAAACATTTTTTCTTCTATTTTTTCACAATTGTTTTTATACAAAGTATTTGTTTAATAATTTTTCTTAACAATAGGTGTGTTTAAAAAAACTTATACAATTATCTTTCATACAATTTATTTCTTTTTTTCAATATCATTTTTATATTTTCTAATTTATTTGAATTTCTATTTTCATTTTATTTTTCTAATTATTTTATTACATTTTGAAAAAATAAGTTTGTATACCACATAATTATTTGTGCAACACGGGTAAAACAACAGTACCGAATGAACGTACGAGTAACCATACTAATGTATGAATCTAAACACACACAAAAATAACTTTAATTATTTATATTATAAATATTCTTATTTTAAAATTATTTTAAATTTAAGATACAATATTTTTTTAACTAATCTATGAAAAATGGAAATATATATTAATGATGTAATGGTAAAACAATTATATTTTTATTTTAAAAATATGTTTTCATTTTAAAAATATATTTTTATTTTAAAAATAGTAAAGTCTTTTGATAAAATAATTTTTTTTCTTATTTATATTTTTATTATAGTTTGAAAATAAAAGTGTGCGTACCACATCAATGTTCGTGCGAACACACAATATCCGATTAGTTTTATAATGAACTAATGAAGATAATTCTTACACTTTGTACGTAAATTTAGGAGGTGGCATCTAAAAGAAATTATTTTTTTGAATAAGAAAAAAAATTATTATTCAAAAAGACACTGAGATACAAGGCGATCGCTAACGATCAAATCCACCAAGAGACAAAGGAGAACCAGAAGCTAATACATCATAAATCTAGCAATGTGGCTCCTAAGCTTTTTGCAAAGCCAGCCTCTATAAACAATCTCATCAATAATATGAGAAGCAATGCTATTGGAATCAATATTGAAAAATGCATTGAAAAATTGGAAATTACCGATGGAAGCGGAAAAGAAAGATTTTCAGCTGCAAAGGGAAGCACAAAAGAGAGCACAAAAGACGTGGAAGTTGATGATGTTCAGAGATTGTTACTCATGGTTTTGAAAATGGATGATAACCATTTGGCAATACAATTAAGTCATTGTGCGAGTGTCTCTAATTTTTATGTTTCAGCTAAATGTATCAGAGAGTTATTGGTGGGTTTTGGTCATTGGCTTGACGTGTCTATTCTGCAAATTTGGTGCACGTAAGTACATTTTATTGTTTTATTAAAGTCAATCTCTATTAATATGTTATATCTCTAATCACTTTGATTCTAATGTTTATTTTAAAATTATTCAGGTATATTCATCGTGTTTGTCTTGAAAATTCCATTTCAGAATTATATGGATTTATGGATCCTACTAGGTGTATTTATAATGATAATGTAGCGAAATCTCAAGAAGATGTTAAAAATTATGTACTAGAAAAGTTACGTGATGAAAACAGAATGTGCCACTTACTACATTAATTCATGGGTAAGAATTTTTATGAAATTGTGTTTTATATTATTTAATTTTGATAACATATATATTTTATGTGACTTTTCTGTTTCCACACACACGTACAGGAGACATTGGCAATTAATAGTCATGTGTCCAAGAGACAATTTAGTTGTCGTATTTTGTTCACTTCATCGGGAAATTGACCATCACACGAAGAAAATTATTACAAAGTAAGTTTATCTTTCATGTGACTTTCATTGACAACTAATAGTTATGTGATTTTTCATTGGCGAGTAAATTTAGCTATGTGATGTTTATCTTTCTGTATTAGTTCTTTTGGGATTCATCAAATGGCAAATGGAAATAGAAAAAAGGCTACATGGCTTCATCCCAATGTAAGTGTGATGTAAATTATAATTCTATAGTTAAATTTATGATAAATATTCACTAATTATGTCATTCAATTGTAGACAAGGCAACAACATAACTCTAATGATTGTGGATACTATGTGATAAAAAATATGTTGGATATTGTCTCTGCTAATATAACCGAGTATTGGATGTAGGTACTAAAAATAACTTTACTTTGTTATTTACTTTTTGTTTTTCGACTTAATATGAATTTTTAAAAAATAACTCTATATTGTTATATTTATGTATTATAGGTATTTGATGACCCAACAGAATTAACACCAGATGATTTGTATGATTTGCGACTTCGTTGGGCAAAATGTTTCTTTGAGTTACAAGAAAATTAAGTTTATATTGGTGAGTTTTATAGAATTGTATAAGTTGTGGTTTTTGCACAATACATGTGGTTTTTGCACATGTATTGAGTTTCTTGATTTTTTTTGCTGATGTTAATTGTTATTATTTATTGTCAGGCAATGTGATTTTGGTGTTGTCTACCGAAGATTTTATATTGGTAATTCAAGTTTGGAAACTTAGAAATAGTTGAATATTTTTGTATATTTTGTGAATAATATGTAATAGTAAGTTTTGAAAAAGACTTATAAATAGTTGAATATTGTTGTATATTTTGTGAAGAATTTGTAAATGTAAGTTTATTGTGAGTTTGTTTGTTGTAATACAATACAGGTTTGCAATATAATTGTTCAATTTGTAAGTTTGTTGTGAAAAATATGAAAACATCGACCTAGATATGGTCTATGTGATGTTGGAAAGCTATGAAATCTATATAGCGACATAAATATAGTCTGTGTGATATTGGAAAAATATGAAAAAAATGGGTACAAATTATATTTGTACAGGGAAACATCCAGAAAATAAATAATCTATTCGCAAAAAATTTCATACATTTTACATCGGTTATTACTCAAAACTGATGTAAAAACTTTCAAAAAGGGACTTTTTACATCGGTTGGGAGTAATAACCGATGTAAAAAGTTGTGTCACTAGGGACTTTTTACATCGGGTATTACTTCCAACGGATGTAAAAAATTGGATCAATTTTTTTAAAAAATGAGCATAATAATTGTTTCTTACATCATTCTTATATTATAACCGATGTAAAAAAGGGACTTTTTACATCGGGTATTACTTCATACCGATGTAAAAAATAACATCATTTTTTTTAAAATATTGTAATAACTGTTTCTTATATTATAACCGATGTAAAAAAGGGAGTTTCACCCGATGTAAAAAGTCAGTTTCACCCGATGTAAAAAGTCATTTCTGCACTAGTGAATATAATTCTATCCCAAGAGGTATGCAACATGGCTTACGAAGTAACCATCCTATGAACTTTCATCTCCTCGTGAGTCGAGGAGCATGTAAATTTTCTCTGCGAACACACTCTGATCTCTATTTGAGTGGCCGCAGATAAAGAAGACTCGTCCCTCGGCGTGGTAGGGAACTCCGACAAAACTATTCTCACCATAAGGGAAATTTTGTCTTAAGTCATAGCTCTTCTCCTCATAGACCAACAACTTGGAGGGCTCCTGTTCTAGACTGGGCCTGTACTTGGCTCAAACATCATACAAGACCCCACTACTAAAAATATGGTATTTGAGAAAAAGCTCTTACATCAGGTATAAAAATAAATGATGTAAAAAATATTTGTCAAAAGATTTTACATCGGACTTTTATTTCTCCTGATACAAAAAATATGTGATTTAGAGGAAAATATAACAAGGTGGCATTTTGGTAATTAAAATAATTTTTTTTATAAGGGATTTTACATCGGGCCTTTAATATCCACTGATGTAAAAACTCCAATAATAAAATAATACAAACACTATGGCAATTTTGTAAATAAGGTGCGTTTTTGTTATAAAAAAAAGTGGCCCTTACATCGGGCCATAAATCCAACCGATACAAAAGAGCGTTTTTGTTAAAAAAAAAGGCCCTTACATCGGGCCATAACCAAACCGATGTAAAAGAGCGTTTTTGTAAATAAAAAGTGGCCCTTACATCGGGCCTTAAACCCAACCGATGTAAAAGAGTGGCCCTTACATCAGGCCATAAGTCCAACCGATGTAAAAAACCATCTCAACTTCACAAAACCCTATTGTTACTATTCATATGTTTTATTTCGCAGAAAAGCAGCCGCACTTCATTTTTTCGCTCTGCTACCTCACACCCAAGAACTCTCCATCTTCAACCTTCTCCCTCCGCCCTTCGCCATAGGACGTCCTAAACCCTTCTCCCCACGCCGTCCTAAATCATTTTTCTTCGTCCTCCGCATTCGGACGCGAACCAGTTTCACACAACTGTTCCTCCGCCCCGTCTGAAAGCAATCGTGCCTCCGCTCCGTCCAAAAGCAGTCGCGCCTCCTCCTCCGTCCACACCGTCTGGTTTTGGTCAGCCACGCCTCCGCCACCGTTATTCTGTGTCTCTTCGTCTCCCTCCGCCTCTGATGTCGTCCATTCGTTTCTGACAGATTAGATTTAACATTATTGTTACTATTATCCAGATTTATATTACATTTTATCTAAAGGAATGGATATAAATTAGAACAAATTAAAATATTGTTGTTAATCTTGCATGCTAACCACCAACAAAGTTTCAATCCCGCGACATCACATTATATTACAATTTTTATTTTTAAAAGAATACCTTATGGATTCTTGTAGTAGTGCTACACTCCCGCCAGAAACATTCAAGGACAGTTAAGTATGACGTATTCTATTTCTATATTATTTGTGATGGAATTTTCTATATTAAGTCATTGTGGAGTGATCTATCGAGTAAAAAATGTGAAAAAACATTAATTATTAAAAAAGTATATTAGAAATAAAAATTTCTAATGATTTAACTATGTATTTATTAATTTTGAAATATAGGTATGGATCGTAGTTGGATGAGAGCTAATCGATAAAGTGATGAGTACGAACATAGAGTGAAGGAATTTCTACGGTTTGCTGAAAGCAATGCTGAAAAAAGTCTTCATGCGCTTTTTTTTCTGTCCAAGTGTTCGTTGTGCAAATAAAGAACCAAAACTTAGTAAGAAAGAAATCATGGATCAATTAATCTGTGTAGGGATCTGTCAAACTTATACACAATGGATATGGCAAGTAGTAGCAAATTCTAACGTGTTCCAAAGAGATGATGTTAGTATCGATATGGATGATCGTTTGGAAGACATGATGTGTGATATTGGACAAGATTCATTTAAGATAACAGATGCGTATGATACTTTATGCAGTGACAAGGATAAATATTTGTACCCGGGATACACAAACTTTACACATTTGTCAGCCGTGTTAAAATTATTTAATCTGAAGGCGAATAACGGATGGACTGACAAAAGTTTTACCGAATTGCTTGAATTATTGACAGAAATGCTTCCAGAAGGTAACATATTGCCAATTCGTTATTACGAGGCGAAGAAAATATTATGTCTGATGTGTTTGGAGTATGAAAATATACATGCATGCCCTAATGACTGCATATTATACTGAAAAGAGTATGTAAACTATAATCATTGTCCGAAGTCTAAGTTGTCACGCTACAAAAAGAAAGATGGTGATTCTAGTAAAGATGAGGTGGTCAAAAAGGGTCCTCCCGTGAAAGTTCTAGGTGTATATATGTTGATAATGTGCTAAAATCTGAAGCTGATTTTAAAAAATACATATTAGATAAGTTACGTGACGAAAACAAAGTGTGTCACTTACTACCATTAGTTCATAAGTAAGTTTATTTAAAATTGAGTTTTCTATTTTTTAATTTTGATAACATAGATATTTTATGTGACTATTGTGTTTCCACACGTATAGATCTCATTGGCAATTAATAGTCATTTGTACAAGAGACAATATTGTTGTCGTCTTTTGTTCGTTTCATTGGGAAATTGGTCAAATCACGAAGAAAATTATTACAAGGTGAGTTTGTCCTTTGTGACTTTTGTTATAATATATTATATATCATGGATACATAAATTGTTACAAAAGTAATTTACTATTTTATGTGGCTTTATATGAATTTTTTTTCTTCTGAATTAGTGCTTTTGGGGTTCATCAAATTGCAAATGGAAATAGAAAAAATGCTACATGGTTTAATCCTAATGTAAGTGTGATGTATATTACAAATATATATATATATATATATATATATATATATATATATATATATATATATATATATATATATATATATATATATATATATATATATATATATATATATATATATATATATATATATATATATATATATATATATATATATATATATATATATATATATATATATATATATATATATATATATATATATATATATATATATATATATATATAATTTCATGTCAAGTATTCACTAATTATGTCATTCGTTTGTCTAGACAAGAAGACAACATAACTCTAATGATTGTAGATATTATGTGATGAAAAATATGTTGGATATTGTTCATGTCAATATAACTTATTCTTTGATGCATGTAATAAAAAAACTTTACTTTTATAATTACTTTGCGTTTCACAACTTAATGTGATTTTTTAACGAATAAGTCTATATTGTTATTTATGCATTGTAGGTATTTGATTATCCAACAGAATTAACCAAGATGATTTGTATGATTTGCGACTCCGTTGGGCAAAATGTTTCTTTGAGTTATATAAAAATGAAGCTTGAACTGGTGAGTTATTTAGAATTGTCTATACCTATTTGATTTGAGTTTTTTGATTTTGGTGTTGTCTGGTGATGTTAATTGGTGTTATTATTTATTGTTAGCAGATGTGATTTTGGTGTTGTCTACTGAAACTACAACTCATCTTCTTGTGGATTGCATATTGGTATTTCTAGTGTGGATAGTTTTATATAATTTCATTGGTTTTGTTGTGTAGTAATCCACCTTTTGTAAACTTCCTTATCCTAGATTATTACTTTTATAACTTAATGGTTCATTTTGAAGAATATATATGTGCAATCTAGATATTCGGTGCAATAAAAAATATTTCGTGACCTAAATGTGGTTGTGATGTTGGAAAAATATGAAAAATTAGATACAAATAAATAAAATCCGAGAATGCACCTGATTTAGTTAAATGTGATTGTGATGTTGGAAAAACATGAAAAATTAGGTACAAATAAATAAATTCTGAGAATGCACCTGATTTAGTTAAATATGACATATTAAACAAATATTTTACATCGGATATATTAAGAAAACCGATGTAAAAAACAATTTATTACATCGGATATATTGAGAAAACCGATATAAAAGCTTGCCTTTATTTATTTTTTTAGTTTTTATTATTTTTTTATATTAGTTCTATAAAATAACCGATGTAATAGGTTGATTTTTTTACATCGGGCTACAGCCCGATGTAAAATGTATTTGATTTACTACATTGCTTGGATTTACATCGGACCAAGAACCGATGTAAAAAGTACTTTCTCCCCATGTAAAATGTATTTCCTACACTAGTGCCCAATCCAACTATGCTGCAAGAGAAGACTAGGAGAAGAGTGTCTGCCCTTGACCATGTCGCGCAATGATTTCGTTCCTCTCGTCGACCAGGATATGTCCTCCGGGGACAACCTCTCCACATGGTTGGCAGGAAGGAACGACGACACTCAAGAGGTCCTTGCGAGCATCCTCCTCGTAGGGCAGGAATTCAACGCCTTCGAATATCACAAAGTTCTTTTAACTACGAAAAGACCGCATGCACGTCCTCCGTATAATTCAGAGTCCATTTTCTTTTTTGTGGCCTTTTGGCTCTTCTAATTCTAGAAGTACTGATTGATCAATGGAATGATGCTAATTGTTCGAGCGAAACTGTACGACAGCTGATTCTTTCAGTCTGTATTTGTTTTCTAATGGTATCAATTGTTTTTTGTACAAACAGTTTGAATTACATATATTGTTTGGTTTAATATTTATGTTAATTTTTGATTAAGTGACAGTAATATTTTACTTGGCATTAAATATGATTGCAATTTTGATTATGTGGAATTGATGCAATTTAATTCTCTTTTTCCCATTCATTTAAAATAATCACAAGTGATTGAGTACTTCTGTTATAGCTATGGTGCATTAAAAACCAGAATGCATGAAGTTAAGTTGTGAGAGTGATCCACTAATGACCTCACATATAGAGAATGAATGGAAAAGACCTCACAATCTGAAATGAAACAACCCACTAATGAATAGTGTGTTAATATAATAAACCATAAACATTTATACATTCAATGCCCATGAATTTCATTTTCTCTATACACCTTTCCAGAAACATGAGAGTTTGTTGGTTAGAGATCTCTGTATTGTACAATCTCTTCTATGGTAGGTATATCCAATGTGTAGAAATTACATTGAATCCTTTGTCATAGTAAGCATAAAAACTACATTACACTTTGTAACAGAGGCAAAGTTAGTCAGTAACCACATGCCACTTTTGTTCATATCTATTAATTTACCAGCAGTGAGTATCAAAAGCAGATTGTATGGAAGAGGCTAGAGGTAAAGAAATTATAGTCTAAGTCCCATAACGTTTCTTTAAGAAATGTGTTTAGTGTTTACAATACTAATTCATGCAAGTAGCCTCGATTTAAAAATGTCTATGTGGGCAACATGAGCTAGGGCTATGAAATTTCCTTTAAATATTAGTTTTTAAGTAAAATAAATTTTAAAATAACATAATATAACTAAAAAAGATATTAATTAATTTATTAGTTAATAAAATATTAATTAATTTAAAAAATAACATAATTAAAAATATTAATTAATTTTTTTAATAAAAAATATTAATTAATTTTTTTAATAAAAAATATTAATTAATTTTTTTAATAAAAAATATTAATTAATAAATTAATCCAATCACAAATGTCACATAATTAAAAATATTTTTATTACCTCCATCGTCACTATTATGTCAACAAATATGGGCGGAGACCAAAAAATCTCAAATGAGATAAAGTTTAGAGACTAAAAATATAATTTTTAAAATAGAGAGATTAAAACTTAAAAATAAGGAGACCAAATTATATTTAATCAACAATATATAAGAACAAAAATATTGTTGATTCAATTATTTTAGTAAATAATATCAAAACAAAAATAATAGTTATAGAAGAAAAACAATTATTTTATTAAAATAATATGTTTTCTTCTAAGTTACTTTTTTTTTTTTACATTTTAATGAAAAAAATGTATTTCACATCAATACCGTGTGAACGTACCGGAAACACGTCAGTACTCTTGTGAACGCAGGGATAACACACTAATACCGTGTGAACACACGAGTAATCGTACCAAAATCCGTGCGAAGTACGAGTAACACATAAGTACCGTGTAACCTACAATTTTTGTACAATTAAAGAAAATAAATTTACACTTATGTCAATTGTATTACTGACTTTTTATTTTTTTATATTTTACACAATAGTCCAAAATTTAATAAATACAACATTTAACTTAATTCTTTTGGATCATTTTCTGAATGGACTTTTATGTAAAATTATTTACCTACTAATTTTCAACTAATTTTAATTTTGGATATTTATTTGTCTCATTTTTTAGACTTTATAAACCCTTTTATTATTACAACTCTATCAACCCTCAAAAAACATTTTTTTTCTTCTATTTTTTCACAATTGTTTTTATACAAAGTATTTGTTTAATAATTTTTCTTAACAATAGTTGTGTTTATAAAAACTTATACAATTATCTTTCATACAATTTATTTCTTTTTTTCAATATCATTTTTATATTTTCTAATTTATTTGAATTTCTATTTTCATTTTATTTTTCTAATTATTTTATTATATTTTGAAAAAATAAGTTTGTATACCACATAATTATTTGTGCAACACGGGTAAAAACAGCAGTACCGGGTGAACGTACGAGTAACCATACTAATGTATGAATTTAAACACACACAAAAATAACTTTAATTATTTATATTATAAATATTCTTATTTTAAAATTATTTTAAATTTAAGATACAATATTTTTTAAACTAATCTATGAAAAATGGAAATATATATTAATGATGTAATGGTAAAACAATTATATTTTTATTTTAAAAATATATTTTCATTTTAAAAATATATTTTTATTTTAAAAATAATAAAGTCTTTTGATAAAATAATTTTTTTTTCTTATTTATATTTTTATTATAGTTTGAAAATAAAAGTGTGTGTACCACATCAATGTCCGTGCGAACACACAATATCCGATTAGTTTTTATAATGAACTAATGAAGATAATTCTTACACTTTGTACGTGAATTTAGGAGGTGGCATCTAAAAGAAATTATTTTTTTGAATAAGAAAAAAATTTATTATTCAAAAAGACACTGGGATACAAGGCGATCGCTAACGATCAAATCCACCAAAAGACAAAGGAGAACCAGAAGCTAATACATCATAAATCTAGCAATGTGGCTCCTAAGCTTTTTGCAAAGCTAACCTCTATAAACAATCTCATCAATAATATGAGAAGCAATGCTATTGGAATCAATATAATTCTATCCCAAGAGCTATGTCACATGGCTTACGAAGTAACCATCCTATGAACTTTCATCTCCTCGCGAGTCGAGAAGCATGTAAATTTTCTCCACGAACACACTCTCATCTCCATTTGAGTGGCCGCAAATAAAGAAGACTCGTCCCTTGAGGTGGTAAGGAACTCCGGCGAAACTATTCTCACCATACGGGAAAGTTTGTCTTAAGTCATATCTCTTTTCCTCATAGACCAACAACTTGGGGGCTCCTGTTTTAGACTAGGTCTGTACTTGGCCTAAACATCATACAAGACCCCACTACTAAAAATATGATATTTGAGAAAAAGCTCTTACATCAGGTATAAAAATAAATGATGTAAAAAATATTTGTCAAAAGATTTTACATTGGACTTTTATTTTCCCTGATATAAAAAATATCTGATTTAGAGGAAAATATAACAAGGTGGCATTTTTGTAATTAAAATAAAATTTTTTATAAGGGATTTTACATCGGGCCTTTAATATCCACCGATGTAAAAACTCCAATAATAAAATAATACAAACACTGTGGCAATTTTGTAAATAAGGTGCATTTTTGTTATAAAAAAAAGTGGCCCTTACATCGGGCCATAAATTCAACCGATATAAAAGAGCGTTTTTGTTATAAAAAAAATGGCCCTTACATCGGGCCATAACCAAACCGGTGTAAAAGAGTGTTTTTGTAAATAAAAAGTGGCCCTTACATCGGGCCTTAAACCCAACAGATGTAAAAGAGTGGCCCTTACATCGGGCCATAAGTCCAACTGATGTAAAAAACCATCTCAACTTCACAAAACCCTATTGTTACAATTCATATGTTTTATTTCGCAGAAAAGCAGCCGCACTTCATTTTTTCGCTCTGCTACCTCACACCCAAGAACTCTCCATCTTCATCCTTCTCCCTCCGCCCTTCGCCACAGGACGTCCTAAACCGTCCTAAACCCTTCTCCCCACGCCGTCCTAAATGGTTTTTCTTCGTCCTTCGCATCCAGACGCGAACCGATTTCGCACAACTGTTCCTCCGCTTCGTCTGAAAGCAATCGCGCCTCTGCTCCGTCCAAAAGCAGTCGTGCCTCCGCCTCCATCAGAAACAAGCCGCGCCTCCGCCTCCGTCCACACCGTCTGGTTTTGGTCAGCCCCGCCTCCGCCACTGTTATTCCGTGTCTCTTCGTCTCCCTCCGCCTCTGACGTCGTCCATAGAGTGAAGGAATTTCTACGGTTTACTGAAAGCAAGGCTGAAAAAAGTCTTCATGCGCTTTTTTTCTTTCCATGTGTTCGTTGTGCAAATAGAGAACCAAAACTTAGTAAGAAAGAAATCATGGATCATTTAATCTGTGTATGGATCTGTCAATCTTATACACAATGGATATGGCAAGTAGTACAAATTCTAACGTGTCCCAAAGAGATGATGTTAGTGTCGATATGGATGATCGTTTGGAAGACATGATGCGTGATATTGGACAAGATTCATTTAAGAGAACACATACATATGATACTTTATGCAGTGACAGGGATAAATATTTGTACACGGGATGCACAAACTTTACACATTTGTCAGCCGTGTTAAAATTATTTAATCTGAAGGCGAATAACGGATGGACTGACAAAAGTTTTACCGAATTTCTTGAATTATTGACAGAAATGCTTCCAGAAGGTAACATATTGCCAATTTGTTATTACGAGGCGAAGAAAATATTATGTCCGATGTGTTTGGAGTATGAAAATATACATGCATGCCCTAATGACTGCATATTATACTAAAAAGAGTATGTAAACTATAATCATTGTCCGAAGTGCAAGCTGTCACGCTACAAAAAGAAAGATGGTGATTCTAGTGCAGATGAGGTGGTCAAAAAGGGTCCTCCCGCGAAAGTTCTAGGTGTATATATGTTGATAATGTGCTGAAATCTGAAGCAGATTTTAAAAAATACATACTAGATAAGTTACGTGACGAAAACAGTGTGTCACTTACTACCATTAGTTCATAAGTAAGTTTTTTTGAAATTGAGTTTTCTATTTTTTAATTTTGATAACATAGATATTTTATGTGACTGTTGTGTTTCCACACGTATAGATCTCATTGGCAATTAATAGTAATTTGTCCAAGAGACAATATTGTTGTCACCTTTTGTTCGTTTCATTGGGAAATTGATCAAATCACGAAGAAAATTATTACAATGTGAGTTTGTCCTTTGTGACTTTTGTTATAATATATTATATATCATGGATACATAAATTGTTACAAAAGTAATTTACTATTTTATGTGGCTTTATATGGATTTTTTTTCTTCTGAATTAGTGCTTTTGGGGTTCATCAAATGGCAAATGGAAATAGAAAAAATGCTACATGACTTAATCCTAATGTAAGTGTGATGTATATTACAAATATATATATATATATATATATATATATATATATATATATATATATATATATATATATATATATATATATATATATATATATATATATAATTTTATGTCAAGTATTCACTAATTATGCCATTCGTTTGTCTAGACAAGAAGACAACATAACTCTAATGATTATGGATACTATGTGATGAAAAATATGTTGGATATTGTCCATGTCAATATAACTGATTCTTTGATGCATGTAATAAAAAAACTTTACTTTTATAGTTACTTTGCGTTTTGCAACTTAATGTGAATTTTTAAAGAATAAGTCTATATTGTTATTTATACATTGTAGGTATTTGATGATCCAACAGAATTAACACAAGATGATTTGTATGATTTGCGACTCCGTTGGGCAAAATGTTTCTTTGAGTTATATAAAAATGAAGCTTGAACTGGTGAGTTATTTAGAATTGTCTATACATATTTGATTTGAGTTTTTTGATTTTGGTGTTGTCTGCTGATGTTAATTGGTGTTATTATTTATTGTTAGCAGATGTGATTTTAGTGTTGTCTACTGAAGCTACAACTCATCTTCTTGTGGATTGCATATTGGTATTTCTAGTGTGGATATTTTTATATAATTTCATTGGTTTTGTTGTTGTAGTAATCCATATTTTGTAAACTTCCTTATCCTAGATTAGTACTTTTATAACTTAATGGTTCATTTGAAGAATATATATATATATATATATATATATATATATATATATATATATATATATATATATATATATATATATATATATATATATATATATATATATATATATATATATATATATATATATATATATATATATATATATATATATATGCAATCTAGATATTCGGTGCAATAAAAAATATTTCGTGACCTAAATGTGGTTGTAATGTTGGAAAAATATGAAAAATTAGGTACAAATAAATAAATTCCGAGAATGCACCTGATTTAGTTAAATGTGATTGTGATGTTGGAAAAACATGAAAAATTAGATACAAATAAATAAATTCCGAGAATGCACCTGATTTAGTTAAATATGGCATATTAAACAAATATTTTATATCGTGTATATTAAGAAAACCGATGTAAAAAACAATTTATTACATCGGATATATTGAGAAAACCGATATAAAAGCTTGCCTTTATTTATTTTTTTAGTTTTTATTATTTTTTATATCAGTTCTATAAAATAACCGATGTAATAGGTTGATTTTTTTACATCGGGTTGTAGCCCGATGTAAAATGTCTTTGATTTACTACATCGCTTGGATTTACATCGGACCAAGAACCGATGTAAAAAGTACTTTTCTCCCAATGTAAAATGTATTTCCTGCACTAGTGCCCAATCCAACTATGCTGCAAGAGAATACTAGGAGAAGAGAGTCTGCCCTTGACCATGTCGCGCAATGATTTTGTTCCTCTCGTCGACCAGGATATGTCCTCCGGGGACAACCTCCCCACATGGTTGGCGGGAAGGAACGACGACACTCAAGAGGTCCTTGCGAGCATCCTCCTTGTAGGGCAGGAATTCAACGCCTTCGAATATCACAAAGTTCTTTTAACTTCGAAAAGACCGCATGCGCGTCCTCCTGATAATTCAGAATCCACTCAGGTTGGGAATCATGTGCTGCTCTCCACTACACATGTAGGACCTGACAGTCTCCATTTTGGACCTGCTTGGTCAGCCCAACATGAGGACCTTGGTCCACCGCTGGGGGCTATAAATACTCTCTCACTTGAGAGAGTCAGGTATTCATTCATTCATCCATACTTTCACGTTCTACTTACATTTACTCTAAACCTTATTTTGACATCCGAGTGTCTTGCAAGTACCCCTCTCCCACTTCACATTCAACCGCTGCCCGACTTGAAGCTTGTGGGCATTGACGATCTCTTCTGATCAGGTACGATCAATTATGTTAATTTGCTGTGAGATAATAATATAACTGAAACTCAACAGGTACCCAGTTCATCAACATGTAAATTTAAGAGCATTCGATAATAAAGTCTTAATCGCCTTACACATCTTGAATTTCATCTTTCTAATTTTTCGTTTTAGAAATGCTTTTTTAATGGCCTCCCATTTTTATTACTTAATTTTGCACGTAATTATCTTGTTAAATTATAATTCTCATGGAGACAATCTTTTTTATTATTACTTCGACATTATCGGTATAGTTGTTGAGATGTCATTAGTGAGATCAAGAACATAACGACATAAGGAAGTTTGAAAGCACAAATAAAAAAATAGAGATGGAAAGGGGTCTTGATATGAAAGAGATTTTTTGGAATGAGAAAAGTAGACTTAAGTGGGAGACACATGGGGACAGGGTCGCCAAAATAGGAATGCCTGCAGGCCTATTTCAATGCTCAAGAATAAAGACATCTCTCTTACAAACAAATATGATTGATAGTACAACTTATCTGCCTGTTTCGATAGTAATAGATGAGTTCCTTCCCAATGACTGGACCTTCACTCTTGATTGGCATGTTATTTTTCCCGAGGTCTTCCTTAAGCTGGAAATCATCAATCTTCCCTCCGAAAATCTGAAGGATCAAATTGTCTAGAAGCTATTCATTTTTTCGGATTTTTCTACATAAATTTTTCTCAATTTTTTCAATTTTAATTTCAAACCATAATTATTGGAAACTTTCCTGTAGTACATATTTGTGTTTACCACAGTTTTCTTACAACTTCAGATTTAAAAATATAAATCATGATAAATTTATGTATCATAAATATTATTTATTCTAAAACATGAGCATAAAATAAAAACAAATATTACACAACAACATATAATAAAATCTAAACATGCTAAGCACAATAAAAATATCAGATAGATCTTCACACGTGTTGTAGAAATTTTTAATCTTCACACACTATTTTGATGTTTTTGATTTTGACGAGTCCTTTCCCACATTTTGGAACCAATGTAACCACAACATTATCATCTCCTTCAACATCCAAATCTTCCAACAAATCTGTTAATCCAAGTCTTAAACAAGTTTTAATCTTCTTCTTCTTGTGTCCATGTGAGGAATGAGGGACATTCACAAAGCTTCCAGCAAATTCAGTATTCCCTGGCCCAATCACCTTATCATCTTCATCATTAATTAAAACATCAAACTTAATGGCTATATTCTTATCAAACTCAATCCCATCAATCACTAAAACCTCTTCCTCTTCTTCCTTCTCTTTCTTGCTCCTTGATTTCTTTGGCCTCTTCACAATAGCACTCACTTTATTATTTAAAACCAATGGAAACTTAACATATTTTCTTGAACTCTGTTGTCGAACTTGAAAGTTAGTCGATGATTCGCCTAAGTTGTCATCATTAATCTCAACTTCCACCATTCTTTGTACTTTTGTTCTTTGTGGCACAGGTTTAGCTTTTAGGCATGGAATGGGAACATCTTGATAAACATAACCTAGTTTTTTTGAGTCAAGACAATCCTTAACCTTAACCCTAACAAGATTCTTATTTTCATCATAGAAAAGAAACCCTGATTCTAACCAATCTTTGTCATTGAAATCTTTTCTTTTCCCACCAAGTGTTTTCCATATAGACCAAAGCCTATCAACGTTTGAATGGTGACAGAAAAAAATAGGATCTCTTCCAGCTGAATAGAAAGATCCCATGTCTTCAGTGTTAGGTTGAGTATTGTCACCGGTCCAAGTATGAACGGGTCCATGTGGAACATTCTCTATTGATCCAGCTCCCTCGGGTTCTACATCTCCAGCACGATAAGGGTTTCCAAGGAAAAGTTTTGAGGTTTTTCCATTGCAAAAAACTTGTCTATACATTATAGTAAGATTATTGGAGATTAGTTCATTTCCATCAACATCAATATCATTGTCACAGAAGTTTAAGTCTATGAGCGTTGGAGGTTGATGACTTGCATTTCGGAGTTTGTCATAAAGAGGCGATGCACTGTCGGTGTAAATTGAGGGTATTTGCATGCCATCTGGAGCATCATAGTTCCAAAATGGTAAAGCAAAGGTTGGATCATTGATCAAGCTACCTAAGATTCTTTCATAGAAATAAAGATACCATCTGTGAAAAGGAAAAAAGAGCCAAGAGTTATGAACTTGAAGATCAAGGTTAGGGAAACCAACTTGGGAATATGCACCATCACAATAAGCACAATGGATATTTGCTTGTTGTGTGAAGCTACGTGGATCATTGGAAGGTAAAGCTTTCATGAGTTCAACGGCCTTTTTGTATTTCGCTAGATACTCATCATTGACTAAATGTGCTGCCTGTCTTACCCTTAAGGGTTGCTTTGAAGGGATTTTGAAATCTATGATTTTTGTGGACTTTGGTGGACAACAATTAATATTAGGAGGTGTTACATGTGAGGGTAGATCAGGTGGACCACATGTGGATAGGTCTGGTGGAGATATTGGAGAAGCTAGGGCAAAAGGGTTACTGGAAAAAGTACCATAAAGTCCTCCAAGACCAATAAGGACATTTCTCCTATGTCCTACAATGTTTGGTAGTGCTTGTTCTTCTTTAGGGTTCTTTTGGTTACTATTATTACCACTGCATGTGATCAGTTGGCGTTTTGGTTTACCGTGTTTAGAAGATCGGTTGTGTTTCTGTGAAAATGGATACAAGGAGGAATGTGAAATCTTTGAGTTGGAAAAGACATTGATATTGGAAATGAAGGAAAGGGGTGAGAAAGATGTCATGGTCTAGCAAGCTATGTTGTTTTTTGTTATGAATATTTAAGATTTCCCTAGTCATTTTATAGTGAACTCATGAAGATAATTCTTCCACTTTGTACGTGAATTTAGGAGGTGGCCCCTAAAAGAAATTATTAACATGCACAAAACGTTTTGTTTTGTAACAGCTCGGATATGTCTATAAGTTCAATTTTTATATTTTTGAGTATACAGTCTCAAAGTTTAAAGATCCCTTTGTGACAATATTTTTAAATATATAATTATTGTTGAATTATTGATTGGTTTTTGTGTTTGAATAAACTGCAATGGGTTTGATCATTCAATTAAGTTAAATGAGAAGTTTCTGTCCTCAGATGTTTAGTTATTTAAACGTTATTCCATTAAATAATTAACAGACTTTGAAAACCTAAACAGTAATGAAAGTGGTAATTTTCTCGAATATTTTTTTTTGAATAATCAGGTATTAAAAAAAAATTTCGCAAATAACCAGGTTTCTGAGAAAATTACGCAAATAACCATGTTTCAGAAAACTCCCCAAGGGAGGAGCCAACCCAGTTGGCGCATCTACTCCCCATTTTGCCCTAGGCGTCATCCCACTTGGCGCCTCCTCTCTCTCTTTTAACCAAGTGAGATGGCGCATGCACTTTAAAAGTGAGAGGAGGCGCCATCTCACTTGGCTCCTAGGGAAAATGGTATTTTTATAAATAATTCGTCTGTTTCTCCGTCATTCCTCACACTTTCTCGCATTGTTCTCTTATTTTTTACTTTGTTATTTGCGTCATGACATCGCCCATGATTTTTAACAGAGTTGGTTACGTTATTTTTTCCGCCACAAAACCTCCGATGAAAATGAAATTCTGGCACATTCACTCCATGGAGCATCTGAATAGGGAGTTGATGCGATGGCTAGAGGGAGACATCGAGGAGGGGGAACAAATTAGAAGGATCCAGCGAAGACGAACAGCTACCTCACTTGCGACAGGAATACCTAATTTTTGGTTGGAGGAAGTCAAAACAGACAGCGACGTAATGTTGATGATGCATGGGTCAGATGAAATTGTTTTAACGGTTGTAATTTTGTAGACTGTTTATCGTGTTTTATTTCTTGTTCGCGCAATGTTTATTGTAACAAGTACTGTTAACGAAAAACCCTAATGTTTACAACTTAATAAAGGAAAGATTTTTTGTAATACAATTTATATGTGGTTGAGCCAGTAGCCCGATTCGTACAATTTTTGCGATTGTGTCCGACCTGACGACATAAACCACACTTTCTTTCCAGCTTGTCAAGGGAGTCCATTTCGGTTGTGATGCACTTAATTTTGGGACGACCCTTTTTATTCCTTCGCATTTGGTCATTGTGCCATACTATTTCGCCGTCGTATGCAGGCCAATAATCTGGTTTTGCTACCAAAGGGAAGTTGTTGTTGTATACGTTGAGCAAGGTTTCAGATTTGTAAATGGGAGACAAAAGTTGTAGCACGTCTTGATGAGTATAGGCACACGCGGCAATGACATGAGAGCAAGGCATACGAAAGGCTTGAAACTTGCCACAATCGCACCAACGAGAAGGTAGTATAACCCTATACTCTTGTCTTGGCAGGCCCTCGTTATGGTCGATTGTCTCTTTGACAATGAAGTTCTGGCTGTGTCGGTCAAACCGTATAACCAGATGGTGTTGGCTTTGACATTTTCTGCCTTAATGTACTTCATGCAGCTTTCACTCCATAGTTGTCCAGATTGCAACACAGCATTCCACATTTCACCTCTTTTGGCAAACAATGAAGTCATCCTAAAATATGTTGATTTAACCAAAGCAGCGACTGAGAGGTTTCGTATGCCTTTGAATACCCCATTCATTGATTCAATTAGATTTGTTGTTATGTGGCCCCATCTTTGTCCATTGTCGTATGACCTAGTCCATTTTTCTACCGAAATATTATCGATCCACCTACCGGCTTCTGGATTTGACAAACGGATCTCGTTGTGATAATATTTGAACGTAAGTTGTGTCAATGCATATCCCGCATTCATAACCGCTTTCCTAAGAGCTTTGTCTTTGATCTCCCTCGTGAAATTAAGGACGATATGTCTAATGCAATAGACATGCGTAGAAGGAGGGTCATGCCAACCGTTTGCAGGATTGTTGTATGCACTTTCAATGGATGTATGTCTATCAGAGATAAAATAGAGATCTGGTTGAGGAGCCACGTGTGTTCAGAGATTCTTGAGAAAAAAGCTCCAAGCACCACCAGTCTCCCCCTCGACTAGGGCAAAAGCAATTGGGAAAATGTTGTTGTTGCCATCTTGTGCAACTGCCATCAGTAGCGTGCCTTTGTATTTCCCATACAACCAAGTCCCATCAATTTGTATAATTGGTTTGCATTACGCAAACCCTGTGATGCAAGGTTGAAAAGCCCAAAACACTCGACTGAATATTCCATTTCCATTGAGTTGACTACCATCTGGGGCGTATGCTGGCACTGTTTCCAGAATGTAAACTGTACCAGAAGAATAAGTCTGGAGTGCATTTAGGTAGCGAAGAAGTTCTTGGTATGACTCCTCCCAGTTTCCATATACCTTTTCAATCGCCTTGGTCTTTTCTAACCACGCCTTTCGGTAAGACGAAGTATAGTTAAATATCGTAGTGATGTGGGAGATTATGGTTTTCACCTTCAATGATGGATCGTTGCTGACGAGTGGTAGGATTTCTTGACAAATGAGATCATAATTTAGTTTCCGATGATCCTGTGATTGAGTAGAACTGACACACATGTGGGTAGACATAGAACCTATAACTCAACAATCACCTCTTAATCTGTATGATGCAGTGAGCTTGAACATACAATCTGGGTTGACACACTTGATCTTGTATCTTTCTGGATTTACACGGTCCACCTTAAAATCGATCGAGTTGAGCATGTGAAATTTTTTGATGGCTCTGATACATTCTTCTCTGTTACGAAATTTGTCTTTCTCTTTTAAGTTTTCATCCAACTGCATATACGGATTGAAAAATAAATCAGAAGACGGTTCATCTCCGCCCATGTTGAAGTTTGTCATGTGCAGAGGTGGTGTGTAGATCTCGTATGAAGGAATACCAGGTATTCCATCGTCTTCGGAATCATTGTTGACTATGTCATCAAACTCCAACTCATCATCTTCTTATTCTTCATCAACGACATCTACTTCTGCTTATTCGGTCTCCAGAGGATTAACCACTTGTGACAGCTGAGGCTCTCCCAGCATAATGTACAACTTAATAGAGTCGTACCCAGAATACTCATGACTGGAAAACATATTCTGAAGGTCCTTGTCATCTTGAACCTCAACCTTATAAAATATTATTTGGTTGTTACCAAAATAAACCGGATTCTGATAAAATATTTGTGTAACGGGACCTCGTCCAAGTTTGGCCTCCAATCATTTTTTGAAGTACAAGAAATTGGCTTTCCTGTTTAAACAAAATCGGATGTTCTCAGTGTCTCTAAACAAAAACCCAGAGTTGGGACAAATGTATGTCTCACCGTTGAAATGTGAACTGATCACATATTGGGGTGCAGAGGCTATTGTGTATGATTGTTTGATGGTTTGAAGGTTTGAAGTTTATGAGTTAATTGCTGGAATTTTTGAATGTTATAGTGTTTGAGAGATTAAGTGTATGAGTGTTTTGATAAATGTAAGATTAAATAGGTTGTACTGATTTTGAATAAACCAATAGTAAGCACTACCTAGCCTGCACCTACACTGCAACCTCTAAGGCGCCTCCCATCACGTCCAATCGTGTTACATGCATGCAGAGATGCCTTCTCCAAGGCTGTCACCTAGCCTACGTCTACACTGCAACCCATGCCACCTCTTATTCGCCAACAGGGATGGCGACACCTTTCATTTTTGTACTTTTACGCCAAGTCCAATGGCGCCTACCTTCACGTCCAATCGTGTTACATGCATTCAGAGATGCCTTCCCCAAGGTTGTCACCTAGCCTGCACCTACACTATAATCCATGCCAACCTTTAAGGCGCCTCCCATCACGTCCAATCTTGTTACATGCATGCAGAGATGCCTTTTCCAAGGCTGTCACCTAGCCTGCACCTACACTGCAACCCATGCCACCTCTTATTCGCCAACAGGGATGGCGACACCTTTCATTTTTGTAATCTTACGCCAAGTCCAATGGCGCCTACCTTCACGTCTAATCGTGTTACATGCATTCATAGATTCCTTCCCCAAGGCTGTCACCTAGCATGCACTTACACTGCAACCCATGCCAACCTCTAAGGCGCCTCCCATCACGTCCAATCTTGTTACATGCATGCAGAGATTCCTTCCCCAAGGTTATCACCTAGTCTGCGCCTACACTGCAACCCATGCCACCTCTTATTTTCCAATAAGGATGGCGATACCTTTCATTTTTGTACTCTTATGCCAAGTCCAATGACGCCTACCTTCATGTCCAATCGTGTTACATGCATTCAGAGATGCCTTCCCCAAGGCTGTCACCTAGCCTGCACCTACATTGAAACCCATGACAACCTCTAAGGCACCTCCCATCACATCCAATCTTGTTACATGCATGCAAAGATGCCTTCTCCAAGGCTGTCACCTAGACTGTGTCTACACTGCAACCCATGCCACCTCTTATTCGCCAACAGGGATGGCGACACCTTTCATTTTTGTACTCTTACGCCAAGTCTAATGGCACCTCCCTTCACGTTCAATCGTGTTACATTCATGCAGAGATGTCTTCCCCAACGCTGCCACGTAGCCCGCACCTACACTGTAAGAATGACACTCAGCCTACCACCTCACTTACTCTATGATAAAATTTTGCCTATAAATACAGAGCCTCACATACTTCTATCGCATCCACAATCGTCTCACTCTCTGCTACAAACTCTTTCATAATCTCTTACACAAACTCTTTCATAATCTCAGACATTTTCAACAATGGCTCTTCTCACAATGGGCAATTCTCACAGATGCACAAGGGACAACATTGCAGCGTTTGTAAGTTTCTTTTATACTTATACATTTTTCATACTTCTAGTAATGATTTATTCATCTTACCTACTCCTACACTTTTTACATTATTAACTTAGGATACTAAAAGATTCAGAATTTGGTCACACAACTACCTTGCTCCCGACCCGTTGATCGTACCCTATCTCGAATACGCAGGTTTCAGAAACGTTATAAAGATATCCAACTGCACGATTGATTCAATATTCATACTTGTAATGTTGGAAAGGTGGAGACCAGAGACCCGTACATTTCATCTATCAATAGGTGAATGTACTGTCACACTAGAGGACGTGTACATATTATTGGGTCTCTCTGTTGACGGTAAGGCTGTTAACTGGTCGGTTCAACAACCCAATTCTCTGTGTGAAGAATTGTTAGGCAGGGATATGGTTGAAGGTGGTGGTGCGAGAGGTCAGGGTATACTACTTACTGAGCTAAAAAATCATTATGCAACTCTGAAATTGAACGAAAATTCCTCAGAGCTAGCTAAGGTAATAAAAGCTAGAAATTATATAATGATACTATTTGGAACCTTTTTATTTCCCAAAAGTACGGGAAATAGTGTAAATTTTATGTATTTAAATTTACTTAGAGACTTCGAAAAAACTAGAAAGTATAGTTGGGGTTCTGCTGTTTTAGCCCATCTATACAGTTTCTTGTGTAAAAATGCAATCAAGGAAAAATGTACATTTTATGGCTATGCTTTTTTACTTCAAGCCTGGGGTTGGTGGAGGATGGAGTCCCTAAACCCCGTCAACAACAACACATTCGTTTTCCCATACGCAAAAAAGTAAGTCATCAACTTATATCATTTATTACTATTCATCTCTTCACCAAATATATGATAAAAATAAAATATTTTTCAATTCATTTAGGTATTGCGTGAGGGGTATGGATTACGGCAAGAATCCAAGATTCAATGTCACTCTATACCGCAATCTATTGGATCACCTTGGCCCGGATGATGTACGTCATACCTTTCAACTTTTCTACTTTTAAATTATTTATTTATTACGTTTTCATTAACCTTATTTAATTTTATCTGCAGTTTGTCTGGAGACCATATTTGGGTTTGGACCATGAACCAAACCCCGAGGATGCAGCAATTTGGAGCGCAAAGACTGCAATCATACGGTTCAATGTTGTGGAGATGCACCACAGCGACCGTGTCATGATGCAGTTTGGAATGCATCAAGAGATACCCGGCGATCCGACTTGTTTGTCCCCGTGGCATCTCAAAAGGGTCGACTCCTAATGGGGTCTTACCAACTGGAAAGATTTTACTCCAGAATGGTGTAAGATGTGGCAGAGGCGTCACCGACATGTCTTGCAATTCCCAGTTTTCCTCAACCATGGTAATATGCGACACACGGATCAGTATTTATCTTGGTACAAATCGGTTAGTACCCCTGAAATGCACGTGTCTCATCCAAGGTATTTGGTTGACCCACGAACACAATAGGCACAACCCTCATTTCCCCAACAACAAACCCAACCACAATCACCACCACAATACAATTACACCCACATGTCCCACAACCAACCACAATCACCACCTCAGTACCAATACCCCCATATGCCTCACACCCAACCACAATTTCAATCACAATATCAACACACCTGCATACCCCACACACAATTTCAGTCTTCTGCATATCCCAATATGGGCCCCTCAACATCCAACCATAGCCCTGGTCTGGGATTGTCCGAAGATTATGAACCAACCGACCCAATTTACCATCAACCACAACATCACCAAAGCACCCAACATCCTCAATACCAAACGCCCCAAGATCCATTTCCTTTCTATCTCCCGTACTCAGACGACCAGTGCTACAGACCAACCATGGAACCCCAGCCACCACCAACACGACCAAACTTTGAGGGTATGGCCAACCGACTGTACCAAAGCGGATCTTTTAGATATGGAGATCTGACCAATTTTATGGATCTAGAACGCATTGACTTTGTTGGGCCATCGACCCTTCCACAACAGGAAACGCGACGAAACCCAGCACGGGAAAGGTGAGGGTGGGGATGCGGAACCGGGGGTCATTACCGGGTTCCGGGGGACCACTGATTAATCTGTATTTTTTTATGTAATTGTTATGTGTGTAATTATATTTTGTAAATAAAAAGTCAATTTTGTTGATCATATATCGAATACGTAACGCACCGCATTTAAAATAAAAAAAAAACGTGAAAAATCGTCTCCCAATTGCACTAAGGCGCCATCTCACTTGGCTTAAGGCAAACCTTTAACACCTAGGCGCCAAGTGAGATGACGCCTCCCCTTTAAAATAAGGTGTAGGCGCCAAGTGGGATGGCTCCTCCCTTAGGGAGTTTTCTGAAACATGGTTATTTGCGTAATTTTCTCCGAAAGATGATTATTTGCGGAAAAAAATTTAATACTCGGTTATTCCAAAAAAAAAAAATCGAATTTTCTCATATTCACTTTTTCGATTATCGTCTTTATAATTCTTTCAAATCTCTTAAGATACATGTTTTTATTATTCTTGATAATTCATTGATTAAATAATATACTATATTTTGTATTTATGGATTCGGTTAAATTTCTATCAATTGATATCAAAATCTTGTAGATACCTTTTATAGTGATTGTTTTAATTATATGAACTGAATTGGTGTATGGATTGTAATTTTTTTAAGCCATTGTTATTTTAATAATAAAACATGATACACAAATTTTATATGATTCATATTAAATGTTTATTGTGGGTTTCTTTTGAAACAAGATTCTTGTCAAAGTCTTATTCCATGAATCCGAATCTGTATGTATCAAAAATTTTAACTAATTGATATATGCCATGCAAGTTAATTTCGAATTTGATCATGGGTTCATAATTGTCACCGTTTTCGTCTAATTATTTTCTAACAATGTTTTTCTTTCTTTTATGAGTGTGAATTGCTATTTAGATTATTAGATTCAAAGCCGTGATTTAAATCCGATTTATAGCTACTGTTAATTTAGAACGTGAAGATTATTGGGACCAAAAACGGTTTGAAGCATGATGATATGTATTTTATGTAAAACTCAGTTTACTTTGTCATTTCTCCGTGCATCAAGATGCTTCTAGTTTTTTTAAATAAATAAAAAAACTACCGAAATATGGTTTAAAGTTACTATATAATAATAATAATAATAATAATAATAATAATAATAATAATAATAATAATAATAATAATAATAATAATAATAATAATAATAATAATAATAATAATAATAATAATAAATCAGAAAATAAGGAGAATAAATAGGGTCAATTTGCAACAAGTTTTAAACAGTAACACAATTTGCTAAATAATAGATAACTTCTATTCTAATAATTATGGCATTTAATTTTGATTAAAAAAATTTATATAGACTAAAACTATTCATAATAAAAATTATTATTTTTTAATTTATTATTTATGTAAATTATATTGAATTTATTATTTGAGTAGTATGATAAAACTATTTACTCTTTTATTATGAATTATTTTTCTAAGATTACATTACAATATTCTATAAGTCATAAAATTTTAGTGGCTCAAAAACAAGGATGCATGTCACATCCTATGAGATCAGCATAATTTAATTACTTTTAAAATCTTGTGATTTTATATTATATAATTATAAATAATGAGATATTTATTTAAATATTATATACTCTTTTTATGAAAATGTAAAATGTGCAATAATATATATAAAATGAAATTATTGTCTAGAATAATTCTTGAAATTTAGAACTCTTTAATCTTTTGTAGATTTCCTGTTAATAAACTCCATTTTAAAATAAAATTATATTTTAGAATATTTCAAATAAAATTATTTTGAGAGTTATTTTATCTATAATTATTTATTCAATCTTAATTTGTATGATTGTAATCATGTTTATTGTTTGTACAATTGTATAAATTTTGTTCAGTAACATAATTAAATTTATTTTAATTATATTTAATATTATATTAATAATAGTCGTACCCTATCATTATGCTATGTTGAAATATTAGATTAAATTTGATTATATTTAATATTAAAATATAATCTAAATTGTGTAAACTCAAGCCCAATTAGGGTGCTATATAAATAGTCATAGTTTGTATCTTTATTTTGTACAATTCATTCAACCGTTTTGCCGGAAATTGGTTCTATTGATTTCGCATTGAGATAATTCTTTTATTTTTGAGTTTTGTAATTAATATATAAATTTTATAGAAATTGTATATTAACTTGTATATGATACTTGTGCATATATGTTTTTTTCTTTGTTTTCACGTATTGTTGTGATTTGTCTCGTTTTCGTAACATTTGTTGTGTGACTGTTAGGACACTTTCTTTAGGATTATGCGGTGTGATAATATCATGGCATGACGAGAGCATGTTACTAGCTCGCACAATAAAGACGTCGAGCTTACGACGTGAAACAAGCATGTTTGTTTGTATTTTTTTATGTGTGTGGTGATTTGTGTTTTTACAAGTTGAAACAAGGAAATGTTATGAATTTTAAATCTTCACTTTTCAACTTGTTAATTCATTTTCACCTGATTTTCATATCGTTATTTGTATTATTTTTTGTTATGTCAATTTGTGTTTTCCGAAAGCTTGTCGTGTTTAGCTTGAGGAGTTTTGTTCGTTGTAAATATTGTAAATTTTATACATTGAAATTTTGTAGGAGTATTATTTTTCTAATTCTTTTGTTGTTGTTTGGACTCAAGTTTTGATCCGGTAACTTGTAGAATATTGAGGTGATTTGTCAAGTTTGATCATTTCGACTTGTGAATGCATGCTAATGATTTTGTTAAAGTTGTGTACACGTTCGAGGTATGTGTTTATAACTTTCTATACTTTAGCATATTCGTGATACTTAGAATTTTTACAGCTTTTATGCCATTCATTCTTTTGTATACTTGTTCATTTATGAATCACTTTAGTTCTCACCCTTTTTGTGAGGTAGATTTCCATTGTTCACATATGCTGGATGCCACAATTCTTGTTTTAACTGAATTTTATTATGCTTAATCTTTTATTTTTGTTGATTGTCTGAATGCAAGAAAAGGATAAAGATTTTTTTTTTCATTTTGAGAATAACTACCTAGCAAAATAGTAAATTTACCTTGTGAGTGTATGATCATTACTAACCCTTTTGAACTTTTTATATACACATGTTGTATTTGCTAAATTCTTGTCTATGAGTGTTTAGTTCCCTTTTTTGAATGAATGTTTATTCGTTGTTTTCTTGAACCCTCAACCATTGCTTTGGTTTGAATTTTTACTTACCTTAGAAAGTATGGAGTATTCACTAAGATGTTGGTTGAATTAAAGTTTGGGAGAAAAATGATTGTGTAGTTATTGGTTGATTGCTATGAGGTTGAAAAGAAAAAGAAAAGAAAGAAAGAAAAAAATGTGGAAAAGAAGTGATAGAAAAAGAAAGAAAAAAATAGAAAAGTTTTGAAAAAGAAAAAACAAAAAGAGTATCAAATAATGTTGTGTTAATAAGTATTGTGATTTGTGTGAAAAATTGGGGATGAAAGAAGAAGTTTGATTAAAATTTTGTGTTTGAACTTTTGTGAGTTGATTACTCCCTTAGGTTTAGGCAAGTTTTTGTTTCGATTAGCTTTAGAACTTATTACTTGTTTGTTAACCAAGCCATATTACCACCTAATAAACCCTTGAGATTTTTGCTTTTATATTTTCAATGTAAATTTTTAGATGAATGCATAATTTAGTCTATTGTTTGCAAGATTATTGGATGAGTGAAAATACTCTATTTTTGTGTGTTTTTCATCTATCGATGATTGATTTTTCTAGGTGTGATTTATTTTTAAACTAGGGTTGTTTTAGAAGGTTTGACATGATTTTTTTATTTAGCATTTGTTTCGTGTTTATGTTATATAGTCGTAGTTTAGTGGTAAGTGTTTACTTTGTGTGTATTGTTTTCATTTGAACCATTACATTTGTTTTTCATTTTAAAAAATTTGTCAATTCTAATTCTTTGATTATCATTCTTTGTCTTTTGGGTTATTTGATTTTTGTTTGAGGACAAACAATGATTCAAGTTGGGGAGAGTTTGATAAATGAAAAAGTGTAGTTATTATATATATATATATATATATATATATATATATATATATATATATATATATATATATATATATATATATATATATATATATATATATATATATATTTGTTGCACTTATAGACACTTTGTTGTTAATATCACTTGAATAACCCCACTTTTTGTTGTACATATGTTTAATTGTGTTTTGTGTACATATTGTATCAGTTGATTAGTTTTGTATATGTTTTGTAGGTATATGAGCATGGTTGGAGGAATGAGGAATAAAAGCTCCAAGATGCATTATTGGATTAATAAAGGAATAAGGCGAAAGATTGGAGTCATTGGAAGTTATGCACAAAAAGTAACAAAAGTTGCTAGAACTGTCATGCGTCTCCGGGAGAGATGCCTGTCACCGGGCGACAGTGGGCGAGAATGGGACAATTTTGATGTTGCCTCTGTCTTGCTTCGCGTCTAGGTCGTCAGGAGAAAATAAAGAGAGTCACCAAGCAAAGCATTGTGTCACTGAGAGACGTTAGATATTTGTTTCAGTTGAGGACACGGCTTATCCTGGGCCTTGTATTTAGGAACCGTCGTCGGACGATGCCTTTATGTCGTCGGACGATGCGTGCATATCAGAATTTTGTTATATTTTCCTTTTCATTTCATTTTGAAGGGGATGTTTTGAGTGTGATTTTTATTCTCTGAATTTCATCCACCTCATATTTGTAGTAGATTGGCTTAGATAACAACATTGGGGCTTTGCTTATGGATGATTGGAGTTGGATTTCTCATTGACCGGAGCTGACAAGATTTGTGGTTTATCTCTTCTCCTCTCTATGTATTTATCTTTTGTTGGATTTTTTATGTAGTTTAATTTAAACTTATGTATATTTGTCTCCCATGGAGTTATATTAAACTTGCTTTACAAATCTTTGTGTATTGTTGTCTTAAATTTTTTCTATGTGCTATGGATTTGAGTTGTTATAGACATATACTGCTTAGATTCTTATATAGGATGATTATCTATTAGTTTCTAAACTCTAGAGATAGATTTAGAGATGACATCTACTTGAATATCAGAGCTTAATGCCTCTGTATGGTTGTGAAGTGCTGAGAGATCATCAATGCGATTACATAGTTGTCTTATGTGTTGTTGAGGAGGTAGAGACATAATTTTCTTGGTGGTACAATCAATCTCTCAATTTGGATTAGAAATGACTTAGGTTGTGAGTGATACGTAGGGACATTAATGAGTATTGTTAAGTTGAATGTAACTGGTCAGTAGATTTAAGTTCGTGATGAGTAGATTATATGCAGGCTTGATAAGTTCTTCCTGAGTTTTTTCTTTTGTTTATATTTATTTTCGGTTGATATTTTTCTTTTCAACCCATTTATCCCCAAACTCATTAACGAGTGATTTGTTGAACAATGATTCAATAACTAATCTATGTGGACACAACACGATATAACCTATGTCACTTGGTAAAATAATACTTTACTTTTATCTTTTCGCCATACTGCTGCAACACTAGGTACAAGTACACAATAAAGATACACCATCATTGGAAGTCCCTTAACTATTCAATGAGGCAATAACAAACTCATAGTCAAATACAAACAAGTATGCAGACCCGTACCCATGTATGACGCCAAAAGTATGTTAATGCCCCTAATAAGGTTACATTATCACACACTCGGTGAGTTACACTCGTGCATCACATCAAGAGACTTTCCCCGGTCACAACATGGTGGTTCGGATCATTCCTAAATTTAATTCAATACGTGGCAAGTCCAGGAGTGACAAGTTCGGCTGAGGCATCACAGCTCGTTCATCATCCAAACGCATGTGATTACTTGTCAGTGTAAAAATGTCATCTTGACAATACGAGCCTGGAAGACAGTAGACTAACTCTGCTTGGGGATGAGTGTTGCTGACTTGCTAGGGATACTATGCCTTTCCGGGGCTGACGGGAGATGAACTCTGCTCGGGGGAGAGTATCGCTGGATCTTGTCTTACTTTGCAGGGAGTGAAGGTATCTTGGTCATGTTCTTCAGCTGAACTTACCTTGGTACCTCAATGGACAGAGCAACTAGATCGCTTAGACAATTATTATTGCCCTTGTTTCCGATGTCACCTGTAATTAGTCCTTTGTTTCGTATGTAAGTATTTATGAGTTAGCAATTAATGTCAAATGCATATATCAAAAATGAACATTGGACGTTCTTTGCAAAACAAAACAGATAAAGGAAAAAACAATTGGCAATTTGTCTGGAAAAGTGGATTTGTATTGATTTTGAAATTTACCTTTAAATAGGCGTTTTGTGTACAAGAGGCTGACGTCCTAGTAAGAGAACGCCGCCGAACAACATAGAGTTTATACAATTTGGTGAAAAGGAAAACAAAACAGCTATGTGAAAAATCCCACTGGGTTCCAACTCTGCTATCGCCTTTATGTCTTCAAGCGTCTCATCACTTTGGTTCTTAGTTGAAGATGAAGCTGACTGCTTGGTGCCATGTGAGCCTGATATTTGATACCGAAGTCTGGATGCAAGATGATCCAATGAGACATAGTATTACGCTTATCCCTAACTTTTGACTGGACCGCCCTTTCGGGTTTTCAGTCCGTCGGGATACCCTTTTTTGCCCAAGCCGCCTTTTCAGGTTTTCGACTTGCCAGGTGTACAGATTTTTTTCTTTTCATCCCTTGTTTTTGCCCGAACCCTTTTGGTTCGCCGGGAAGCCCTTATTTTTGCCTAGGCCAGTCGACCTAGCGGGTCTTTGATTATGCGTAGTATTTTTTTTCGACTACGTCCACGCTCTCAGGATGTAGGGAATTGTCACTGTCCGTAGTGTTGTGGTGCCATACCAGAAAATGTTTGATCATGCAAGATTCGTTGCTGGAATTCACGTCCACCGCCCCAAGTGACTCAGGCGGAGAGTTACCCCTGGTTGTTTGGCATCTTGAGAGATTCCTTGAATCTTGACTTAACTGCCCCAGATGATGGACAATGCTCGTGTCTGCCCCTTGGTTGGAAGTGTCTGTTCCACTGGAGTTGACTCTTTTTGTTGAGAAGGCTTTCGTTCATCGTATATTCGTTGTGTGAATTTCTCTATTGTTCGAACAAATAGTCATATGCAAACAATGTCATTTTAAGAATGCAACAGCTTATGTCTGTCTTGAAGTTTTTGAAAATGCATTTCAGTAAGACAAGTGATTTTTTTATAAAATATGATGTCAACTCAGGATTTCTAACAGACCTTCAGGAGTCAGGATACCTTTTGTAACAGTATGCTTTCGAACTAACCCGTGCTTTAGCTAGGAATTTTAACGGTTATAACGTGGCCTGGTTCACGGTTTAAGAAACAAAGGATAAAGGCTCAAATTTTATTTGTACCCACTCGTTCTTCGTGATGTTCTTCAATCCTAAACTCAGCTAATCGTGCGTTAGACCTTGTTTGAGTCTTTGCTCTGACATTCCGGTGATGGTTCGGATTTTGACAATTTATTTTGAATAGGCAGTCATTTCTCTTTTTTTTGTTGAGGGTTTGTATGACCTCTTTCTTTTTGATTTGTTATCCCTGTCTTTTGCCTGAACTGTTTCTTTTTGTGATTACAGTCAGCGGGATGCCCCAGTTTTGTAAGTCTCCTTCATAGGTTTTGACTTAATGGGCTTTTATTTCTGAGAGACAATGACTGCCTGTCTTTATGATTATTGGGAACCATCACTGTCTTTTGTTTTGGAAGGACTTCCTTGACATCATCCATTGTGCACCTGGATCAGCTGAGAAAACTACCCTGCCCCAGGTTATGATTAAGGGTTTTAATTTTTGCATGAAAATAAAAACTCCAACTTCTTTGGCTCAGAGGGGTTGACTAGGGATTATCTTCCTTATAACTCCACTGTTTAGGATGTGAAACAATGCTTGTACCTCATCAGCGGGGTCTGTTCAAAAGCATACTGTAAAGATCGCGGTATCATTTTCGTCATCCTCCCTTAAAAGGCTTAGAATTTTTTAATCGAGAGTTTGAACATCACAAAAAATGAAAGCAATTTGAATATAGTGAATACGAATGGATTGATTCAAAACAGACATATGCAATGCATTGATAAAGTAATGAAGTTTGATATGAATAAATGTTCGAACAATCAAAAGAAAATTACAACTTGAAAAATCCAATGAACAAAAAGTCTTCTCGTCTCAGGACTTGTCACTTCAAGGGGTAAACCTTGGAGGGATGGTGGAAGAACTCAGCCTGACCATCTTGGGTGAATTCCACTACTCCTTCATCAATCAGGTCTTGGATCTTGTTTTTCAGAGACTAACAGTCGTTCGTGTCATGTCCCGGGCTGCCATAATGATAAGCGCAATGGGCGTTGGGGTTGTACCTTGAAGGTGTAGTGTTTGGATTCTTAGGAGGGTCCCTTAGAGTTACCAAATTCAACCTCAACAG
Source organism: Vicia faba (assembly GCA_948472305.1). NCBI lineage: Eukaryota > Viridiplantae > Streptophyta > Magnoliopsida > Fabales > Fabaceae > Vicia > Vicia faba. The sequence continues at coordinate 1,718,531,081 of OX451736.1, read as the reverse complement.
TTGTTGTAAAGCTTGAGACAGCGACACGTTGAGCTTGGTGAATTGCCTTCTGGGCTTACTCTGATCAACCCGTTGTTTTGGGCGAGGTTGTTGTTGGACCTGTGAAGTGGTAGCAACTTGGAGAGGCCTATTCTTCACCATACCAAATTCTTGTCCTCTTGGAAGCTGATCAATAACCTGGTACCTGATTTTGACTGTTTGCTTCATGTTGTATCTGTCTTGATGAAGCTGACTGATCACGGTTCTCAACTCTTCTTGCTCCCGAGCTAAGCCTTGGATAAGAGCCATCTGCCCCAGCATCTGGGTTCTCATCACATCTACCTCAGCTTGCAGATGTTTCAGCCGTTCGTCCTTATCGTCTTCGGGACTGTTCTTGACCAAATTCCCCATGAGGAGTGTTCTCAATTCTTCCCGCCCCTTGGATAGGCTTAGGAAGATCTCCCTGAACTGAGTCTCTTGAATATGGAGATCCTGGTTGTCTTGTTGGGAAGCCATTGCTGAAATAAACAGCGAAGAAGGTAAGTGACCTGTAACAAGGGTACCTGTAATGCAATGACATGTATGATATATGTATGCAATGTTTTCAAGGATCTCGCGGGGTAAACAAGAAAATTGTTAGAATTTGAACCGGGTAGCTTGATTGAAGGAACTTCACGTTGCTGAGAGTCCTTCTTCAAGAGTCAAGGCTCACCATATCGAGTGGGTCATAGCCCCTGACTCAAGTTGGCATGTTTTGATCTGCAGACAATCTTGGCTAGAGGAACCTTCTTTAAGAGTCAAAGCTCACCATATCAAGTGGGTCATAGCCTCTGACTCGAGTTGTCGTGCCTGGACTTCTAGATCACCTTGGCTAGAGGAAAATAAATCCCATTTGCCCCTTGCTAGACATTTTGGTTTATCATGACTGCATCACAAGCCCTTGAGATCCTTGAAATGGATTAGTCCTTATGCAGGATGTATGCAATGGTATGATGTTATGATGGTATGCTATGCGTGGAGTGATGTAAGTAAACTCTGTTATGAGCCCAGATTAAGGACTGTAAACAAAACCTGCAAGGAACCCGTGTTGTCAGATAAAAAGTATGTGCAAGTAATTCAAGTTTGAAAGCACACAAGTTACACAAGAGAGCCCTTAAAGTTCAGGCCATCACGAAGTTTAGGTATTACCCTCTTTCAGTTGGTTGGCTCAAAACCTGTCCTAGAAAATAGTAACCGGGTTCTAGAGGATCTCAATATCATCGACTACCCTCAATCGGTCATAACTCCAGCATCGCAATCTTTTCTTGCGGCCAGAACCATCGCGAGAGTTTAGCCTCAATGAGTGTAGCATACTGCTACTGTTCTATTGGCCAAGTTGGGTCATTTAGGGTTCTAAGGTTGGTTGGTGCTTAATGACTCCTCAGAAGACCCATATTCTCCTCGTTCCAACAGAAGGGATATCGGTACAGACCAAGGTGCCACACCAACGTAGATACTGCTTCACCCGTGTCGGTCTACGCCGGACAGGTCCCTCACAGCTTATGCTACCTAAAATAGGGTACCCCCAGATCCGGGTTAGGATCTATGAAACTCCGATACAAGCCCACAATATTAAAGCATGCAAAACAAACAATTGAAAACATAAGTGGTCTAATCCTAAGGTACACCTCACTTATATTAATTTTTCCCCAGCAGAGTCGCCAGTTCTGTGATCGGTGGGAATAGAACTGACTGTTTTTAGCTGGTTCGCGAAATGTCGCGGTAAGCAAGAGTCGCCACCATCTTTTATTTTCTCCAACAAGGAAAGGACAAAAGCACAACAAAGTTCCTTTTCGAGATGTTTCTCGGTTCGGGAGGTAGATTATAGAAAGGGAAGGTGTTAGCACCCTTTCTATCTGTGGTTATCCACGGGCTCTTAGGTACTTGCTCACTATGTTTTCAAAAATGTTTGCTTTTCTTGTGTTTGTGGGTTTTGAAAAAGTTTAGTTTGAAAACTTCTAGGTAACTCTTATATCTGTCCTCAAGAGTGTATGAAGTGTTTGTTTGAAAACTTTTTGAAAGTGTAGGTGCGAAAAGTTGTTTTTGTTTTTGTTTTGAAAGAGAAAGTACCCAGGAGAAATCTACCTACTCTAAGGAATTAAGTTGTGTAAGAGTCCTTTGGACAGTACTATCCCACTATTATGAAGTAGGTAGCACCGTCGTTGGAGTTTGTCGGGTCAATTCGATTATATGGGACATGTGTGGTCACCAAAGCAATAGTAGGACACCTTAGCGGTAACCCTAATGTCCTAGATCCTTTTTATCCGAGGAAATCGTTTCGAGGAAACTTGGATCTTTAGACAGGAGGGCGACCTCTAAAACACCCTATACTTAATGACCACCTCGAGGCAACCAAGTGAGGCGTACCCTAGGAGTGGCATGTGCACGTGTGTAGGATTCAGTTTAAGTTTATCTTTGAACATGCATCATTGTGAGCTACGGGTTAATTTTATTTGTCATACAGTCTTGCAGGCATAATTAGCAGTTTAATAATTTGCGGGAAATAAAGTGCGGAAAGGTAAATCTACGCTATTACAAGGCGCAGGTCTATACATCGCCAAAAACATAACCCGTTTGGAAATAAATTGCGAGAAAAGTAAAGAAAGCGGTAAAAGGGTCCTAATTAACTATTACATCCTCGGAAACAGATACATAAATATGATCAAAATAATGAATTAAAAACAAACATGCGCGCGAAGAAATTAAATCGGGAATGTCTTGGGGTTTTGACCCTTTTTGAGAAAAGAAAGAAGTTTGGTCCTTTTTTTGCATTGAATTAAAATTAAACCTAATGACTAATTAATTATTTAATTAAAAGAAAAAATATTTTTGTGTTTTTTTTTTTTAATGAAAATAAAATAAAAAGTTGTTAAAAGTTGTCAAAAGAAAACCCTAATTCTAGATGATTTTTATTTATTGTAAAAAAGATTAAAGTTAACCTAATTAACTAAATTAATTATATTTAAAATTTATTTACAAAATAATGTGAAATTAATAAATATAATAATAATAAAAATATTTACATTTTTAGTTTTCTGAATTTTTATTGGGAATAATTAATTATGTTAAGTTTAGTGATAATAATAATAATTAGGAAAATAATTAATAAGTAAAATAGAAAATATGAAATAAAAGAAAAGAGAATGAACCAAGGGAGGTTCTGGGCCCTGATGGAGGTATTGATAGCAAATTCTGGCCCATTAAGCTTTCAGCCTCGTTTGACCTTCTGGATCAGGTGTGCAAGCGTTGACTGGGGATTATTGTGGTCCTTCATCTTTTGTCATCAGATCTAGGCTCAAGGACACATGGCGCCTGATTGTTTGAGGCGTATGATGGAATACATTAGCAAGCCTACATGGGAACCTGTTAAGAAAAATAAGAAACAATTATTTGGGGGACCTGGGAATTGAACCTAGGTCCCAATGCTTATTACACGCGCTTTCCACCAACCCAACCACCTGCTTGCTTTTGTTATTATGGTAAGCAACAAATATAATATTTAAAACATAACCATCATGCTGGAAATCCAAACAAGCGCGCCTTTTATTTGAATTGCCCAATAGCATGTAACCACGTCTTCATCTCCTTCGTTGGCCTGCAAAAAATACAATTGGATAGTGGGGGTTTTTAACCCCCACAACCTGCATCCACAGAAAATAGCGAATAGGCATACGTTAGAGATAAATTGTTCGTGAGCATGGGGTTTGATTCGTCTGGCCTTGACGAATCCAACCATGGGTCTCTCAAGGTCTGATTTTTCCTATATCACAAAGCCCCAATTTGAGAGCTTGGAAAACCTAAAATTCATCAATGGTGTTTTCTATTTCAGGGCATCTTAATCCAATTGTCTTGTACCAAAAGCTTCGTACAGTCCTTATAAACACAAAACAATCAACAAAAAATGTCAAATATGCATGAATCAAAGTATATGATTTTGGAAAAATTGTTCAAACCGTGGGTCTGTGTAGAACGTTTTCTTGAACTTTGGCGTGTGATTCTGATTCCAATACGTTCCTGGGGACTTATGCAATATATTAGAATCCTCAAACTGGTTTGAAAGGGCCTGGAAGATGGAATTCAGTTTTTGAGTTTTCTTTGATATTTTTGGAATTGGTTTATGGCTTTTTGCAGCAGCTTGCACGTGTATGGCATTAGGGTTAGACTGTGTGCATATATGGGAATAGAATTAGGTCAAAGTTTGGGCCTTAATCTTGGTGTATTGAAGTTTGGAGATTTTGTTGACCACCATTAAAGACCTTTCCATATTTGAAGCAAAACAAAGATTTCATGCACAAAATAACCCTAGCACGAATTTGTGAGCTGGCACATGATGTATGAAAGTTGTTTCAAATCATAAGATATTATTCCGTTGATTTTTAGATTTTATTTGAATTATTATGGATTTAAAATGAATTAAATCAATAAAAATTAAATAAAATAAAAAAATAAATGTTTGATCTTGAAATTAATCATGGGACACATTTGCGGCATGACAAGGCTGAATCAAGTGGAAGAAAGTGGGCCCTTTTGTCAAAAATTGAAGTTTTAAGGATAGTTGACTTTTGCAAATTCATGAAAATTTCCCAACTTCTCCAATGCATATATTGCTCAAATTTGATCATATGAACATGTTCTTGGACATTTTGGAAAGGTATTGAAGTCCTCTAACCAATGCCTTTGGTCCCATGTCATTTGGATTTACCAATCTCAAGGTATGGTCTTTGACTTAAAATGCCTTTTTGTTGACTTTTGAAATTGACCTATAATGTAGAAATTGATAACTTTTTGTGAGAGCATTTCTTGGACTTGGAATGTGAAGATGAGTTGTAGGAAATGTCATCCCCTTCAAAATGAGCATTGGATGGGATTTTTCTGCTGAACCATGGAAACGTTATGCCTTGGTCAAGATACAGTTGACTTTTCTACTGTCCAAAAACAGTAACTTTTGCATCTTTGATGATTTTTGAGCCATGCTTGTGAAATCATGATCAAGACTTGATCAAATGATGATTGTGAGCTCAAAATAAGATGTTGACCAAAAATTCTGACTTTTGACTGCAAAATGACCATTTTACCCCTGCAGTTGATTGTGAAGCAAATGAAGCTTTTGACTGTGCAATTTGATGTTGTGAGCCTTGAAACTTGGCATGTAGATGCTTGGAAATGTATATAGGCCCATGGGACTTGATTGGACCATTGAAATCCTCAAATTCATTGAAGGAACCAAAACCCTAGTTTTGACTGGCTTAGGAGGATGTTTGGACTATGCAACCCTTGAGGAATCTTGAACCATTTGAAGATGATTCTTGACAAACCTTGAAGAATATGGGAGGGAAAATTTTGGGGTACCACAGTTGCCCCTGTTCAATCTTCTTAGACCTGAGGATGTAGATTGGCTTGCGTGCCTTTCGTGCTCCGAAGGTGGAAGATGATTGAACACTAGAGTGCCCAGAAATTTGCACTCGCATAGTGGAGTATCAGTAATGTGATGTCGGGAATGGGCTTACAGATGCCATTTGGAGATATGATGGATAAGAGGATGGGATTATAGATGCCATCTGGAAATGTGACAGAACCTTGTCGGGAATGGGCTTATAGATGCCATTTGGAGATGTAATGGATAATTGTAGAGATGGGCTTAAAGATGCCATCCAGGGGTGTCGATCGCGTAAGAGATTCCTTAGCGAGAACTTGCGTACCTGAGAAAGAAAGATAATTCCCTGACCTGTTACGGGTGTTAATCTTCAAATTCTTCATGCAGATACTTTCCTGGCTAGATACAGGTATAGATCCACAATCAATCGCTCACAGATATGCCCTGGCTAGATACAGGTGTCGAATCTGGAACTTCAAAAGGTTGCTTACAAACGTGCCCTGGGTGGATACAGGTATCGAATCTACAAACACTTTCTCACAGATATGCCCTGGCTAGATACAAGAATCGAATCCGGAACTTCAAAAGGTTGCTTACAGACGTGCCCTGGCTGGATACAGGTATCGAATCTACAAACACTTGCTCACAGATATGCCCTGGCTAGATACAGGAATCGAATCCGGAACTTCAAAAGGTTTCTTACAGACGTGCCCTGGCTGGATACAGGTATCGAATCTACAAACAATCGCTCACAGACATGCCCTGGCTAGATACAGGAATCGAATCCGGAACTTCAAAAGGTTGCTTACAGACGTGCCCTGGCTGGATACAGGTGTCGAATCTCTAAACTCTTCATGCAGATATGCCCTGGCTAGATACAGGTATCGAATCTACAATTGATTACTCACAGATATGCCCTGGCTAGATACAGGAATCGAATCCGGAACTTCAAAAGGTTGCTTACAGACGTGCCCTGGCTGGATACAGGTATCGAATCTACAAATAATCAGTCACAGATATGCCCTGGCTAGATACAGGTATCGAATATGGAATTAGTCGTCTACGGATATGCCCTGGCTGGATACAGGAATCGAATCTTCAGACTCTACAGATATGCCCTGGCTAGATACAGGAATCGAATCTGGAATTTCAAAAGGTTGCTTACAGACGTGCCCTGGCTGGATACAGGTGTCGAATCTCTAAACTCTTCATGCAGATATGCCCTGGCTAGATATAGGTATCGAATCTACAATTGATTACTCACAGATATGCCCTGGCTAGATACAGGTATCGAATCTGGAATTGGTCGTCTACAGATATGCCCTGGCTGGATACAGGAATCGAATCTTCGGAATCTATAGATATGCCCTGGCTAGATACAGGAATCGAATATGGAATTAGTCGTCTACAGATATGCCCTGGCTGGATGCAGGTATCGAATCTTTAGACTCTACAGATATGCCCTGGCTAGATACAGGAATCGAATCTGGAATTGGTCGTCTACAGATATGCCCTGGCTGGATACAGGAATCGAATCTTCAGACTCTACAGATATGCCCTGGCTAGATACAGGAATCGAATCTGGAATTAGTCGTCTACAGATATGCCCTGACTGGATACAGGTATCGAATCTCTAAACTCTTCATGCAGATATGTCCTGGCTAGATACATGTATCGAATCTACAAACAATTACTCACAGATATGCCCTGGCTAGATACAGGAATCGAATCCGGAATTGGTCGTCTACAGATATGCCCTGGCTAGATACAGGTATCGAATCTACAAACTCTTCATGCAGATATGCCCTGGCTAGATACAGGTATCGAATCTACAATCAATTACTCACATATATGCCCTGGCTAAATACAGGTGTCGAATATGGAACTGCGACAGTTGATAGTAATCATCTTTAGATTGACCTTTTCCTGAAAAGGCAAAACATCAGTTGTATGCAATGTCATGATGTATGAAATGCATGATGTCATGATGTTCTCAGGAATAAATGAGATTGTATGATATGATGCGTATATGCATGTATCATGATGTATGAAAATGTGATGTTTGTGAATGTGTTTTCGTCTAGGAAAATAAATCCTTGACGAATGCCGGGAAGCTAAATCCTAGGCTGATGTTGGAAGAGTAGAGTTCTTCGCTTCCGCTGGGGATGATGAACAAAGAATAAACCGGTAGGAGAAGATGACTCCGTTGGGAAATAAACTTGATGAAGAGATTACTCTGCGGGGAATTACTCTGTGGGAAGAGATACTTCGCTGAGGTTTTGTTGATAACTCCGCAAGGGATGCCATTGATAAGTGATGTTGGGGAACTTGATGAACTCCGCTGGGGGATAGGAAGAACTTCACCGAGGACGATCTTTCCGTTGTAATTAGCTGAGGATAACCCAGTTATAAGCTCTGGTGGGGACTAACCTTTGAATATGGTCGGGGAGAGACGTATGTACTCTGCAGGTGATAAGCTTCCAAAATCTACTGGGGATAAGCTTCCAGAATCTACTGGGGAGGATGCTTCCAGAATCTACTGGGGAGGATGATTCAACTCTCCTGGGGAAACTTTTGAGACTGCACTGGGGAAATGGCTCCACTGGGGTGTCTGGTATTCCGTCGGGGAACAATCTCATATTAAGACTGTCGGGGATGCTTGCTGAGGAACATCTGTATACTCGACTGGGGAATGTTGAGATTTACTGGGGATACCCAACTTCCTTAGGGATGACAGTAGACTAACTCTGCTTGGGGAGAGTGTTGCTGACTTGCTAGGGATACTATGCCTTTCCGGGGCTGACGGGAGACGAACTCTGCTCGGGGGAGAGTATCGCTGGATCTTGTCTTACTTTGCGGGGAGTGAAGGTATCTTGGTCATGTTCTTCAGCTGAACTTACCTTGGTACCTCAGTGGACAGAGCAACTAGATCGCTTAGACAATTATTATTGCCCCTGTTTCCGATGTCACCTGTAATTAGTCCTTTGTTTCGTATGTAAGTACTTATGAGTTAGCAATTAATGTCAAATGCATATATCAAAAATGAACATTGGATGTTCTTTGCAAAACAAAACAGATAAAGGAAAAAACAATTGGCAATTTGTCTGGAAAAGTGGATTTGTATTGATTTTGAAATTTGCCTTTAAATAGGCGTTTTGTGTACAAGAGGCTGACGTCCTAGTAAGAGAACACCGCCGAACAACATAGAGTTTATACAATTTGGTGAAAAGGAAAACAAAACAGCTATGTGAAAAATCCCACTGGGTTCCAACTCTGTTATCGCCTTTATGTCTTCAAGCGTCTCATCACTTTGCTGCTTAGTTGAAGATGAAGCTGACTGCTTGGTGCCTGTGAGCCTGATATTTGATACCGAAGTCTGGATGCAAGATGGTCCAATGAGACATAGTATTACGCTTATCCCTAACTTTTGCCTGGACCGCCCTTTCGGGTTTTCAGTCCGCCGGGATACCCTTTTTTTCCCAAGCCGCCTTTTCAGGTTTTCGACTTGCCGGGTGTACAAATTTTTTTATTTTCATCCCTTGTTTTTTCCCGAACGCTTTTGGTTCGCCGGGAAGCCCTTATTTTTGCCTAGGCCAGTCGACCTAGCGGGTCTTTGATTATGCGTAGTATTTTTTTTCGACTATGTCCATGCTCTCAGGATGTAGGGAATTGTCACTGTCCGTAGTGTTGTGGTGCCATACCAGAAAATGTTTGATCATGCAATATTCGTTGCTGGAATTCACGTCCACCGCCCCAAGTGACTCAGGCGGAGAGTTACCCCTGGCTGTTTGGCATCTTGAGAGATTCCTTGAATCTTGACTTAACTGCCCCAGATGATGGACAATGCTCGTGTCTGCCCCTTGGTTGGAAGTGTCTGTTCCACTGGAGTTGACTCTTTTTGTTGAGAAGGCTTTCGTTCATCGGATATTCATTGTGTGAATTTCTCTGTTGTTCGAACAAATAGTCATATGCAAACAATATCATTTTAAGAATGCAACAGCTTATGTCTGTCTTGAAGTTTTTGAAAATGCATTTCAGTAAGACAAGTGATTTTTTTATAAAATATGATGTCAACTCAAGATTTCTAACAGACCTTCAGGAGTCAGGATACCTTTTGTAACAGTATGCTTTCGAACTAACCCGTGCTTCAGCTAGGACTTTTAAGGGTTATAACGTGGCCTGGTTCACGGTTTAAGAAACAAAGGATAAAGGCTCAAATTTTATTTGTACCCACCCGTTCTTCGTGATGTTCTTCAATCCTAAACTCAGCTAATCGTGCGTTAGACCTTGTTTGAGTCTTTGCTCTGACATTCCGGTGATGGTTCGGATTTTGACAATTTATTTTGAATAGGCATTCATTTCTCTTTTTTTTGTTGAGGGTTTGTATGACCTCTTTCTTTTTGATTTGTTATCCCTGTCTTTTGCCTGAACTGTTTCTTTTTGTGATTACAGTCAGCGGGATGCCCCAGTTTTGTAAGTCTCCTTCATAGGTTTTGACTTAATGGGCTTTTATTTCTGAGAGACAATGACTGCATGTCTTTATGATTATTGGGAACCATCACTGTATTTTGTTTTGGAAGGACTTCCTTGACATCATCCATTGTGCACTTGGATCAGCTGAGAAAACTACCCTGCCCCAGGTTATGATTAAGGGTTTTAATTTTTGCATGAAAAGAAAAACTCCAACTTCTTTGGCTCAGAGGGGTTGACTAGGGATTATCTTCCTTATAACTCCACTGTTTAGGATTTGAAACAATGCCTGTACCTTATCAGCGGGGTCTGTTCAAAAGCATACTGTAAAGATCGCGGTATCATTTTCGTCATCCTCCCTCAAAAGGCTTAGAATTTTTTAATCGAGAGTTTGAACATCACAAAAAATGAAAGCAATTTGAATATAGTGAATATGAATGGATTGATTCAAAATAGACATATGTAATGCATTGATAAAGTAATGAAGTTTGATATGAATAAATGTTCGAACAATCAAAAGAAAATTACAACTTGAAAAATCCAATGAACAAAAAGTCTTCTCGTCTCAGGACTTGTCACTTCAAGTGGTGAACCTTGGAGGGATGGTGGAAGAACTCAGCCTGACCATCTTGGGTGAATTCCACTGCTCTTTCATCAATCAGGTCTTGGATCTTGTTTTCCAGAGACCGACAGTCGTTCATGTCATGTCCCGGGATGTCAGAATGATAAGCGCAACGGGAGTTGGGGTTGTACCTTGAAGGTGTAGTGTTTGGATTCTTAGGAGGGTCCCTTAGAGTTACCAAATTCAACCTCAACAGTTGTTGTAAAGCTTGAGACAGCGACACGTTGAGCTTGGTGAATTGCCTTCTGGGCTTACTCTGATCAACCCGTTGTTCTGGGCGAGGTTGTTGTTGGACCTGTGAAGTGGTAGCAACTTGGAGAGGCCTATTCTTCACCATACCAAATTCTTGTCCTCTTGGAAGCTGATCAATGACCTGGTCCCTGATTTTGACTGTTTGCTTCATGTTGTATCTGTCTTGATGAAGCTGACTGATCACGGTTTTCAACTCTTCTTGCTCCCGAGCTAAGCCTTGGATAAGAGCCATCTGCCCCAGCATCTGGGTTCTCATCGCATCTACCTCAGCTTGCAGATGTTTCAGCCGTTCGTCCTTATCATCTTCGGGACTGTTCTTGAACAAATTCCCCATGAGGAGTGTTCTCAATTCTTCCTACCCCTTGGATAGGCTTAGGAAGATCTCCCTGAACTGAGTCTCTTGAATATGGAGATCCTGGTTGTCTTGTTGGGAAGCCATTGCTGAAATAAACAGCGAAGAAGGTAAGTGACCTGTAACAAGGGTACCTGTAATGCAATGACATGTATGATATATGTATGCAATGTTTTCAAGGATCTCGCGGGGTAAACAAGAAAATTGTTAGAATTTGAACCGGGTAGCTTGATTGAAGGAACTTCACGTTGCTGAGAGTCCTTCTTCAAGAGTCAAGGCTCACCATATCGAGTGGGTCATAGCCCCTGACTCAAGTTGGCATGTTTTGATCTGCAGACAATCTTGGCTAGAGGAACCTTCTTCAAGAGTCAAAGCTCACCATATCAAGTGGGTCATAGCCTCTGACTCGAGCTGTCGTGCCTGGACTTCTAGATCACCTTGGCTAGAGGAAAATAAATCCCCTTTTCCCCTTGCTAGACATTTTGGTTTATCATGACTGCATCACAAGCCCTTGAGATCCTTGAAATGGATTAGTCCTTATGCAGGATGTATGATGTTATGCTATGCGTGGAGTGATGTAAGTAAACTCTGTTATGAGCCCAGATTAAGGACTATAAACAAATCCTGCAAGGAACCCGTGTTGTCAGATAACAAGTATGTGCAAGTAATTCAAGTTTGAAAGCACACAAGTCACACAAGAGAGCCCTTAAAGTTCAGGCCAGCACGAAGTTTAGGTATTACCCTCTTTCAGTTGGTTGGCTCAAAACCTGTCCTAGAAAATAGTAACCGGGTTCTAGAGGATCTCAATATCATCGACTACCCTCAATCGGTCATAACTCCAGCATCGCAATCTTTTCTTGCGGCCAGAACCATCGCGAGAGTTTAGCCTCAATGAGTGTAGCATACTGCTACTGTTCTATTGGCCAAGTTGGGTCATTTAGGGTTCTAAGGTTGGTTGGTGCTTAATGACTCCTCAGAAGACATATGATCAAAATAATTAATTAAAAACAAACATGCGCGTGAAGAAATTAAATCGGGAATGTCTTGGGGTTTTGACCCTTTTTGAGAAAAGAAAGAAGTTTGGTCCTTTTTTTGCATTTAATTAAAATTAAACCTAATGACTAATTAATTATTTAATTAAAAGAAAAAATATTTTTGTGTTTTTTTTGTTTTTTAATGAAAATAAAATAAAAAGTTGTTATAAGTTGTCAAAAGAAAACCCTAATTCTAGATGATTTTTATTTATTGTAAAAAAGATTAAAGTTAACCTAATTAACTAAATTAATTATATTTAAAATTTATTTACAAAATAATGTGAAATTAATAAATATAATAATAATAAAAATATTTACATTTTTAGTTTTCTGAATTTTTATTGGGAAAAATTAATTATGTTAAGTTTAGTGATAATAATAATAATAATTAGGAAAATAATTAATAAGTAAAATAGAAAATATGAAATAAAAGAAAAGAGAATGAACCAAGGGAGGTTCTGGGCCCTGATGGAGGTATTGATAGCAAATTCTGGCCCATTAAGCTTTCAGCCTCGTTTGACCTTCTGGATCAGGTGTGCAAGCGTTGACTGGGGATTATTGTGGTCCTTCATCTTTTGTCATCAGATCTAGGCTCAAGGACACATGGCGCCTGATTGTTTGAGGCGTATGATGAAATACATTAGCAAGCCTACATGGGAACATGTTAAGAAAAATAAGAAACAATTATTTGGGGGACCTGGGAATCGAACCCAGGTCCCAATGCTTATTACACGCGCTTTCCACCAACCCAACCACCTGCTTGCTTTTGTTATTATGGTAAGCAACAAATATAATATTTAAAACATAACCATCATGCTGGAAATCCAAACAAGCGCGCCTTTTATTTGAATTTCCCAATAGCATGTAACCACGTCTTCATCTCCTTCGTTGGCCTGTAAAAAATACAATTGGATAGCGGGGGTTTTTAACCCCCACAACCTGCATCCACAGAAAATAGCGAATAGGCGTACGTTAGAGATAAATTGTTCGTGAGCATGGGGTTTGATTCGTCTGGCCTTGACGAATCCAACCATGGGTCTCTCAAGGTCTGATTTTTCCTATATCACAAAGCCCCAATTTGAGAGCTTGGAAAACCTAAAATTCATCAATGGAGTTTTCTGTTTCAGGGCATCTTAATCCAATTGTCTTGTACCAAAATCTTCGTACAGTCCTTATAAACACAAAACAATCAACAAAAAATGTCAAATATACATGAATCAAAGTATATGATTTTGGAAAAATTGTTCAAACCGTGGGTCTGTGTAGAACGTTTTCTTGAGCTTTGGCGTGTGATTCTGATTCCAATACGTTCCTGGGGACTTATGCAATATATTAGAATCCTCAAACTGGTTTGAAAGGGTCTGGAAGATGGAATTCAGTTTTTGAGTTTTCTTTGATATTTTTGGAATTGGTTTATGGCTTTTTGCAGCAGCTTGCACGTGTATGGCATTAGGGTTAGACTGTGTGCATATATGGGAATAGAATTAGGTCAAAGTTTGGGCCTTAATCTTGGTGTATTGAAGTTTGGAGATTTTGTTGACCACCATTAAAGACCTTTCCATATTTGAAGCAAAACCAAGATTTCATGCACAAAATAACCCTAGCACGAATTTGTGAGCTGGCACATGATGTATGAAAGTTATTTCAAATCATAAGATACTATTCCATTGATTTTTAGATTTTATTTGAATTATTATGGATTTAAAATGAATAAATCAATAAAAATTAAATAAAATAAAAAAATAAATGTTTGATCTAGAAATTAATCATTGGACACGTGTGTGGCATGACAAGGCTGAATCAAGTGGAAGAAAGTGGGCCCTTTTGTCAAAAATTGAAGTTTTAAGGATAGTTGACTTTTGCAAATTCATGAAAATTTCCCAACTTCTCCAATGCATATCTTGCTCAATTTTGATCATATGAACATGTTCTTGAACATTTTGGAAATGTCTTGAAGTCCTCTAACCAATGCCTTTGGTCCCATGTCATTTGGATTTACCAATCTCAAGTTATGGTCTTTGACTTAAAATGCCTTTTTGTTGACTTTTGAAATTGACCTATAATGTAGAAATTGATAACTTTTTGTGAGAGCATTTCTTGGACTTGGAATGTGAAGATGAGTTGTAGGAAATGTCATCCCCTTAAAAATGAGCATTGGATGGGATTTTTATGATGAACCATGAAAAAGTTATGCCTTGGTCAAGATACAGTTGACTTTTCTACTGTCCAAAAATAGTAACTTTTGCATCTTTGATGATTTTTGAGCCATGCTTGTGAAATCATGATCAAGACTTGATCAAATGATGATTGTGAGCTCAAAATAAGATGTTGGCCAAAAATTCTGACTTTTGACTGCAAAATGACCATTTACCCCTGCAGTTGATTGTGAAGCAAATGAAGCTTTTGACTGTGCAATTTGATGTTGTGAGCCTTGAAACTTGGCATGTAGATGCTTGGCAATGTATATAGGCCCATGGGACTTGATTGGACCATTGAAATCCTCAAATTCATTGAAGGAACCAAAACCCTAGTTTTGACTGGCTTAGGAGGATGTTTGGACTGTGCAACCCTTGAGAAATCTTGAACCATTTGAAGATGATTCTTGACAAACCTTGAAGAATATGGGAGGGAAAATTTTGGGGTACAACAGAAAGAAAGAAAAAATGTGGAAAAGAAGTGATAGAAAAAGAAAGAAAAAAATAGAAAAGTTTTGAAAAAGAAAAAACAAAAAGAGTATCAAATAATGTTGTGTTAATAAGTATTGTGATTTGTGTGAAAAATTGGGGATGACATAAGAAGTTTGATTAAAATTTTGTGTTTGAACTTTTGTGAGTTGATTACTCCCTTAGGTTTAGGCAAGTTTTTGTTTCGATTAGCTTTAGAACTTATTACTTGTTTGTTAACCAAGCCATATTACCACCTAATAAACCTTTGAGATTTTTGCTTTTATATTTTCAATGTAAATTTTTAGATGAATGCATAATTTAGTCTATTGTTTGCAAGATTATTGGATGAGTGAAAATACTCTATTTTTGTGTGTTTTTCATCTATCGATGATTGATTTTTCTAGGTGTGATTTATTTTTAAACTAGGGTTGTTTTAGAAGGTTTGACGTGATTTTTTTATTTAGCATTTGTTTCGTGTTTATGTTATATAGTCGTAGTTTAGTGGTAAGTGTTTACTTTGTGTGTATTGTTTTCATTTGAACCATTACATTTGTTTTTCATTTTAAAAAATTTGTCAATTCTAATTCTTTGATTATCATTCTTTGTCTTTTGGGTTATTTGATTTTTGTTTGAGGACAAACAATGATTCAAGTTGGGGAGAGTTTGATAAATGAAAAAGTGTAGTTATTATATATATATATATATATATATATATATATATATATATATATATATATATATATATATATATATATATATATATATATATATATATATATATATATATATATATATATATATATATATATATATATATTTGTTGCACTTATAGACACTTTGTTGTTATTATCACTTGAATAACCCCACTTTTTGTTGTACATATGTTTAATTGTGTTTTGTGTACATATTGTATCAGTTGATTAGTTTTGTATATGTTTTGTAGGTATATGAGCATGGTTGGAGGAATGAGGAATAAAAGCTCCAAGATGCATTATTGGATTAATAAAGGAATAAGGCGAAATATTGGAGCCATTGGAAGTTATGCACAAAAAGCAACAAAAGTTGCTAGAACTGTCATGCGTCTCCGGGAGAGATGCCTGTCACCGGGCGACAGTGGGCGAGAATGGGACAATTTTGATGTTGCCTCTGTCTTGCTTCGCGTCTAGGTCGTCAGGAGAAAATAAAGAGAGTCGCCAAGCGAAGCATTGTGTCACCGAGAGACGTTAGATATTTGTTTCAGTTGAGGACACGGCTTATCCTGGGCCTTGTATTTAGGAACCGTCGTCGGACGATGCCTTTATGTCGTCGGACGATGCGTGCATATCAGAATTTTGTTATATTTTACTTTTCATTTCATTTGGAAGGGGATGTTTTGAGTGTGATTTTTATTCTCTCAATTTCATCCACCTCATATTTGTAGTAGATTGGCTTAGATAACAACATTGGGGCTTTGCATATGGATGATTGGAGTTGGATTTCTCATTGATCGGAGCTGACAAGATTTGTGATTTATCTCTTCTCCTCTCTATGTATTCATCTTTTGTTGGATTTTTTATGTAGTTTAATTTAAACTTATGTATATTTGTCTCCCATGGAGTTATATTAAACTTGCTTTACAAATCTTTGTGTATTGTTGTCTTAAATTTTTTCTATGTGCTATGGATTTGAGTTGTTATAGACATATACTGCTTAGATTCTTATATAGGATGATTATCTATTAGTTTCTAAACTCTAGAGATAGATTTAGAGATGACATCTACTTGGATATCAGAGCTTAATGCCTCTGTATGGTTGTGAAGTGCTGAGAGATCATCAACGCGATTACATAGTTGTCTTCTGTGTTGTTGAGGAGGTAGAGACATAATTTTCTTGGTGATACAGTCAATCTCTCAATTTGGATTAGAAATGACTTAGGTTGTGAGTGATACATAGGGACATTAATGAGTATTGTTAAGTTGAATGTAACTGGTCAGTAGATTTAAGTTCGTGATGAGTAGATTATATGCAGGCTTGATAAGTTCTTCCTGAGTTTTTTCTTTTGTTTATATTTATTTTCGGTTGATATTTTTCTTTTCAACCCATTTATCCCCAAACTCATTAACGAATGATTTATTGAACAATGATTCAATAACTAATCTCTGTGGACACAACACGATATAACCTATGTCACTTGGTAAAATAATACTTTACTTTTATCTTTTCGCCATACTGCTGCAACACTAGGTACAAGTACACAATAAAGATACACCATCATTGGAAGTCCCTTAACTATTCAATGAGGCAATAACAAACTCATAGTCAAATACAAACAAGTATGCAGACCCGTACCCATGTATGAGGCCAAAAGTATGTTAATGCCCCTAATAAGGTTACACTATCACACACTCGGTGAGTTACACACGTGCATCACATCAAGAGACTTTCCCCGGTCACAACACGGTGGTTCGGATCATTCCTAAATTTAATTCAATATGTGGCAAGTCCAGGAGTGACAAGTTCGGCTGAGGCATCACAGCTCGTTCATCATCCAAACGCATGTGATTACTTGTCAGTGTAAAAATGACATCTTGACAATACGAGCCCACTGGGCAAAAGCCTATTGGTTTTTTCCTCAATGGAACCATTAGAGGTGAGTTAGATATCAACGAATTGATATTACCCACTTGGCATCACAACTCCACCATACCAAGCACACGATGTTCTTAACTGCTCGTAGAAACGCCGCACATAGACCCACACAAGCGCATCACAATGGCAGCTCAAGTGTTTTTGACATACCCATATCACATAGCATCCCAAATCACATAGAAAGGCACGGACTAAAGATAACACAATGTTAGTCAAGGACATAAGTGATTTACGTCGTGGTAGTCGTCCTACTTTAATTCTAGCATACATCCACTGAGATCAGACAGCACGACACATACCGAGATCACACAACACAATACAATAACGTAACATATTAAGTTATACGGAAATTTCATCTGAACATTCAACCGGAATGACGGGAGACAACAATGATCACATAATATCATTAGTTAAATAATATATTCTAATCATATACATGTATTATCAATCATACTCATAAAGCATGCTATTAAGCTTATGTAATCAACAACTAACAATAAGTGACATACTGTTGGCTGAAGATTTTGATGATACAGTTTGAAATGAAGCAATATGGATGTTTTGTTGGAATAAAGCAAAATGTTACAGTTCGGAATGGTAGAAGCAGTTCTTCGATCGGACATGTCAATGTTCGGAGCTTCGAGTGACAGTTGTGAAGATATATTTAAGAAGCCTCGAAGTGGTAACGAGACTGTATCTGTGAAATGAGTTCGAAGCGAAGATTGCCAAGGCATTTGAAATTCAAACGCGAGCGGGATGTTAGAATTCAAATATATATGCGCTGGAGCGTTTGAAGACGCGTGGAAGCTAGAGAAGAGTTATGTTCTGCATGTTCCAAACGTGGCAGAATCTTATAAGCAAGACCGTTATGGTCGAAGTAGTATAAATAGAAGTCTTAGTATTAGGATTTCGTGTGTCATATCTATTGTACAAAATTCAGTAAACATTCAAAATACCACATGGATAGGTAAACGAATGCTCGAACAATGTACGTATGATAACACCAAACATTTATAATTCAGTAAAACTCTTTATCTTTTCCAGTCTATCTTCCATTTTTCATGTCAATGTCATTCAAATACCTTTACATTCAAAGCCATTTACACATTTCTTGCATTTAAACGTTTTTCTTCTATTCAAATTCTTTACATTTCAGAAACTCTTTTACATTTCATGCTTTTATATTCATGTTTTTTACATTAAAGTCTTTACATTCAAAGTCATTTACTTATTTCTGCATTTAAACATTTCTTTGCAATCGAATCTCTATTCATTCAATTCAGTTTCGTATTTCTTTACTTGATCATGTCATTAGATTCTTTTAACATGGTAATCGAAGTGAATTGAACGTCTATAAAACATTCTAAATACAAATCCTAACTATGAATATCAGCTTTGCAATTAGATTTATCCAAACGACCAATACCCCATAGGATCAATCTAGTCAATCCTGCAAGTTACCAGAGAGATTAAATAACAGCCATTAAGATTATTTGATAGTTTGGAGGACTAGCGGTTGTTTACCAGAAATCACTGTAAACAAATTGGCACGCCCAGTGGGACAGTTATTGGCCGTTACGAAATTTAAAACAAAGTAAAGATTGTTAGGATATAATCATTGTAAAAGTCCTTTCTGAATGATAAGTTCGTTGTTATATGAACCTTAGAAGTGGTAGAATAACCAATAGCAACCAACCCTTACCCAGAAGAAAATGTAATAACAAGATGTCTAATCCAAACAATCAACAAGGGGAACAAAATGCCCCACATGGGACAGGCACTAATATGTCTTCTTCGACGGGGACGTCTAGTGCAATCCCTTCGAGCGCACAGTCTGTTGCATCCTCTACCAGTAGTGTAGCCACGAATGGAACAAGTGGCATGTCGACTAACAGTTCGATCCTAGGAAATACAGGAACCACTGGTTATCCTGGGGGATTCGTCCCACCACCAGGGACACAAATCCATTTTGCCACTCCACTAACTAGACCACCCGGTTTCGATGGTAACCGACACAGAGATCCCTCTTATGGAATGCCAACATCTTTTATGGCAGGTTTACACAATTCCACATCGAATACGTCACCACAATTAGGGTCTGGATCTGGGGCTAATCAATTTATGACAAATAACCAAGGGTCAGTAGGTTATAGTGCATTGCCTATCTTAACCACAGAAAATCAGTTGTCTTTTAGGCAATTAATGGATGATAGTAACCATAATATGATAGGAGTGCTAGCACAAACTATGCAAGAGATCTTTTCCCCAATAGTACAAAATGTAACTGTGACAAACAGAGAAAACGCGGATAACATGAGTCGAATAGCAGATTTCTTCGCTCCGCCAGAAAGGCGTAGACAGAATCAGGTGGGGGTTCGAGCGAACATACCCATCATAGAGCAAATTGCTGATGACCCACCCTATAGACCAGCCAGAGAGGGGGTTAATTTGGGAGCAAGAGCAGAAAGGTTAGATGCCCCAGTAGTTCGAGAGGAGCCACAAAGGGGAATTATAGAACCAGGGGCAAGGGTCGAAAGACTAGAAGTCCCAGCGTTTTGAGAAGAACAACCTAGAGGAGTTGTCATGGTGGGTCGACACCAAAATGCTGATGAAGTCATTCATAGAATTCGAAATGACAACATCTTGGCAGAAAATAATTTAACCACCATGATAGAAAGGATTATGGCTCAAAACGGTCTCAATACAAGTATTAGAAGACCCAACTATTCTTCTCCTATAATAGATTATGTGTTGCACACTGATTTACCAAGGGGATATAAAGTCCCTAAATTTACAAAGTTCGCTGGAGACACCAATGAGTCAACAGTCGAACACATAGCCAGGTATCTAACCGAAGCAGGAGATATAGCAAATAATGAAGACCTTAGGATTAAATATTTCCCAAGTTCCCTAACTAAGAACGCTTTCACATGTTTCACCACTTTGCCTCCTGGATCCATAGATACTTGGGCTCTGTTGGAGAGGTTATTTCATGAACAATTCTACATGGGACAATCTAAAATAAGCCTGAAAGAGTTAGCCAGTGTCAAGAGGAAGTTTACTGAGCCTATAGATGATTATCTGAATAGGTTCAGACTCTTGAAATCTAGATGTTTCACAGTAGTTCCTGAACATGAGTTAGTCGAAATGGCTGCTGGTGGCCTAGACTACTCCATTCGAAAGAAATTAGATACACAACACCTGAGGGATATGGCCCAACTAGCAGACAGGGTTCGACAAGTCGAAAGACTAAAAGCCGAGAAGGCCAGAGTTTTTAAAAATAGCAAGAAAGAAAGGGTCTCCTATGTTGGAACTGAGGAAGCAGAAGATTACCCTGAATTCGGAGAGGTCGAAATTGATCTCGCTGAATTGAAACAGGCTCCCCCTTATTCTTGTAAGTTACTAGTTCCCACAAAAGGAAAAGAAATTATTGAAAACGAGAAAAGTGACAAGTTCCCAAAGAAGGTTTATACCTTCGATATAACGAAATGTGATGAAATTTTTGATCTGCTTGTCAAAGATGGCCAACTGATTGTGCCATCGAATGTCAAAATACCTCCTTTAGATCAACGAAAGAAAAGAGGATTTTGTAAGTATCACAGTTTCCTAGGCCACAAAACCTCACAGTGTTTTCTTTTCAGGGATCTGATTCAAAATGCAATTAAGGATGGCAGATTGAAATTCGCTGACAAACCAAAAATGAAAGTAGATGAAGACCCTTTGGATGTTGCAGACACCAATTACTCCGAGCCTGCATGCATTGGAGAAATCAATATGGTGGAAGCAGATCAAGATGACACTCCATTAGGAGAAAAAAGCACTGAGAATAAAAATTGTGTGTTAGTCGAAGTCAACAAGGGGGTCACTGAGGACGTCCACAAGCAACTAGAGGCTTCGGTCGAAGCAGTACCTTTGGCTGTTTCGAAAGAGATCCAGTCTACTGAAGGCCAGGAGAATCAAAAGCAAGAGTTGACACATGCTACTGAAGGCCAGGAGAACCAAAAGCAAGAGTTGACACAGGTTACTGAAGGCCTGAGGCTAAAATTGGAGAAAGTCCAGATCACAAAGCCAGCCTCCCCTCATAAAGAAATATGGGATACTTTAGGAGAGCCCAGTGGAAAGTTTGACTACTTGGTGAAGTATTCTTCCCCAGAAAGTTCAAAAATCCAAATCGAAGACGTCAAACCTACAGGATGGGGAGATGATGACATAAAAGGGGAGGATGTAGATGTCAACATGGTGGATATGGAGAGACCTCGTTCTGAAATGGAGGAGATGGAAAGATACTTAGAAAAAGAAAAATACAAAATGGAGGATAATTATGCTAGGGATGCCAGTCTTAAAGACTACCTCATGTTGTGCCACAAAGGAGATGCCGAAATGATACTATGCCCTAGATGCAACATCATCTGCAACCAGAGAATTGCTGCAGACTTCGAGAGGAAACAAAGGGCATGAACTGGCATCAACTGGCGCCATGATAACCAGTTATTCAGATGTTACCCTAAAGCTGGAGAAAGTTTGTTGGAGTTTCTGGTTCACTGTTACAAAGGGGCAACCAAATGCCTAGTATGCCCAAGGTGTTCTGCAGTGTACGATCAAAATATGGCTGGAGCCTTCGAAACAATCCCTTTCGCCCCATGCTGGAACCACAAAGAGACTGGTCAGATGAGCCAACATTTCGAGAGCAACTACACCAAACGAAGGCCTGATAGTCCTCATCCCAAAGGCGCTTGAAGGGTAACGTTCAAAATTCCTGCTGAAATACCAACAGACAAATGGCTGCAAGTCAGAACTGACAAGGGCAAATACAAATGGAGAAAAAATGAACGAAACGCACGCCACGCCATGACATATAGAAGGCAGTTCAATATGGCGAAGAGGGAAGAAGTGAGGTTAGAAAACTACAAAGGAAGAAACCCTATGTCAAGATCACAATGGCGAAGGCAACAGAGAATTCGAAAGGCTGAAAGGGAAGCTATGGCAAATAAAGGAGCAACTTCGATCAAAAACCAAGGAGAATCAAGCACCAACAAACCTACACCGAATAATCAACCTGAGGACAAACCCCCAGTTAGTAGGAGACTCTTCTCTGAAACACAACCAAATGAATCGAAGGAGTACACACCAAGTCCAGAAGAAGACGAGGAGATGCTAACGGACAACTTCGAATCAGAGGGGGAGTCTTCATTCAATATCAATTGCAACGTGGTATCTGTACTGCCTTGTGAGTTTGGACAGGAAACTGAAATCGAAGAGCATGAGGAGGATGATACAATAGATCTGATGAAGCATAGGCCAGTGTGTTACTACATAATGGATAACGGAGTTGTCGAAGAGCAGAATGCTTTCTTCGAGTGCCCAGAGCCAGCTATGAAAAATCATCTGAAGCCATTATTCATTCGAGCAAAGGTTGGTACCCATGGCGTAAATAAGGTCTTAGTGGATGGAGGCGCTGCAGTTAACTTATTGCCCCATTTCATGCTGAAAAAGTTAGGAATCCGCGAGGGTGACATCAAACCACACAACATGGTCCTATCCAACTATGAAGGGAAAGTAGGTTAAACATTGGGAGTAGTTCAACTGGACTTGATGGTAGGATCGAGTTGTAGGCCCACCATGTTCATGGTGATCGAAGCCAAAGCCAACTACAACTTGTTGTTGGGAAGAGAGTGGATCCAT
This sequence comes from Vicia faba, assembly GCA_948472305.1. Classification (NCBI taxonomy): domain Eukaryota; kingdom Viridiplantae; phylum Streptophyta; class Magnoliopsida; order Fabales; family Fabaceae; genus Vicia; species Vicia faba. The sequence continues at coordinate 1,718,507,983 of OX451736.1, read as the reverse complement.
GGCGTAAGAGTAGTCCCCTCATCAATGCATCAGAGGTTAGTATTATGGAGAGAAGATGGCATTGTTGAGAATATAGAAGCTGACCAAAGTTACTTCATGACAGCAGTCAATCTAGTTGACAAGAGAAATTATGACAAACACTTGGCCAAGATTGCTCCTTGTGCCCCTAACGACGAAATCAGCGAAACCAGGAACGCACACTATTATATGACCCTTCGCCATGATGGCATGTATTGGGATAGAAGAATAGTCAGTGAAGATGAAGGAGTCGAAGGTACTACGCAAAGACGGCCAGCAGGCTGGGAGTTCGACAACCTTGCTCATGATTGAGTCCTCCTTCTTCGAAAGGATTTCGGCCTATATGGCTGAGAACGAATGGAAAGCGGCCTTAGAGGCTGAAATAGATAAATTGGCTGTAGAAGTGAACGAAATAAATGGGGATGGTTCGAAAGGCTCACCCTTTGAAGAACACGAAATAGATCAAAGGCTAGATGCCATCTATGATAAAGAACCCTTAGGCTTCGAGAAAGACCCCACAGACTCGGGTGCCAAAATGTTGGCGCAGGATCCGCTCGAAGAAGTGAATTTGGGGGATGAGAACACGAAAAGAATAACCTACATAAGTGCAAAACTTAATCCAGGCCTCAAGCAGGAAGTGATCAAAGTCCTCAAGAGAAACAAAGATTGCTTCGCGTGAGACTATGATGAAATGCCTGGTTTAAAGAGGGAGTTAGTGGAGCACAGGCTTCCGATCAAGGATGGCAAGAAGCCCATCAAGCAAACTCCTAGAAGATTCGCACCAGCGGTTCTCACAAAGATCACAGCTGAGATCGAAAGGTTGCTGCGCTGCAGATTCATCAGAACCACAAGGTATGTCGAATGGTTAGCAAATATAGTACATGTTATTAAGAAAAATGGCTCTCTGAGAATTTGCATAGACTTTAGGGATTTAAATACTGCAACCCCTAAAGATGAGTACTCCATGCATGTGGCAGAAATGTTAATAGACTCTGCTGCAGGATTCGAATATTTAAGTATGTTAGATGGATACTCCGGGTACAATCAGATTTTTATTGCTGAAGAAGATGTTGCCAAGACAACATTTCGTTGCCCATGAGCCTTAGGCACCTACGAATGGGTAGTGATGCCTTTTGGTTTAAAAAATGCTGGGGCAACTTATCAAAGGGCAATGAATTCAATTTTCCATGATTTCATTGAAACCTTTATGCAGGTGTATATCGATGATATAGTCATCAAATCTATATCTGCAGAAACCCATTTGCATCATTTGAGCCAATCATTCGAACGAATGAGAAAACATGGCTTAAAAATGAACCCCCTTAAGTGTGCATTTTTTGTACAGGCTGGAGATTTCCTTGGCTTTGTGGTTCATAAAAAAGGAATCGAGATCAACCAAAATAAGACCAAAGCCATAATGGAGACGAAAGCACCTACGTCAAAAAGGGAGCTGCAATCTTTGCTAGGGAAGATTAACTTTCTCAAAAGGTTCATTTCGAATCTAAGTGGAAGAACCCAAGCTTTCTCTCCGTTGCTTCGTTTGAAGCAAGGCCAAGCCTTCGAGTGGAACGAAGCCCATCAGGAGGCATTTGACAAGATAAAAAGATATCTCTCTCAGCCTCATATCTTGTCTCCACCTTCATGGGGAAAGCCCATGAGATTGTACATATCCGCCTCTGAAGTTAGTATAGGTAGTATGTTAGCACAAGAAGATAGCAATGGCGTCGAAAGAGCCATCTACTATTTAAGTAGGGTATTGAATGATGCAGATACTAGATATAGCAATATAGAAAAGCTATGTCTCTGTTTGTACTTTTCTTGTATGAAACTTAAGTATTATATAAAGCCTGTTGATGTTTATGTTTCATCTTATTTCGATGTTATCAAACACATGCTTTCGAAACCAATAATGCATATCAGAATTGGTAAATGGGCTTTAGCCTTAACAAAATATTCTTTGACTTTCATGCCTTTAAGAGCTGTGAAAGGTCAAGTAGTTTCTGATTTCATTGTGGACCATTCACTAGTCGAAAAGACTGTCATGGGTTACGTTGAAATGCAACCTTGGAAATTATACTTTGATGGTTCGACCCATAGGGATGGTAGTGGTGTTGGAGTTCTTATAATATTTCCTGAAGGAATTCCAACAAAATTCAAGTATAAGTTAGATGGTCCTCGTTGCTCGAACAACGAAGCTGAGTACGAAGCGCTTATTATTGGACTTGAAGCTTTGTTGGAATTGGGGGCAACTAGAGTCGAAATTAAAGGAGACTCAGAGTTAGTGGTCAGACAAATAACAAAGGAGTACAAATGCATAAAGGAAAATCTGATGACATACTTCGTCATAGTTAATAGGCTACTGAGAAAATTCGAATACATGGATATTCAACATATACCAAGAATAGAAAACCAAGAAGCAAATGACTTAGCACAGTTCGCTTCAGGTTATAAAGTTTCTACCAAAAACTTTGAGGATTTGGTCGAAATAAGAAGTAGGGTTATGGCTATGAGACTCATACCATCAGATCTAGAGAATATAAAATTAGGTTGTGCTGATAAACAGGGATTCGAAGTACTATCCATAGGAACCTTATCAGATGCAGATTGGCGAAGTCCACTTGTGAGTTATTTAACAAATCCAACATTGAATGTTGATAGGAAGATAAAATATAGAGCATTATCATATGTCCTCATGGGAAATGAATTGTTCAAGAAGACCCAGGAAGGCGTATTACTGAAATGCCTAGGAGAAAGTGAGGCATACTTAGCATTGTCAGAAGTCCATAATAGGGCATGTGGGGCACATCAAGCAGGTCATAAAATGAAATGGTTGTTATTTCGATATGGCATGTATTGGCCCAACATGCTCAAAGATTGTATAGACTTTGATAAAGGGTGTGAAGAATGCCAGAAACATGCAGGGATTCAACATACTCCTGCAAGTGAGTTACATTCGATCATTAAACCATGGCCCTTTAGAGGATGGGCGTTAGATTTAATAGGAGAAATTAATACTGCTTCGTCCAAGGGACAAAAATATATTTTAGTGGGAATTGATTATTTCACTAAATGGATCGAAGCAATACCATTAATAGTTGCTGATCAAGAGGCTATTATTGAGTTCATACAGAAACAAATTATCTATAGGTTCGGATTACCAGAGAGTATAACCACAGACCAAGGTTCTGTGTTTACTGGTAGAAAGATGCAAGAATTTGCTCAAGAGATGGGGTTTAGATTACTAACATCAACACCATATTATGCTCAAGCAAATGGTCAGGTCGAAGCAGCCAATAAAGTGATAATAGGTTTAATTAAGAAACATGTTGGTAAAAAGCCAAGGAACTGGCACACGACTTTGGACCAAATACTATGGGCCTGTAGAACATCTCCTAAAGAAGCTACTAACACCACGCCTTTCCAACTAACATTTGGTCATGATGCAGTTCTACCAGTAGAAATTCATCTACAATCAGTTCGAATTTAAAGACAAAACGAGATCCCATCTGCATTATATTGGGAGATGATGATGAATGAGTTAGTGGAGTTAGATGAAGTTAGATTGCATGCATTGGAAATCCTAATGAGACAAAAGGAAAGGGTAGCCAGGGCATATAACAAAAGGGTGAAAGGAAAAGCATTCACTATTAATGACTTAGTTTGGAAAGTCATATTGCCCATGGACAAGAAAAATAAAACATTAGGTAAATGGTCACCTCATTGGGAAGGCCCTTTTCGAATAGTAAAGATATTTTCAAACAATGCATATGAAATCGAAGAGTTGGCTGATGATAAGTGAATCCTAAAGGTTAATGGGAAATATTTAAAGAAATATAAGCCACGCCTGCAGGAGATTCGAATAATAACAACATAATCGAAACATCATAAAGGAATGCCAAAATGGTAATATAGATTTCCAAAATGGCGTTGTTTGGATATTACAAACCAAGATTCAAAACTAATTAAATAAACAGAGATTTAAAAATAGGCATTGTTCCTCAATCTATCAAAAGTACTCCGAAAGGACTCAAGCCTTTGTTGAGTGAAGCGCCTTGCTCCTTCCAGGGTATCTACTTCTCCCTTAAGTTGCTCCGCTGCTTCCATTTCTGCAAGTCCTTTGTTGAGGAGCTCTTCGAACTGATTGCCAGCAGTATTGGTTTCATATGCCAATTATTGTTCTTGAGCCTCCTTAACCTTTTGTTGGAGCTCTTGAATTTGCTTTTCCCAGAGAAGAATAGACTGAGCTCGAGCTTCATAGTCAGTTTTGGCTTGCTTTATATGCATGGCTTGGTCTTCAGCTTCTTTAGAGAGCTTCGAAGCATGCTCATAAGCAGCGTCCATGGCAGTTCGTTTCTCCTGGACCTTTTTAGTAGCAAATTCGTCTTGAAGAAGACACCCAGTCACGTTATCTAACAAAGCTTGAAGATCGAATAATATGGTGCTGACTGGCAAAGAGCAGGTGGCGAGGTTAACTTGCGTAAGTAGCTCCTTCATGATATAGCAAGCTGTACTATCCTTCTTGAGCACTTCGAACAAGTCCACATCAAGGATTGTTCTCCTAATTTTGTTAAGGAGTACAACTCTATCATCTGAGGGCAATGGGTCGTTAGTCAAACTAGTACCAGCCCTAGCAAGAGGAGTGTCCCTTTGAGCTAGTTTAGCCTTCATATACCCAATTGGGTCATTTCGTCTTAGGAGAGCTAACTCCTCTTCAGTCATTCGAGATTGAGATGATTGAGGAAGTTCCATACGCAAGGGAGTCACATCCATCTTGACTTCCGTAGGCTCTTTGATCTGGTCACCATCACCTTCACTTTTTTCTTGCTCATTGCCTTCTTCATCATCAACCAGATCCACCACTTCGATATCATTGTTCTCACTGCTATTGACATCTGACTCTGTTCCGTCAGTCGAACCATTCTGGGCATTTTCTTCCTCGGATCCTTCCTCTGCAGATTCTTCGTTCTCTTGATCAGAATCATCCTTCTCCTCTTCAGCATGAATGTCCTTTGGGCTCTCTTGAAGGGTTTCGAGAGGAGACTTTGGAAGAGAAGTTTCTGGTAAAATCTCTGCAGACTCATGAGGTGTTGCTTGGTTCGTTTCTTTTAAAGGAGGAGAAGTGCTTTGGTCATCTTGTTGCTCTGAAGCCCCAGTCGGAACCGCCATGTTGGAGGATCCTTTGTTTTGCACCTGGTTACTGGAGTCCCCATGAGGAGGAGAGTTGATGGGAGCAGCAGTCTTTGATGGAGGAGTCGAAGTAGTAGGAGTTGGGTTCGAAATGTCCTACAGAGACAAATAATATTAAGAGCATGCACCAAGGTAATGAATAACTATTTTTGTTAAAGATTCGAGTTCAATTTACCTGTGGATTCTCAGAGGAAAGGTTATTATCTATATGTTCCAACATTACGTTGGAGGTCGAAGGTGGATTTTTGGATTTTGTTGAGGGAGCAACATCTCTGGAATCGAGTCCAGAAATGCCAGTTGGTTCAGCGCCTTTGGAAACTTATTTCTTCTGCTTCTTCTTCGAAGCGGTTGGTGAATCCCCTCCAGCATTGGGATTCTTCCCAGTAGTGCTCGATTTCCTTTTCTTCGGAGTGGTTGGTGGGAGTTTGTTAGTCTGAAAAGATTTAAACATGAGTTAGATCTAAATCATGGATTTCGATTTATTCGAAACATCAGGGCTAATTGATTACCTTTGGAGTTGGAACTATTGTTATTGCTGGTGTTGTTGTTGTTGCAGTAGTTGTTGTTGGTATGGCTAAGGGACCATCATCATTGGTTTCGACAGATTGTTGGGAGGTACTTCCTTCTTTAGACTTCGAAGCAACGAACTTTATCCTGATGGCTGAGAATCGAAACAATTAAGGTAAATGTTAAAAATGAAGAAAGTAAGAAACGTTTGGGATTTTCCCAAGCATTCGCACCTGCGCCTTGATCAGATATAATCGACATGGAAGAAAGGTCATAGCGAAGATGTCCTGGGAAATCATGGAGCCAATGACGAGCCCATGTCACAGTCTCAGATGGCTTTAGTTTCTTTTGAGATTTGTATTTGAACATCTCTTTGCAAGTTAACCACCAAGGGTATGGAGGAAACCAAGCCAGAGCCAGTTCTGAGGTAGGAAATCTAGGAAATTTAGGTGGATGCATTTCGAGTGCCAACCTATACCTATCCTCAGGTGACAACCCTGAAGGAAGTTTGAACTTAGAAATTTTTTCTTTAAATTTTTCCTTCAAGGTCTGGGATGCTTGATACACAGTGGTTTCCAAGCATGTAGGATCATAAGTTGTTTCGAAATAGTTCTGAAAAGCCATAATCTCTTTGGCGTGAGTGAACATACCTTTCTTGGAATGTACCTGCACATCGAACGCATCAGTTAGTTTCTGTTGAATGGAGAGGGTGTCGAACATATGAGATTGGTAGAACTTAGTCCACCATTCCAGAAAACCCTTCTCTGTGAAGTGTGTGGGTTCAAAAGGTAGTAGTTCGAATTGAGCGAAGTCTTGATATTGTTCTTGTTGCAGTTTGGCTTCTCTTGCTTTAAAGGTTCGACCAGAAGTAATGGCATTCTCTGTTTGGAACAGAGGTTCAGGGATTAACTGACACAGGCCAAATTGTCTGGAAACAAAGTTAGGTTGATAGGCAAAGAGGAAGATTTGATTCTTGGAAGGAGTGATTTGTGAGGAAATTAATCTAGGAAGCAAAAAGGCTTTCCAAATATCTTGAATTTCTTTACTTTTAACTGCTTCTGAAAGAGACATGGTGAACCATGATGGCCCATGAGTCCTTGAAGCAAAGGGTGCCATGGTCTCTTCAAATTTGTGTCTTTTGGAAAAAATCATGATGTAGTTTGAGAAAAGGACCTTGAAGTCATCTTTATCATCATTCGGGGTGAGTTTTCGCAACCTTGTACCTTCAATAATTCTATCCGCTATCTCTGGATCTTGTTCAACAATGGTGTCAGCAGTTGTTAATGAGGGTTCAAACATGGCATTAAGCCATAATTGGAGTAACCAGAAGGGGCCAGCTAGAAGGATGTTTTTGGGAGTATGGGATTTCAAACTTGAAACAGCTGATCTTAAGCTTTCGTAAAGATCAACAAGTAACAGTTCGCTCAAACATACCCTTCTATTCTCATGTAAGTCTCTAGCTAAAGGGATGAACCTGCTTGCTACCTGTAAGGACCTGCTACAGAATACGTATCTTGATAACCATAAAGTGAGAAAAGAAATATGCTCCACATCTGACACACTATCTCCTTCAGTGTGGTAATGGCTAATGAATTTGGAAAAACTGGCTAATTTGACATCGAAGTCAATAATGCTTGAGTGTTCTTCATTACCAGGGATATAGGTTTCTCCTACTGGTGACAAACCAGTGATGGCTGCTATATCGAAAAACGTGGGTGTTATCATTCCCCCAGGGAGATGAAAGGTGTTGTAGGTGCTATCCCAGAAATATAAGGATGCAAATAACAGTGGATGACTATAGGTGAAGCCTGGTTTCGATAACTTAATCAGATTATAGATTCCTAATTCCTCCCATTGCTTGGATTTCTTGGCTTCTACTTTGGTGAGCCAGTTTTGGTAAGCTATGTCAGAGGTAGGGCAGGATCGAAATGGTTTAAAGTTGCTCTTCACATAGTCTAACACAAAGGGATCTTTTGGGGGAACGGTTGGAGTTTCTATAGGATTCGAATCAGAAGACTCGCCTATCTTAGGGATATCCATCTTATTAAACAAGGGTTTAAAGTTGTAACAGACAGGGAAGATTTTTCTAGTATCTTTCAAGATTTCAAAAACTGTAAGAGGACCCATTAGAGCAAACCTCTTTCCAGCAGCGTTAGTTGGAATCAATACCTGAGAGGCGTAGAGCATTTCCTTTTCCTTGGAGATCATTTGGGGGATAAGCACAGATTGACCTTGATAGGTACCGACCTTGCTTTCCATAATTGTTCCTGTGTTCTTGCTTTTCTTCTTGGAAGTTTTCTTCAGTTGGGATGATGTTATTGAAGACATTGTTGAAGATTGTTGGAAGTTTTAGGGTTTTAGTAAGAGGAGAGGAAGAAAAAGTTTCGGAATATGAAAAAAGAATAAAAGACTAAGTTGATTAGTTTTTATAGTGTGGAAGTTTAAACATACACTAAGTGAGACTAGGATACGTGGGAGTCGTGGGTTTGATTGAGGAGGAGGTGGCGTAAAGGCTGATATTGGTAATAAGCGTGATTAATAATAATCATTGTTTTATAACCGCACCATGCTGTGAATACTGATTCAAGACGGTTAAGAAATCCAAGAGGCGTCGTGATTGACGTGATTGAAGTCATACACAGTAAATGTTATGATTACTCAAAAGTCACATCAAAATCTTGCAAATATATTTAAAATAAGTGTTTCTCAAAGGATCGAAATATATATTTTAAAGGGGCATTTTGTTGGTTGAAGATTTTGATGATACAGTTTGAAATGAAGCAATATGGATGTTTTGTTGGAATAAAGCAAAATGTTACAGTTCAGAATGGTAGAAGCGGTTCTTCGATCGGACATGTCAAAGTTCGGAGCTTCGAGTGACAGTTGTGAAGATATATTTAAGAAGCCTCGAAGTGGTAACAAGACTGTATCTGTGAAATGAGTTCGAAGCGAAGATTGCCAAGGCATTTGAAATTCAAACGCGAGCGGGATGTTAGAATTCAAATATATATGCGCTGGAGCGTTCGAAGACGCGTGGAAGCTAGAGAAGAGAAGTGTTCTGCATGTTCCAAACGTGGTAGAATCTTATAAGCAAGACCGTTATGGTCGAAGTAGTATAAATAGAAGTCTTAGTATTAGGATTTCGTGTGTCATATCTATTGTACAAAATTCAGTAAACATTCAAAATACCACATGGATAGGGAAACGAATGCTCGAACAATGTACGTATGATAACACCAAACATTTATAATTCAGTAAAACTCTTTATCTTTTCCAGTCTATCTTCCATTTTTCATGTCAATGTCATTCAAATACCTTTACATTCAAAGCCATTTACACATTTCTTGCATTTAAACGTTTTTCTTCTATTCGAATTCTTTACATTTCAGAAACTCTTTTACATTTCATGCTTTTATATTCATGTTTTTTACATTAAAGTCTTTACATTCAAAGTCATTTACTTATTTCTGCATTTAAACATTTCTTTGCAATCGAATCTCTATTCATTCAATTCAGTTTCGTATTTCTTTACTTGATCATGTCATTAGATTCTTTTAACATGGTAATCGAAGTGAATTAAACGTCTATAAAACATTCTAAATACAAATCCTAACTATGAATATCAGCTTTGCAATTAGATTTATCCAAACGACCAATACCCCATAGGATCAATCTAGTCGATCCTGCAAGTTACCAGAGAGATTAAATAACAGTCATTAAGATTATTTGATAGTTTGGAGGACTAGCGATTGTTTACCAGAAATCACTGTAAACACATACACATCAATATACTCGTTCCTTAATTCACAGAACTAACAAAGACGCCCGCTTCACTCATAAAATGGGACCGCACTCAAAGGAATCATTCACCACATAATTTAAATGTAACACTCATAATTGGTGTTTAAAAAAGTGGTTCCCAAATGCTTATTTTTGCATCATAACAAACTTATAGAAGATATAGGAGACTAAGAAGATGTCTGGTTACCATTACGGGACGATACTACACTCCACGAGAGAAATTAAAAACTCGGGGAAGTAGCTTCCACGCTAAGTACAGTCTGTCTCGCGCTAAGTCCGACCTAGAACTTTTATTTTCTTCCAATTCTAGGAAAGTGCACTAAGCGCGGCCGGTTTGTGAGTTTTTCAAATAAAAACCAAAATGAATACAGTTATGTCCTTGGGTTCAAAAACCCCATTTCAAACTTCAATCTCAGTTACCAGAGCAATAAAATACGAGCTTCAGGTTAGACACATGTTATTCATCACTAAAAACTAACATGCATCATCAATTTCTCAACCTAGTCCTTAGACCCCAATTTCATACTAATCCCTTAAAACCCCAAGTCTCTAACTACGAGACTCACCATAGAGAGAAGGATGAAGAGCTACGGAAATCAGAATGGATAATGAAGAAGATGAGTTGATAGTTTGCATGCAAGAGACGATGGAGCTTTAATAGTTTCTCCATTCTCCTTCTTTCCACGCTTCTTTCTCTCTTCTACTTCTAAAATTCGAATTTGTTATAATACAAAACATAAGCAATTGCCGAACAACTCCTATATTTCGCTTAAGTGGTAAATTGGCCACTGAGCCCTCCAATTATGCACTAATGACTACAAAGTCCTTAGTTATAATCCAACTAAATAGAAAATATACATTATTTTCATATTAGAAAAATGGAATATTATGCGATTAGATTGGGACGGCTACTTGCGGTTTTCTTTGGTTTTGACGGGGGATTTGTTCAAGATCTCAGTGATATGGTTCATGGTACCGGTGTGAGCATATGTTTCAACCAGATTATATTGTATCGTGGTCGTGTTTGCCATAAAGAATTGCCACCACAAGGATCGAGCGGTAACCGTAACTCAAGTAGAAGCAGCGGGAGAAGGGGAAGTCCATTTTCTTTTGTGGCCTTTTGGCTCTTCTAATTCTAAAAGTACCGATAGTTCAATGGAATGATGCGAATTACTCGAGTGAAACCGTAGGACAGCTGATTCTACCGGTCTGTATTTGTTTTCTAATGGCATCAACTGTTTTTTTGTACATACAGTTTGAATTACACGTATTGTTTGGTTTAATATTTGTGTTAATATTTGATTATGTCACAGTAATATTTTACTTGGCATTAAATATGATTGCAATGTTGATAATGTGAAATTGATGCAATTTAATGCTCTTTTTCCCATTCATTTATAATAGCTATGGTGCATTAAAAACTAGAATGCATGAAGTTAAGTTGTGAGAGTGCTCCACTAATGACCTTAATATAGAGAATGCATGGAAAAGACCTCACAATCTGAAATGAAACAACCCACTAATGAATAGTGTGTTAATATAATAAACCATAAACATTTATACATTCAATGCCCATGAATTTCATTTTCTCTATACACCTTTCCTGAAACATGAGAGTTTGTTGGTTAGAGATCTCTATATTGTACAATCTCTTACATTGAATCCTTAGTCATAGTGAGCATAAAAACTACAATACACTTTTGTAACAGAGGCAAACTTAGTCAGTAACCATATGCTAATTCTGTTCATATCTATTAATTTACCAGCTGTGAGTATCAAAGGCAAATTGTATGGAAGAGGCTAGAGGTATAGAAATTACAGTCTAATTCCCATATCGTATATTGAAGAAAGGTTTTTAGTGTTTATAATACTAGTTCATGCAACTTGTCTTGATTTAAAAAATGTCTATGTTATCCACAAGAGGTGAGTCCATAATATTTCTTTTAAGTATTAATTATTAAATAATTTATAAAATAACATAATGAAAATTATTAATTAATTTATTAGTTAATAAAAATTATAAAAAATAACATAATTAAAAATATTAATTAATTTATTAGTTAATAAAAATATTAATTAATTTAAAAAATGACATAATTAAAATTATTAATTAATTTTTCTAAAAATAATTATTAATTAATATATTAATTCAATCATCGATGTCACATAATTAAAAATAATATAATAACCTCCATCATCGTGTTATGTAAACAAAATTGGAGGGAGACCATGAAAATTTCAAATTTAATAAAGTTTAGACACAAAAAATGTAGCTTTTAAAATAGGAGAACTAAAACTTGAAAATAAAGAGATCGAAAGTGCATTTAATCAACAATATATAAGAACAAAAATATTGTTGATTCAATTATTTCAATAATTATACCAAAACAAAAATAATAGTTATAGAGGAAAAAAATTATTTTCTTAAAATAATTTGTTTTCTTATTATTTACATTTTTTTTACATTTTGATAAAAAAAAAGTGTATATCTCACCCGTACCGTGTGAACGGAAGGATAATCATACCAAAAAAGAAAATAAATTAACACGTACGTGGGTTGTATTACTAACTTTTCATTTTTTATTATATTTTAAAAAATAATCCAAAATTTAATAAATAAGGCATTAAACTTAATTCTTTTTGATAATTTTCTATATGAATTTTTATGTAAAATTATTTACTTATTGAGTTTCAACTAATTCTAATTTTAGAAATTAATTTTCTCATTTTTTAAACGTTATAAACACTTTTATTATTACAACTCTATCAATCTTAAAAAAATTATTTTTTATTTATTTTTTCACTTTTTTTATAAAGTATGTATTTAATAATTTTTTTTAACAATGGTTGTTTTTTTAAAAAATTAAACAATTATCTTTCGGACTATTTTTTTTATACTTTTTTTCAATAATATTTTGATATTTACTAATTTATTTGAATTTCTATTTTCGTTTCGTTTTTATTTTATTTTATTATATTTCTAAAACAAAAGCGTGCGTACCATAATAGTATGCACGAGTAACACATCAATACCGTGTCAATTTACGGGTAATCATACTAAAATTCGTCCGAACACACAAATTATTATATTTATTGTACTATTAAAGAAAATAAAAATATATATTTAAAATAATATATGAATTCAAACATGAAAAAGTAATTTTTTTTATTACTTATATTATAAATATTCTTATTTTTTATATTATTTTTAATTTAAGATTTAATTTATTAAAATAATCTATGAAAAATGAAATATATATTAATGATATAATGGTAAAATAAATTTATTTTTATTTTAAAAATATGTTTTTATTTTAAAAATAATAAAAAAATTTGATAAAATAATTTTGTTTTTCTTATTTATAATTTTTTTATAGTTTAAAAATAAAAATTTGTGTATCACACCAGTACTAATAACAGTGGAAATGCATGAATATCCAACTAGTTTTACTAGTTTTATAACAGGTAATAAAGATAATTCTTAGACTTTGAACGACAATTTAGGATGTGGCCCTAAAAGAAATTATTAACATGGAGAAAGCACAAAACGTTTTGTTATCTCTAAAAAGAAATTATTAACACGGACAAAAAGTTTTCTATAATAACAGGTTGGCTATGTCTAAGTTCAATTATTATACTTTGAATGTATAGTCTCAAACTTTAAAGATCCTGTTGTGACAATATTTTCAAATATATAAATTCAAAATTGTTGACATTTTCTAACAATATGATTTGTTTTATTTTGAGATTTCATAATTGTTAACACTTGAGCAGAGAGCATTCAAGTTGACCGTCAAATTGAAATGTAATTCTAAAGTAGTTATAGATTCTTCTGATGTAGAATACATAAATGTACATTTTACATTTACATATTTAGTTTAGTGAAACATATCCTAACTGATTTTAGCAATATAAATTTGAATGCTTATTATCTTTGAATACTTCATCATAATTGTGCTTATGCCATAAAGGATCTTACCAGAATTCTTTTTATATGTATTGTAATAGAAGCTAATGCTATCAAAATTATATTCTCTGAACAAGCTAGCTCTTCTAATTTACATTTCTCTTCCACCAAGCTGCATGACCAACAAATTATATGCTTTTCTATTTGGTGGTCTAAACTAATTACTAACCCTCTATTAGATGAAAACTTTTATGTAAGGTAACTAAGATGACATTAAAGCTTCAAAAAGAAAAATTAGGATCGGGAGAACATTGACAAATTGAATAAGTCCGTGTGCGTCAAACATTAATAGAGATATTCATTGTTGTTATAATTGTATGAAGTCGGTTTGTAACACCTCATATATATATTAGGATAATACGTATATGACATAATAACAGTAAAAGAATGTCATACATAAGCAATGGAAAATAAGAACATGTATTAGTACAATTTTACAAATCGCTGATAATGTCATGGTTAAAATGATACAAATCTAAAAGTACTAATACATATCCGTGGTACATGAGCTAAATAAGCAAAAAAAAAAAAAGAACATCGCTAACAAGCTAAGCCATCTTACCCTTGTCACGATCCTGCATCGAACAATGTGAAAAATAATAATTGTAATAGGGTGAGATTACTAAATCTCAGTGAACCTCCCTATCTTAAGGGCTCGCTCGTTCTACAGGGTGCATGCAACAATACGGATTCACTGCAAATCTGGATTTCTTCGTACGACTAGGTACAAATACACAATAAAGTTACATCATCATTGGAAGTCCCATAAATATCAAATGAAGCAATAACAAACTCATAGTCAAATACAAAAAAGTACGCAGACCCATACCCATGTACGAGGAATCCAGAAGTACGTTAATGCCCCTTACAAGGTTACACTATCACACCCTAGGTGAGTTACACCTGTGCATCACATCAAGAGACTAGCTTCAGTCATAGCACGACGGTTTGGATCATTCCTAAATTGAATTAGATCTGTGGTAAGTCTAACAGTGACATTTTCTGATGAGGCGTCATAACTCATCTGTCATCCAAACGCACGTGATTAATTGCCAGTGCAAAAATGCCATCTTCACAACATGAGTCCACCTAGAGAAAGTCTAATGGTTTTGCCTATGTGCACTACGCAAAAAATAAGCTTTAGCAGCACACATACGAAAGCGCTTTTAGGAAAAAGCGCTGCTGTAGGTATTAAAAAAAATTCGCTTAAAAAAAGCGCTTTCAAAGGGTACCTTTAGAAAGTGCTTTTCAAAAGCGCTGCTAAAGGTCACTCTTAGAAAACGCTTTTTGAGAAGCGCTGCTAAAGGGTGTCTTTCAGAGGGAACCTAAGAAAGCGCTTTTCAAAAGCGCTGCTAAAGGTCAGCCTTAGAAAGCGCTTTTCAAAAGCGCTGCTAAATCTGGCCTTTAGAAAGCGCTTTTAAAAGCGCTGCTATAGGGTATGCTACGAAAGCGCTTTTTTATGTAAAAGCGCTGTTATACATGACCATTAGAAAGCGCTTTTAAAAGCGCTTTCGTAGGTTGTTTTATAATAAATTTTATTGTTTTTGATTAAAGGTGTGTTCGTACTGTGGCTGTTGTGTTTCCTCTCTTCCAACGTCCCAAACCCTTTCGTTCCTGTTCCTTCTTCGTCCAAAGCGCTTTTCACGGTAGCTCTTTCCGTTCAATCGCCACCATCGTCAACTCTCATCGCCGCCGCACTCGTTCCTCTCTTCACAAGGTTCGTACTGTGGTTTTCGTTGATTATTATTTTCTTCTCATTCACAGTGTATTGGTTGTTGTTGTTGTTTGATGATTTTTGAATGTTTCCTAAAACCCTTTGATGATTTTCTAATGATGTTATTAATATGTTATTTCATTTTGAGTTAATCTTGAATGAATTAAACTTGGTGTTGATTTTGATTGTTCCTAATTTTGTTTTAAAACATGTTGGCTTTGAATTTGTGATGACATTGTGTGATTTGGTTTTGAATGACGAACTCGGTTATGATATTGTTGTTTATCGTGTGCACATGGAACACTTGTTTGAGATGAGTTTTATTGAGCATTATTAGGATTACATAGTTGTTTCCCGGAATTTGGTTTGGTTGATTTTAGCTTACTTTGAGCTTGATTTTTCATATCATGAACTTGAATTGGATAAGAGCTTGAATTTTTGGTTCCCGTTAGGTGATTATGTTTTAAAAGTTATTGAGCGTTTATTGAATAATCGGGCACAGAATATATTCTTAGAAGCCATAGTGACATACAAAATTCTTGTTTCATTGATTAGCAGGCACAGTTAGTGTTTCTCATTCACACTAGTTGGACGGCAGGTAATTGTGATTCCCGATTAAGGCTCTCTGTCTTTTGATGTTTGTTTAATGTGTTTTGGAAATTAATCGGTTTCTTTAACTTCTTCAGGACCTTCCGATTCAGAGCAACGTATCTCACCGGAGAACTCAAACGTGTCAAATCGTCAGAAAACAAGAGAACCGTCAGGTGATTGTTTCTTCTTTTCAATCTATACAAAATATTTTGTCCTTTTTGTTTATTACAAAATGTCGTATCAGAAAACATATCTTAGACTAAAATGAGGCCATGCCATATATAAGAAACATATGAAGTTTGGTATAGGGTAGCCCTTGAGTTTGATGAAACAAGGGTGTACTAGTATATAAGAAACGGACATGTAGAGGGTTGTGCTAATGATGTTGTGTTGTGTTAGTGAATGGTGGTGGAAATTATGATTCATTAACAAACGGGGTTACCCATTTCACATTACCATTCATTATTATGTATCTATATATCTATATCTATATGTATATTTAATTAGAGATAATGTAAAGTGATTAATTAACTTGTTAATGAGATGGATAAAGAAACAAAAACAACTTTTTAAGGTAACAGAATGCATGCTTATATAAAATTGTGAGAGTTAAGAATTGTGATTAGTGATGTAATCATAAAATGTGATTAGTTGATAGAATAAAATGAATTTAGTGAAAAGTATTGAGTATTGGTTTTGTTATATGGTTGTGCAAGAGCAAGTGCAAGTTTTGAGTATTGGTTTTGTTTTCTAACTTATCATTTAGCTCAGATTGACTCAGAAACCGTAAACCATGGATAAGACATGGATGTATTCCAATCGATTGTCGAAAGAGTACGAGAACGGGGTATCAGAATAGGTTAAGTTTGCTGTTGCGCACGCCGAAGACCCCGGTCGAATGACATGTCCTTGTTTGTGTTGTTGTTATGGGAATCGGGTTGACGCGGTTCAGTTGGCATCGCATCTAATACGGTATGGAATTGATAGAAGTTATACATGTTGGAATATGCATGGTGAGAAAAGTGACGGGAATGATGAATCGGGGGATAATAGGACCTATGCTTCAAACGACAATGGCACAGATACATACGATTATGATCGAGTTGAAGATATTGCAGAAGCGCTTGAAGAAGATCTTAATGATTGTCCCAAAATGTTCGAGAGGTTGGTAAGTGATGCAGAGAAACCGTTGTATAATGGTTGTACAAAATTCACAAGATTGTCTGCGGTATTAAAGTTATACAACTTAAAGGCGGGCAATGGATGGTCGAATAAAAGTTTCACAGAGTTATTAGCCCTTATGAAAGATATGCTACCAGAGGATAATGTTCTCCCCAATCGAACATATGAGGCCAAAAAGATGTTGTACTCTATTGGCATGAGCTATGACAAGATACATGCCTGTCCAAAAGATTGCGTTTTGTTTCGAAACGAGTATGCATCGTTAAATGAGTGTCTTAAATGCGGTGCCCCTCGATATAAGAAAAAGTTGTCTCCGGCAAAAGTCTTATGGTATTTTCCTATAATTCCGAGATTTAGACGGATGTATCATAGTGAAACCGATTCAAGACACTTAACTTGGCATGCAGATGAAAGAATTGTTGATGGAAAGTTTCGACATCCGGCAGATTCACCACAGTGGATGAAAATTGATAATGATTATCCTGAATTTGGAAAAGACGCAAGAAACCTTCGCTTGGCATTGTCTACTGATGGAATGAACCCACACGGTATTCAAAGTATCTCGCATAGCACATGGCCTGTAATTCTTATGATTTATAACCTACCTCCGTGGCTATGTATGAAGCGTAAGTACATGATGTTATCTATGTTAATTTCTGGGCCTAAACAACCAGGAAATGACATAGACGTATATTTGGAACCTTTAATCGAAGATTTGAAGATTTTTTGGGAGAACGGTGTGGAGGTTTATGATGGGTATAGGAAAGAAAGTTTCAACTTGAGGGCGATGTTATTTGGAACAATTAACGATTTTCCAGCCTACGGAAATCTATCCGGGTATAGCATTAAAGGTGAAAAAGTGTGTCCTATCTGTGAAGATGGAACCGATACGATGCGATTGAAACTTTGTCAGAAGAATGTCTTTCTTGGTCATCGTAGATTCTTAAATTCTAAACATCAATATCGTGGATGGAGAAAAGCGTTCAACGGAGATACCAAACAACGTAGAGCTCCGCCTGGATTGACAGGTGATCAATTATTTGAAAAGGTGAAAGATGTGAGTATTCAGTTTGGCAAGCCTTTTTCACATAAAGTTGTTACAGGTGGGTGGAATAAGAGGTCGATTTTTTTTGAATTGCCATATTGGAAATCTTTGTACGTAAGACATTTTCTTGATGTTATGCATATTGAAAAAAATGTATTTGACAGTGTTATTGGTACGTTACTCAATATAAAAGGGAAGTCTAAGGATGGTCTTAAAGCAAGGGAGGACATGGTAGAGATGGGAATAAGAACTGAATTGGGACCCGTGAAAAAAGGAACACGAACATATCTACCACCTGCTGTTTACACTCTATCCAGAAAGGAGAAAAAAATATTGTGTAAGTTCCTAAGTGAGGTTAAAGTTCCAGAAGGCTACTCATCAGATATTAGAAGACTTGTGTCTATGCAAGACCTCAAGTTAAAGAGTTTAAAGACGCATGATTGCCATGTTATAATGGAACATTTTCTACCGATAGGTATACGTTCTATTCTTCCAGAAAAAGTAAGAAGCGCAATAACTAAACTGTGTTTTTTCTTCAAGTCAATTTGCAGCAAGGTGATCGATCCTGAGATCTTACCAACATTGCAAAAAGAAGTAGTTGTTACTTTGTGTGATCTTGAAATGTATTTCCCTCCCTCGTTTTTTGACATAACGGTTCATCTTGTCGTTCATCTTGTCAAAGAGACACAACTGTGCGGACCAGCTTATATGAGATGGATGTACCCTACTGAACGTTATATGAAAATATTAAAAGGGTATGTGAAAAACCAAAGTCGACCAGAGGGTTGTATTGCTGAACGATATATTGTTGAAGAAGCGATTGAGTTTTGTACTGAATATCTGTCAAATGTTCAATCAATTGGACTCCCCAAATCTCACATTGTTGAAAAAAAAGAAGGTAAGAAGCTAATTGGAAATAAAGTTGTGACAGTATCAATGGTCGAACGGGATCAAGTGCATTTGTATGTTCTTCATAATGAGCTTGAAGTTGAGCCGTATGTTGAAATTCACAAGGGCGTTCTTCGAGGTTTAAATCCGAATAGAAATGAGAATTGGATTGTACGAGAGCACAATCGAAGTTTCATACCATGGTTTAAGGAACATATTTATTCAAAGTATCGTTCAGATCATGCTTCAGTAACAGAAAGATTGAGATGTTTAGCATACGGTCCAAGTTTAATTGTGTTTTCTTATAGCGCATATGCAATTAATGGATACACATTTTATACCAAAGAACAGGATGACAAAAGTACTATGCAAAATAGTGGTGTCACCTTGATCGCTGAAGCAATGCATATATCAAGTGTGAAGGACTTAAACCCAAAATTTGCAAACCTGTCATATTTTGGGGTTATCGAGCGCATTTGGATGTTTGATTACGAGAAGTTTCAGATTCCTATATTTGGTTGCAAGTGGGTTGAAAATAATAATGGCATACGAATGGATAAGTCAGGTTTTTTGCAAGTGGATCTTAATAGGGTGGGGTACAAAGATGAGTCTTTCATTCTAGCCTCTCAAGCTAAACAAGTGTTCTATGTCAATGATCCGACAAGTACGAAATGGTCTATAGTGCTACTATCTAACAAAGTAATTGATGAAAGCATTGGAGATCAAAGTGATATTGGTGTTGACATTGAATCTTTAACCATAACTGATCAAAATGATAATGAATCATGTATTAGAAACGATCATAATGAGGGTATTTGGATCAATCCAACTGTCCGCGTTGTTAAGAGACAAGTAGAACACATTCCTACCAAGAAAAGAAAGAGACCTTAGTGAAAAGGGTAATAGTATATATAACTTGCCATTTCATTTTTATATTTGTCATTTCATTTTAATTTGCCATTTCATTTTTATTTGTCATTTCATTTTTATATTTGTCATTTCATTTTTATTTGCTATTTCATTTATATTTGTCATTTCATTTTAATTTTCCATTTCATTTTTATTTTTCATTTCATTTTTATATTTGTCATTTCATTTTTATTTGCTATTTCATTTATATTTGTCATTTCATTTTAATTTGCCATTTCATTTTTATTTGTCATTTCATTTTTATATTTGTCATTTCATTTTTATTTGACATTTCATGTTTATTTTTTTTCATTATTACAGGTCAAATGGCTAGTAATCAAGATAACGCAAAAGATGCAAATGCTCCTGAAAATACTCAAGAAAATACTTCAGAAAAAGATATTACACGAGGTATAACTATTATGAGGGGAATCATACATGATAGAGATAGAGGAGTAACATATAATGTAGAATGGAATGATAATGACCAATTAATTGGGTCTAATGCTGCAAAGTTGACAAGCTACATTGGTACGCTTGTTCGTATACACATTCCGATCACCACTCCTAGATGGAAAAGAGGAGAGTTGGATGAGGCTAAGGAGAAAGTTTGGACTGAGATAAAGGTACATATATGGTTTTTGTTATTTGCTTTATCTTGAAGATAATATGTGTTTAAATTTCTTTTACTAACACACTTTATGCGTATGTTTTTTTGTAGAGGTCTTTTAACATTGAAGATATCCGTAAAAAGTATATAATGGATTTGGCTGGAAAAAGACACAGAGGGTGGAGAACATTTTTAACCAACAAGTATCTTAAAGATGATGAAGGAAATTTTCTTGAAGAGGATCCGGAACGTCCAAAGAAATATGAGAACTTCATTACACCTGAAGAATGGGTTGGTTTTGTAGGCCAAAGAAGAGATGAGAATTTCAAGAAAGTGAGTGCTATAAATCACGAGAGAGCGTCAAAACCCGCATATCCATACAAAAAAGGGCGTTTGGGATATGCTCGCTTAGAGGAAAAAATTGTAAGTAAATATAAACTCTATGATCTTATTAATTCTCTCAATGTGTTATATAGTTGATGATCTTAAGACTTCCGTCATTGCGTAGTTAGAAGAGACAAAAAGTGATGCAACATCACTACCGACACATTTGTTGTGGAAGGAAGCCCGTGTGGGTAAGGATCAAGTTGTTAATCCCGATATTCAACATGTGTATGATGAATGTGTAAGTATAAGATTGTGTCTTTAGTTAAATCAATTAATGTTTATTAATATTTAAGTAATTTTTTATCTCCACTAATAATTTTTTATATGTAATTGAATTACAGGAGACCTTGTCCCAATCGGTATCCCCAGGTGAGGATCCTCACGATACTAGGAGCGTACTTAGTTGAGCACTAAATATTGCTGAGTATCCGGGTCGGGTGAGGGGTAAAGGTCATGGTGTGACTCCAACCTATTTGTATAAGCATCTAAGGAGAAGAAATCCTAGCAATGCAGAAGTGATGCAAACATTGCAGGATTTACAAGCTCAAGTTCGTGAATTGCAGAAGGATAAAGAGAGATATATGGCGGAAAAGAGCAGTTCACAATTGAAAGAAACTAGTGACAAAGCTAGTATCAACTGTCAGCATAAATTTCCCGAGGTAATTTTCAATATATATCCGTTATTACTATAGAATATTTTTAGTCACTTCTAACGATTATTATTGGTTTAGGGCATTTCATCTTGCCAGCTATACCTATCGTCACCGACTTATCGACTAGTTGGCAAGGGAAAAGTCCATAACAGTTCGAGAGATTTACTTCATAATAGACCGCTTCCGGATGGTCACATGAAAGTATCGGTTGACATTGCTTTAGATATGGATGCATTGCTGCCGGTACCTGACATTGTTGCTGAGACCACATTGCTGCGAGATGCAATTAGATCCTTTGTTGCATGGCCATCCGCCCTCATTTTCATAGATGATCAGGTATGTTGAAAACAATTATGAATCTTTAAGTCTTCAACTGTCAGTTCTGACCTCAATTATTTCCACGGTAATTATAGACTCCTACAACACCCGCATCTAAGGGTAAAGGGATTTTACGACACGACGAGTCTGACGTATCACCAAAAGAGGTACGTTTAAAGTGTTAATTATATGATCCGAATAAAAAACTGCATAATTTTATAATTTAACCGAGTTTATATGATTTTTAGGTACCTTTTCATGGATCACAACAAGTGAGCCAGAAAATCGTTGGCG
This sequence comes from Vicia faba, assembly GCA_948472305.1. Taxonomy (NCBI): domain Eukaryota; kingdom Viridiplantae; phylum Streptophyta; class Magnoliopsida; order Fabales; family Fabaceae; genus Vicia; species Vicia faba. Next base: position 1,718,485,912 of record OX451736.1, on the reverse strand, counting down.
TACCACCCAAGAAAAGGGTGCCTACTAGATTTTTCCCTCGATACCGGCAGTGTCTTGAAACAATAGTGGGAACAACAAATTTGATGGATGGTGGTATTCGTCAAATTGATATGGATCAAGGTATTTTTGGTTTTCCTTGCACAAAAATAATTGGATATGAGGACGTGGAACAGATTTTCCGTCATAAAGAATTGGGCGTCCGTATTATGCACGCATACATCCGGTAACCCCATCTTTATATTATGTAATTAGCTGAAATCTTTTTTAAACATTTTCAATGAATATACTCTAATATTAATTATGTTTTTATTTAAGGCTGTTATATGACAAATTGATGCGCGGGAATCAATTGTCAAACAGATTCCATTTTGTGTCTTCCTCCCGTGTCAGCGGAGCGACAATTGGTAGGGAACCAGATTCAGTAAGAGAGCACTTAGTCGAAAGATTCATGACAACTGGCAATACAGAAAGCTTATATCTTTGGGCGTATAATACTATTCCTACAGGGTTAGATTTTCATTCTAAATTCATTTTAATATTTGTAATTTTTGCGTAGAAAAATTTCTTCTAAACTGTTGTTTTAATTTATAGATGTCACTGGTTGTTGGTTGCTATCGATCCTATAAAAGAAGTGGTCTATTATCTGAATTGGGTTGACGGTGATTGGACAAATTATCCGGATATGAAGTTAATGATTGATACGTAAGTGAGATTATTCTAAATATTTATGTGTATTTATGTATTTAATTATTTCTGTGACATTGTTCTAAATATATATTTTTATTTTGTTAGAGCGATACAAGTATTCCGGTGTCAAAGAGAAGCTCGGGTACGACGGTCTAAATCAAACAACATTAATTGGATCAAAGTGCAGGTATATTAATTTCCACTATTTTGCTTATAATATTTACGCTATTTGATAAAACAATACAACTATATATTCTTATTTGTTTTTCTATGTAGTGTCCTCAACAGCAAAACGGTATAGATTGCAGATACTTTGTTATGCGGTTTATCAAAGAAATCATTCAACTGAATCAAATAGAGATTCCAGTCACGGTATGAATTTATAACTTACAATTTGTTTTATTATTTCTCGGATATTCCATATAATTTTTTACTTTTAACTAAATCATGCATATTATGTTTTCTTATGTAGTACTTCGATGAGTACAAATGTGCATATTACACGAAACTTCAGTTGGAAGAAACCAAAGAGGAGTTGTGTCAATATTTTATTGAACAGAGAATAATATAAGGACTAGTTTAGTTGTTGTTAGGGTTGATTTTGTAAGACTGATTTTGAGTTAGAATACTGATAACAATGGTTTATATATAATTTGAGATACAAACATAATTTATGATTGATTTTGAGAAATGAAAGTTTCTTGTTTATGGTTTCTTGTGTTATACTTGTGTACTAAAGTAATTGATAGAATAAAATGAATTTAGTGAAAAGTATTGAGTATTGGTTTTGTTATATTGAGTATTGGTTTTGACTCAGAAACCGTAAACCATGGATAAGACATGGATGTATTCCAATCGATTGTCGAAAGAGTACGAGAACGGGGTATCGGAATTACAATGCATTACTGTTATTTATGAATTACAGGTTATGGCAACTGGTTTATATAAATAATATGCTGCAAACAATGCAGGTATATGAATTATATAAATAATACCTCTAAAAAAACACCCTATGAAAGCGCTTTTTGGAGAAAAGCGCTTTCATAGGTAGACCTATGACAACGCTTTTTCACATAAAGCGCTTTCATAGGTAGACCTATGACAACGCTTTTCCAAGAAAAAGCGCTGCTAAAAGACAACCTATGAAAGCTTTTTTCCAAAAAAAGCGCCACCAATGAAAGCGCTTTTTCATAAAAAAGCGCTGCCAAAAGCCTACTTAAGAGAGCGCTTTTTAGAAAAAGCGCTGCCAAAAGCCTACTTAAGAGAGCGCTTTTTAGAAAAAGCGCTGCCATAAGGGTACTAAAGAGAGTGCTTTAAAGAAAAAGCGCTGCCATAAGGGTACTTAAGAGAGCGCTTTTTAGAAAAAGCGCTGTCATAAGTAGACCTATGAGAGCGCTTTTCATTAAACAAAAAGCGCTGCTAAAACCTTTAGCAGCGCCACCTTAGAAAGCGCTTTTAAAGGCCAAAAAAGCGCTTTCGTAGGTCTTTTTTGGCGTAGTGGTGACACCATTAGAGGTGAGTTAGATATCCACGAAGTGATATTTCCTACTTGACATCACAACCCCATCATACCAAGCATACAATGTTATTTACTGCTGGTGGAAACGCCTCACATGGACCCACACAAGCGCATCAAATTGGCAGCTCAGGTGTTTTTGATATACCCAGATCACATAGCATCCCAGATCATATAGCAAGGCACAAACTAAAGATTACACATTGTTAGTTGTGGTCATAAGTGATTTACTTCCTGGTAGTAGGCCTACTTCGGTTCTAGCATACATCCATTGAGATCGCACAGCACGGTACATACCGAGATCACGAAACACGGTACAATAACATAACATATTAAGCTATACAAAATTTTTATCTCAACATTCAACCAGAACGACGGGAAACAACAATGATCACATAATATCATTAGTCAAATAATACATTCTCATCATATACAAGTATTATCAATCATTCTCATAAAGCACGCTATTAAGTTTATGTGATTAACAACCAATAATAAGTGGCATACACATCACTATACTCGCTCCTTAATTCACTGAACCAACGAAGACGTCCACTTCACTCATAAAACGGGACCGCACTTAAAGGGATCATTCACCACATAATTTCAACGTAACACTCATAATTGGTGTTACAAAAAGTGGTCCACAAATGCTTATTTTTATATCATAACAAACTCATAGAAGACATAGGAGACTAAGAATATGTCTGGTTATTTTTACGGGACGATACTGCACTCCACGAGAGAAATTAAAAATTCGTGGCAGTAGCTTTCGCGCTAAGTGCGGTCTGTCTCGCGCAAAGCCTGAACTGGGAATTTTATTTTTTTCCAATTCCAGGAAAGTACACTAAGCACGGCCTAGCACGCTCACCGCGGTCTGTGAACTTTAAAAAAAAACAGAATGAACACAATTTTGTCCTTGGGTTCAGAAACATCATTTCCACCTTTAATCTTAGTTACCAGAGCAATTAAATATGAGCTTCAAATTAGGCACATTTTATTCATCGATAAAAGCTAACATGAATCATCACATTCTCAACCTAACCCTTAAATCTCAATTTCATATCAACCCCTTAAAATCCCAAGTCTCTAACTATGAGACTCAACTTAGAGAGAAGGATGAAGGGTTAAGAAAATTAGAATGGGTGATATAGGAGATGAGTTGATTGCTTGCATGCAAGAGATGATGGAGCTTGAACAGTTTCTCCATTTTCCTTATTTCCACGCTTCTTTCTTTCTTCTATTACTAAACTTATGATTTGTTATAATACAAAATAAAAGCAATTGCCAAACAACCCCTATATTTCGCTGAAGTGGTAAATTGGACACTATGCTCTCCAATTATGCACTAATGACTACAAAGTCGGTAGTTATAATCCAACTCAATAAAAAATATACATTATTTTCATATTAGAAAAATGGAACATTACAAGGTTAGATTGGGACGGCTACTTGCGGTTTTCTTTGGTTGTGATGGGGGATTTTGTCAAGATCTCGGTGATATGGTTCATGGTCCCGGTGTAAGCATATGTTTCAAATAGATTATATTGTATTGTGGCCGTGTTTGCCGTCAAGATTTGTCACCACATAGATTATTAGAGGGTAATTTAGTATTTTCCATCTGTGGATATTCTCTTTAGGGCCTATGTGGAATTCTTATCTTTACTACTTTGTGTATAAATAGGTGTACTAGGTTTTATTTAATACACTGATTTTGTGGGTTTGAGAAACACTGAGTGAGAATCTGAGATCTGAGATTTGTGCAAGGTTTATGATGAGTGGAGGAAGCAGTTTGAGCACTAAACTTTCAGTTTTTGATGGAAAAAACTAGAACAGATGGATGATACAGATGCGTGTGTTGTTTGGTGCTTAGGATGTTCTGGATCTTGTTACTGAAGGTTATGTTCCAGTTGCAGCAAATGCTACTGAAGAACAAAGATCTGCAGAAAGAGCTACGAGGAAGATGGATCAGAAAGTTCTATTATGTGATACGGTGGGAGAACTGACTTGAGGTTTTGCGTTTGTATTCACACTTGTTCGATTTAGCAAGAGTCGCCACCGACTTTTTATTTTATCCTAAGGAAAGGTCAAAAAGCACAGGAAAGACCTTTGAGATGTTTTCGTGGGTTCGGGGGGGTAGATTATGAAAAGGGAAGGTGCTAGCACCCTTTTCATCCATGGTTATCCATGGGCTCTTAGTTACTTGTTTTAGATCACTTGCCTTTGCTTTTCAATTGTGTGAAATGGTGCTTTGTGTGTGTGGTTTTGAAAATGTTTTGAAAAAGATGCCTTGTCTAGGCAACCATTGTAACAATTCTTTACTCGAATATTTTACAAAGGTGTTTGTCTTTTTGAAAAGATGTTTCAATGTTTTTGAAAGTTGTTTTGAAATTGTGTTGTGATGTGTGTTTTGAAAATGGCAAGTGTGTTTTGCAAGTTTGATCAAGTAACTAAGAGTTTGTCTACCCTAAATTTCTCAAAGATCTTTCTTATGTTTTAACCCTTTTAACAGTGTCGTTTCACCATTGTATTTGGTGAACAACCTTGCGTTAATATGTTAACGGGACGGGCGCGGGTCATCGTTTAGACCATGAATGCAATAGTGTCAAGTATTTGGCATTTTTCTTGAGGGACTATGATCATTTTGTTTAGGCAACTCCGATAGCGTCATCGAGGGACTATGATCATTTTGTTTGTTTTTTGTTTTGTTTTGTTTTGCCAAAGTACTTGACATGCAAACATGGCCCATTTTTAAGGCAATAAGTGGATTAACCCTAAGGGTGCAAGTGTGTATTGCTTGTTTTTTCATGCATTTATCTTGAGTTAGGTCAAGCTATTTGTTGATTGACTTTTGCATACAAACCCTAAGTCTAAACATGGCATAATTGAAAGCTTTTAAATGCGGAAATTTAAATGCTAAGCTATTACAACAATGATTATGGGGATGGGGGTACAAGTTTGAATTTGGGGATATTTGACAAGAAATTAAATTCTAAGCTATTACATCCATATTGAATATACAAGACAAATATCTAATATTTAAATAAGTACAAATAAATAAATATCAAATAAAAAATGCATTATGCTAAAAAAAGGGATTTTTTATGTATGTAAAAATATTTTTTAATGTGAAATATAAACAAAATAAAAAAAGTCAATTTTTTTGGTGATTTTTATTGTTTTAGGGTTAAACCCTAGTTTTTGAATAAATATTATTATTTATTGATTATGTACAAAATAAATTAATTTATGCACAAAATAAAAAGTATATGGTTAAAAAAATTATTTTTGATGTCATATATTAATAAAAATAAAAATGTATTATTTTCATATTTTGGTCCTAAATACTTAATAAAATATGTACATATATACAAAATAAAATATTAATTATTTACAAAAAATGTATATTTTAGAAAATGTTTTCAAAATGTAAATAAAAAATAATAACTGAAAATAAATATAATTTTGTATTATTTTTAGTGTTTTAAATAAAAAGGTATTATATATATATATATATATATATATATATATATATATATATATATATATATATATATATATATATATATATATATATATATATATATATATATATATATATATATATATATATATATATATATATATATATATATATATATATATATATATATATATATATATATATATATATATATATATATATATATATATATATATATATATATATATATATATATATATATATATGCTAAATAAAACAAATAAATGCTAAATAAATGCAAAAAAATGTGGAAAAATATTTTTAATGTTTTTTATGTTTGGACAAAAAATATCAAGTCAGAATAAAAAATAAAAAGTCAAAAAGGATAAATATTTCACACAATGGGCCAGGGGGTGCAAATGGAAAAAAGGATGCAAAAAGCAAGGATGACTCAGGCCCAGCCCAAGCCATCATCTTCTTCCTCCAGCTTCTGTCAAACGCGCGCGCCTTCTTTCAAAATACAAACTCCTGATTCTTTGATTTTTAGCCAAAACTCATAACATAAAAAATGTAGAGCATCAAATCACGATTCCAAATATGTAAGAAACTTAACTTAACTCTAAGAAACCAGGGAGAATTTTTTCACCCCCAATTTCTGACCTAATTTTTCTTCAATGTTCATGGTTAAAATTCTCACAGCATGCTTAATATAAATGTAAAGTAATCATATGTATGGCTTCAGGGCTATGAGTAGAGCATGTTTCATTCACAAACCTAAGCCTAACTCTTCCTAGATTAAGAGATAGAAGTCCATGGTTTTACCTGTTTCAACTTGAATCGTGTACAGCAATGTGGCCAACTTCAATGGAGTTTGTGCTTCTGTACAACTTGCCTGAAGTCCAAGGAAGCTTCTCCAACTCCTAGCTTGCTTTGAATCACTCTATATCGTGCTATGGAAGTTCACCTGCAAAATTGAAAAATGAAAATGGAAGATGAGGTTAGGGGTGTTACAGCTGGTGTTTAGGGCTTGGAATAGTTTCAATGGATGGTATGGAATGTGTTTGCAAGGTTTTTAGCCAAAGTGCACGAGTGGATTGAGTTGTGGACCTCAATCTGCAGCAGGTACCCTGTTTTGGCAATAAGATGGTGTTTTTGTGTTTTGGGAGGTATGAGGGATGGTTTAATCGTGCCTTAGGTCAGTTGGGATGTATGGAAGATGATAACAAAGTTTGTGTTTGGCTGTGTTGACAGGAATGAATGATGGAGAGTTTTTGTAAGGTTTCTTCAAATGTAAGCAAGGATAGTGTGTAAGTGTCAAAGGCCTGTACAAGCCATCTTGTATACTGCAAACAAAACCTCTAGGCCCCCTCTAATCCCTGGATTTGATTTGCAATCTCAGATCTTTGTCCAAGGCTCAATGCATAATGGTTTGACATAAAGCCACTTTTGCAAAAATGGCAAAATCACTTTTACTACTTAAGGCTTAATTTGATGTGTAATGTCCAAATGGGTGAAATAATGCCTTAACTCAATGGTTAGGCATTAAATTGTTGAGTGCAAAGAGGTTTAGAGGCCTGCAAGATAGCATAAACCATGCTGATTTGAAAAATTCCAATGTTGTGAACATGCCTTGACCATGAACAAAAGTGAGTTTTGGCCAACTTTGCAAATTCGATTCTCTCTAACCACAATGGTGTTTGATGATTTCTTTGACAATTTGGAAAGCTTGGAATGTGTACTACAATCCATCTTTGTAATGAAAATTTAAACTGTAAGTGGAACCATGTGAAAAATGGCCAAGAAGTTGGACAAAAATCCTGCCTAGAATAGGTCAAATTTTCTCTAAGTTAAAAATGTTTTGCACCCTTGTTCCAAAAATCATAACTTGAGATACATGCTTCCTTTGAGAAAACTTTGTGAATCAGAGTTGTAGATTTTGCAATTGAATACAACTTTCATCTTTCAAGTTTTGTTTTAATCCATTTGCATCTTGGTGAAAAAATGGGACAAAGTTAGGAAAAAATAAGGAAATTTCATAACTTAGAAAATTTCTAAGTTATGAAAATTTTCATTTTAAAACCCTAATTTGTAATTTTTTATTTCTTGATGAACAAGTTTCATAATTTGACATGTCTTGATGAAAAATGAATCTTGGCACTTGATTTTGACCAAAAAGTCAAAGTTTGACTTTTCAGTATACAGTCAAATTTTGATCAGTTGACTGAAAAATTCATCTGTCAATCCTATGCATTTGAGATCTTTTGAACTTATTGAATGTGTCAAGACAATGCCATTGAGTCCTTGAGTCCATATATGAGCTTGGTTTTCCATTGGTTAGGTCAAACAGTCAAAAATTGCCTTTGTGCAGTCCAAACCCTAAAAATGACCATTTTGCCCTTTTGGTGATCTGATCAAATTTCTTGAGGAATTATGATCCAAACTTGATCAAATGATTCATATGAGTTCATTATGTTGATGTGGGTCAAAAATCATGAGGTTTGACTGTCAATTAGCCACAATTGACTTTTTTTTTAATACAGTTGATTTCTAGGTCAAATGTCCAATTGACTGGGCAAAGATTGGAATCAAAGCTTGAAACTTGGTATGGATAAACTTGTGAGTCCAACATGAAGCATGAAAGTCACTTTGGCCATTTTAGGTCAAAACATCCTTGTGCAAACTCAAACCCTAATTTGGGTCAACAGTGCAAGGAGGGGTCTTGAGCAGAGCAAACCCTAACTTGATCTTGAGTTCCAAGAGTCTTGTGAAGAGAAAATGTTGGTGAAATGAGAGAGAAAATTTTGGGGTACAACATATTCTATATCCATCAGTGTGTGGATGAAAGTGTGTTTGAGAAGATTGCTGATTTGACGGCGTCGAAGGAGGCATGGGATATACTGGTCAGATGTTATGGTGGTGACGCGTCAGTAAAGAAGGTAAAGCTTCAGTCCGTGCGAAAGCAATATGAGAATATCAACATGAAGTACAGTGAGAAAGTTTCTGAGTACATCCCCGAAACGATTCTGATCACTAATGAGATGAAAGCTTGTGGAGAAATACTTTCTGAACAGGTAATCATAAAAAATATTCTAGGGTCACTTACTCCTCAGCTTGATTACATTGTTGTTTCTATTGAACATTATAAAAATCTAGAAACCATGAGAATAGAAGAGTTGCAAAGCAGTATAGAAGCATAGGAGTTGCGTTTGACTGAAAAAACTTCTGAAAGGGAAGTGTAGAAAGCTCTGAAGGCTTCTTTTGTCAAGAAGGACCAGAAGCACAATAGACGTGGTGATAAATTCTAGAAGTCAGAAACCTTAACTTTTGATGAAAAGAAATATGAGAAGGGAAAGGAAAGGTATGACAAGAAGAAGGTTCAATGTTACTGTTGTAAACAGTTTGGCCATTTTTCCAGAGATTGTAAAAACAGACGATGGAAATCAGAAGAAGCAAATATAGCCAAAGGAGATTCGAATGATGAACCTGTGCTACTGATGGATTATGTTTCTGATGGAAAGTGTTCAGAAGATTGGTGGTATATGGACACTGGCTGTTCAAACCACTTGACTGGGAATAAACAATGGCTGATAGACTTTGACTCTAGAAGGAGAACAAAGATCAGATGTGCTGATGATAAGTATCTTAATGTAGAAGGAATGGGAAATGTCAGAGTTAGAGTGAAGAGTGGAAAAAACATTATGATCAAAGATGTTTGGTATGTTCCTGGAATAAAAAACAATTTGATGAGTGTGGGTTAGCTCATTGAGAAAGGTTTCTCAGTTATTATAAAGGACAATCTCTTGACATTATATGGTTCTAGTCAGAAGTTGATTATGAAGTCTGAGAAGGGAAGCAACAAAATATTCAAGGTGAATGTAGAAATAGCCGAAGCAGAGTGTTTTAGTGCAGAAGGCGCTGAAGGTGACAATAAGCTATGGCACAAGAGGTTGGGGCACTTGAACTATAGAAGCTTAGAGAATCTAGGTTCTAAGAAGCTTGTACATGGCATTTCGAAGATTGTGAAGCCTCAGAAGTCATGTGAGATATGCATGAAAGACAAGTAACCCAGATTGTCATTTGCATCAGAAGTAGCTCCCAGAGCAAAGTATGCTTTGGGAGTAGTACATTCTAATGTGTGTGGACCATTTCCAGTATCTTCACTTGGAGGAAACAAATATTTTGTGGATGAGTTCATAAGAATGACATGGGTAACACTCATCAAGTTCAAGCATGAAGTGTTTACTGAGTTCCAAAAGTTCAAGGTGAAGGATGAGAAGCAGAGTGGTCAGAAACTGAAGATTCTGAGAACGGATGGTGGAGGTGAGTATAACTCTACATAGTTCCTGAAGTTATGTGAGGAGAATGGAAAAGAACATGAGGTTACTGCTCCATATAATCCTCAGCACAATGGTATTGCTGAAAGAAGAAACAAAACTTTGCTTGATATGACCAGAAGTATGCTGAAAGAGAAGAAGCTACCTCACATGTTATGGGGAGAAGCTGTTACCACGTCAGTATATATTCTGAATAGGTGTCCAACGAAGAAGCTGAAGGAAATTATTCCTCTAGAAAAGTGGACTGGAGACAAGAAAAGTGTTAGCCATCTGAGGATGTTTGGTTATGTATGCTACAAACACGTTCCAGAAGCTAGAAGACAGAAACTGGATGATAGAAGCAAAGTAATTTTACTGGTGGGGTACCACAGTACAGGTGTCTATAAGCTTTATTGTCCAGAAACCAACAAAGTTGAAATCAACAGAGATGTTATTGTGAAAGAGTCAGAAACATGGGATTGGAACAAGCTTCAATCAGATTTTGGTGTAGCGCCAACACCAGAGTTAGTTTCTGAAGATTTTTCAGAAAGTTTTGAAGACGAGTCAGAGTCAAGATGAATCTGAAGACTCTGAAGATGAGTCAGAATCTTAGGGAGATTCTGATAGTGGATCTGATTCTGATCCAGATTCTGATGATGATCCAGAATCTGGTGGTGATTATATTTTTGGAAGGGAGAACTCTAAAGACATAAGGTCTGGAGGTCAAGCTTCCAGAAGTAACTCTGAAGGTGAGTTCTGGAGAACCTTCAGAACAAGTTCATAGTCCATAGAGAATCAGACGAATACCAAGTCGGTTTGCAGATTTTAGCATGTTGCATGATACTGAAGTAGATTCTGAAGGAGAAGTCATCCAGTGTGCCATGATAGTAGATTCTGAACCAGTGGGTATTGAAGAGGCTCTCAAGAAGAAAGTATGGTTGAATGCCATGAAGGAATAACTTGAGGCTATTGAAAGAAACAAAACTTGTAAGTTGCCGAAGCTTCTAGGTACGAAGAAAGCCATCAGCGTCAGATGGATTTTCAAGGTAAAGTTTAAGCTAGATGGATCAATTGGCAAACACAAAGCGAGAGTAGTGGCTAGAGGTTTTCTTCAGAAACCTGGGCTAAATTATTTTGAAGTGTTTGCGCCTGTAGCTAGACACGAAACAATCAGACTGGTGATTGTTTTAGCTGCAAACAGAAATTGGCATTTGATACATCTGGATGTGAAGTATGCATTTCTGAATGGTCTGTTACAAGAAGAGGTATATGTGTTACAACCTCCTGGATTTGTGAAAAAGAATCACAAATTGATGTTATACAACTTACATAAAGCCTTGTATGGACTGAAACAAGCGCCCAGAGCTTGGAGTCTGAAAATTGATTCCTTTTTTCAAGAGGCAGAAGTTTCAGAAATGTGAGATGGAATATGGTGTGTATGTGCAACATTCTGGTAGCAATATGATTATGGTGTGTCTATATGTTGATGACATATTGCTAACAGGAAGTTGTCCAAAAGATATAATAAATTTTAAAGAAGTTCTGATGAATGAATTTGAGATGACAGATTTGGGAAATATGGTATATTTTCTAGGAATGGAGATTTTGTATTCAAAGAAGGGTATCATTCTACATCCATTGAAGTATGAACTTGAACTTCTGAAGATATTTAAGCTGAAGAATTGCAAAGTTTCTATGACACCATCAGAAACCAATCATAAATTGGATTCTGATTCTGATGGTGATTCTGTGGATGCTACAACCTTCAAGCAGTTGGTTGGTTCTCTTAGGTACTTGTGTAATACCAGACCTGACATTTGTTATGCAGTTGGAATGGTTAGAATATTCATGAGTAAACCAAAGTGGTCTCATTATCAAGCTGCTGTCAGGATTCTGAGGTATATCAAAGGAACTCTGAAATACAGAGTGTTATTTCCTTCTGGAAGACAGACAAAACCATAATTAGTGAGTTATTCTGATTCTGGATGGTGTGTGTAATACCCCAAATTTGTCCTACCCATTTTATTTTATCTAGCTTACGCATCTTGCATTCTTTGTTTCATCTGCATACACTACATTAGGTCATTCGACGTATCATGCATTGTTAATCAATAAATTTAGCACGGGATCAAGGATGTTGAAGAATTAGGGTTGTTGTATGACTGTAAGACTCTTATCTTTGCACAATCTTATTTCATTTGATTTCTCCATCAATCATTCGTTTGAAGCTAGGGTTTTATTTCCTGGATTTCATTATCATAAAGCTACAGGGAATTTCTTTTTTCTCAACATCACAATCTTTCTTCAAGGGTTAGGAATTAGAGTTTATCTGCACTTTTAGGCTCTCATCTTAACTCAAGTGTGTTTTAACTAGTTCTTCATCAGTCATGGTTTATAAAGCTAGGGTTTTGTATTCATGTTCTTTGGGAACATTTTTTTATCATCTTTACTCAAGCTACAAGGTCATCTCAAGGTGTGTTCAAAACATAGGGATTATGGTTTTCTTATCCATGGTGTTTATGTTTGATAATTGAAGATCAAGAGAGATAAGCCTTCATTACAAAGGTTTTCTTGGGCATAATTTCGGCCACAGTTTCATATCTGTGTTCAAAGTTTTCTCAAAGGCATTGCTTTTGTTTTAAGATCAATATATCAGGGGAATTAAATTTCAAGGTGCAAGCATGGCATAAGAGATGCATTCGGGGCTTCATTGTGATCAAGGGATTGAAGATTTTGGTGGAACGTTTCATTCAAGCGATTATGTGATATTGTGAGTTCAGAATGACTAAGGGAATCAAATAGAGTTAAAAGTTTTTCAAATCGGTTTTGCCAAGTCACATCAAACCACATCCATAAATTCCTCCAAAGGATATTAAACAAGCCTTATCCAGTATCTCGACAAACTCCAAACAACCTCCATGGCTATATTGTGATACATTTGAAAAAGAAGGGAATTCGAAGATGTAAGCTTAAAAGATAACTTAATGACCAAATCAGGAGGATCTTTTTGTTTTGTAATCAATCCTTACCATGCTCCTAAATGGTTACTTGATGCATAATATGGGTATTCACATTCACATATTCAAAGGAAATGGTGAAAGAAAAGCAATTCAAAGTTTATTCAAGTCCGACGCACTCCTCCATTTAAGTGGTGTAATTACAAATAATTCAGTACATCCTTTCGTTTACATCACAAAGAAAAACCACACAAAAATAAATTACAAGGAAATATTTATTCCAATCTTCAACTTCATCCATGTCTCGTGTTGCCGAGCCTAATTCCGCTCCATTTTATGTCATGAACCTCTTACACTCTTTGACACACTTCAACCATGATTCTACAGCCATATCTGCACATGAAACCAATAGATCACATTAAAGCCTAAGACCAAAATATATGCAAACCATAACAGAATGTCCAACTCAGCTCCCTAACTGTTATCTCAAAAAACAAAAAAAAACATATAACTAACCTCTAACAGTTTTCTAACAACCTCCTAACTGACTTCTTAACAAAACTTCTCAGCAACCTACATAAGAGAGGTAAGGATCTCTAACTACATCTAAGGGGGGACCTCTAACAGAATTCTCTAACAGATCTAATAGCATATATATAACAGAAAAACTGACCTTGATTCATTCATGCTTCAACTTCTGCAGAATCATACTAAAAACTCCTTCATCTTCATCTTCACTCACTCTCTCTCTGCATAATTCTCTACACTCCCTCCCTCTGAAATATCATTGCAGAGCCTTCATCCTTCTACACTTTCTTCTCATATTCATCACCATCTTCACAGCTCACAGTAACCTCTACTATCTTCTCTGTTCTCTCAGACACACCATCACTACCTTGATTCAAACCCAACCTTCTGTAACTCCCAAGAACACAGAACGCTCAACATCATCAGTATCAATGCGACAACACTGTAACGGTAATAAGAACTTAGAAAAGAAGAAGAGGAAGAGACTCACAGAAGAGGAACAAGAAGACTCACTGGAATGAAGGCTTACCTGAAACAGTCTATTCTCTGAATCTTTGTGAACATCCTCATTATCGAAGAGCCATCGGAGCATCTCCTATAGGTAGGCTTCAGAATCCATCTTCCTCGCATTTTTATTTATGATTCTTCATACTACAACATATATGGAATGTTATTTAGTAGAATCCCCATGACCACCGAGTAGATTAGGGCTTTGGCGAGGCTTAATTTGGAATTTAGGGTTTTTGATGTAACCCTTCGACCCTGTCGTTTAGATGATTTTTTGTGAAATACATGGAAGGATTCAAGTTCAGAGCATGGATTCAGGTGGGTTTGTTTTGGGAATCTTTGTGATCGAAACGATTAAGCTTGCAATTATCGGTGGTTAGCAATAGTGGTTCATCGCCAGAAATCTCTCTGAAGGGAAATAGGATGAGGAAAGATAAAGCGGTAAAGATTTTGGGAGCTAAAGCACCAATCTTGTTTTAAGTATGAGCCCTAAACAACGTCGTTCCATTTCTTAGTCTTAATTTTGTCTTTTTGTTGTTCAAAATTAAATAAAGAGAATAAGTGCAAGGGCTGATGAGTATTATGGACCGGGCCATCCTTGCTAAAACCCATAACTTTTACGCACACCCCCCAGGACCATCTCACTACCCTTGTTGCATCCTGATAGTATTGGCACAAAAACAATTTCATGAGCCTCATTCTGATGGGCCTAGCATCCCTGATTTCTGCACCCTCCTGAAATTTAATTTTTACCCCCTATTTCTTTTAATTTCTTTTTATAATTTCTTTTAATTTTTTCTTTTATAATTTTTTTTAATAAAAAAAATTCATAATAAAAATGATAAAACATTATAAGGCATTTTAGAAATTAATTAGGAATTTATTCCTTTTTCCTAACTTTTTAGTCAATTTTGATCCCTAGTTTTACTCATTTTACGTCATGAATTTCGTTTGCGATTTTTGGTATGGATTATATGCAATATTTTAATACTCGTTGCTTAGTTTTACTTGTTTGTATAGTCTTTCATGATCCCTTAGGTGATTTTGGTTCAAATTTAATCTTCGATTTAATTGAATTAAAATTAAATATTAGGCTCCTAAATATAAACACGCGAACATTAGGTAGAATTCCTTTGAAATTCCAACCTTAGGGTCATGGTGCATAATAAAATTAGGTTTAGAAATAGGCTAGTATCCCTTTGACTTTTCTATCCCATTTCTGCATATGCATTTAAAACAAAAAACTTCTCTTTTCCTTTTAAAAATTCAAAACACTTTAAAGCTACTGATGAGAATCATGCCTTTGCTTAGTATGGGAAATGATAAACGAGTCTCTTCTCGATCTTATTGTTCTTCATCTCAAGTCGAGGTGTGGTTCAAGTCTCAAAGACCCATTTCATGGCTAAGTAGAGAAGTGGCTAATATCTCTCTCTCTTGAGGTTAACTAGTCATTATCTGTAACAAAATACAAACCAACTCAAACCATTTTGTGCGCTCGAGCACCTTTCTCTAAAACCCTTTTCAAGTAAGGACACGATTAATTTACTTTTGTGCCAACGCATAAGTCTCCAAAGGTCGAGCTGCGACAGAAGGCGGAATTAACTTCGTCTATTAAAAAACACAAACAAGCAAAAACATATGAGCCAAACTATGGTAGCTCTGATTCCTCAAAACGGATATGTAGACATTGGGGTAGGGCCCAAGCGAGCAAAATTTTATTTTCCCTACATTCTTTTCCCTTTCTTTTGCATGCATTCTTCCTTCAGTAGCATAGTAAATAGTAAGCATAGATTAAATACACCCATAAGATAGACAACAAGAGTGGATACCGTAGATTACTACGGGCGTGTGGTGTAACACCCCTTCTAAATAACCCGCAAATATATTAATTAAATCAAAGTAACATGGAAAATCAGGGATGTCACAATTCAAGATAAATATAAAACCTCAAATTTACAGTTGTCGTGCTTTATTGAAGGAATTATTATTATAAATATTTAAATCAACATCATGTTCTACACAGCGGAAATATCTCAAAACTGGAATAACTTCACTTCGTAAGTATTCCCAACATAAAATTAAACAATAGAAAATAAAACTCGTCATTCAAACGTTTCCCCCAGTGTTACAACCTATCAGAGCACGACACTGACACGCGGACTAAAATAACATAGCTCTAGAGCCATCCTCACCAACTCCTGAGCTGCTAACTTTAATCTGAAATCATTAAAGTAAGGGTGAGATTTCTCATAATTAACATGCATTATAAGTTTCTCAATCGACATTATATCACAAGCATATTATTTCACCCATTTTAGCATAAATTCAGATTCAACACACAGTTACAATCATACAAGTCATTATGCACAATTCAAAAATCAACCAAAGAATTGTAACACTGGAAGACATCCTAACATGTTACAATTCCATGCAAACATAAATGCAGACACAATGCATGTGGTACCAACACGTGACCAAGTCACCATCACTGATCCATCACACTCGGATACAGTAACCATCGATTCGTCCATCACACTCGGACAGGAATCCAGCCGAAGCAATCATCGATTCGTCCATCACACTCGAACATGAATCCAGCCTAACCACCCATCACTCTCGGGTATCGGTTAACGGCAATACAAGTCAAATTCCACACAATGGGAATTAACTTCACCAAAATAATGCATATGCATGTACATCACTAACATGCCATATCAATCAACGGAATATGATCACAACATAATTCCAAATAATGCCAAAACCAATATATCACATGATCACATCTCAATCATAATGGATAGCAGGCACAACACATGAGTATCATTTCTCATTTACCAAATCAGAATAATTCACAACGATTCTACATCATTCTCAAAATACCAGGATTTACCAAAAATCGGAAATTCGACTCTTTTTAAAATAATTTTTCATAAAATAATATTTTTCTTATTTTATAAGATAGAGTATTTAATTTAAGAAATAACGTCCAAAACGGAACTCAAAACGGACTTACGGTTTGAAAGTTATGAATTTTCAAAGTTTAGTATTTTTCAAAAAGTTACAGCAGAACCTGGTTCCTACATATACAGGAACCGGTTCCTATGAAGTTCAGAAAACACCCATTCTGGAAAATGTACTGGAACCCGGTTCCTACCTATACAGGAACCGGTTCCTGAGTTGAAAAAGTCAGTTTCTTCGCAAATTTACACTGGGAACTCGGTTCCTCCCCACTGGGAACCGGTTCCTGCGACCTGAAAAGTCAAAAACTGCTATTTGACAGCATTTATTCATTCCAAATCCCATCCAATTCATACCCATACGAATCCAACTCACATAATTGCCAAAACAAGTTATAGTACATGATTATAATGAGATTATAACACACCATAACATCATACAATTTCCTCATAACCTCAAATTGAATCAAAACATAATTTCATGGGATTGGGGTTTGAATTTCATAAATCCTAAATTGGGATTCCTAACTAGCCTAATCAAATCTATTGATCCCAAAATCTATAAGGCATATTAAATAATCGAAATCACCCCTTACCTCGCGATGATCCTTCGAATTCACGGCGTTTGGCTTTTTCCTCTCTTCTCTTTTCTTCTCCAATTTCACGTACACTGAGTTTTTCCAAAACCCTTCTTTTCCTTTTTCCTTTTTATTCTTCTTTTTCTTTTCCTTTTATTATTTGCCAAATAATAATAATAATTAGTAATTATTTTAGTAGAGCTTTTTACTTCACACACCTCTAATTCAACTTTACACCCCCCGGTCTTCCTTTTTAATTCCATAATTAATTCATTTAATCCAAAAATATTATTAATTAATCCTTTAATTAATTTAATAATTAAATTCCTAATTATTTAACACATGAATTAATTTGGTGTGTCACATGTGGGGTACTAATACCTTCCCCTTGCGTAACAAACTCCCTTACCCGATCTCTCGGTCGCAAGACCGTGCCTTCTCCCTTCTCAGGTTTTCTTGATGTTTACCTTTCCCTTCATGTGGGATAAAAGAAATTCGATGGCGACTTAATTGTTTGATGATTTTCAGCCGATTGTTTCAGCTGACGACTTCACTAGGGATAGGTCGACCAAATGCTGGTCCATCCCAAAGTCACTCCTAGCTCTTGCTTTCTTTTCTTTGGGTGTCTATCTTTATGCTTTCAGTTTATTCACTCATTTTGTATATACTTGAGCATATGTATGCATTGCATTTTACTGTCTTTCATATACTACTGTTGTACAAGATCTGCTTCTTATTGGGTGGGTGTTACTATTGAGGTAAAAGGCCCAGTACCCAGGCCAGAGTGAACTAGGACACTAGGAATAGAGTGGGGGCATGAAGGCTATAGGACGTGGTCCGACTAGTGCAGTCATGTCATATACCACGCTTGGATGAGGTTCAATTGAAGGTATTTTCATCATGCACGTATGTGTTGTGATGATTTTACTTTCAAACAAACCAGTGATTTTCGAGTTACCTTTGCCTTACCCTAACCTAGTCTTCACCCGTAAGAGGGGAGGGAATTTTTATCACAGGTACAGGTGGTGACTATGTTCAGATGGTGACTATGCTCAGACAGTGACTATTGGTTCTATTGGTTATGTTTTTTATTTCTGTTGATGACTTTATGCAGATGCTATATTCTGTTGGTGACTGTATGGTTCTCAGATTTATTTTTTGAGTTCCTGGCTATATGCCTTACGAAGCTGTCAGACCTATCATTCTTGAATCTCCTGATGAAGATGGGGTTCCTCCAACTGTCCTCCCTCCTCAGATACCCACTGATTTTGACACAATGAAGAGATCTTGGGCACAGCTAAAGGAAGAACGGGATTTCTATCGGGAAAAGTTCAACGAGCAGGAACGGAAGATCCAGAGGCTGACTAAGCAATTGGAGGAAGAGCGGGTTCTGAATAACTACATCCACACTGAGAAGAGGAGGCCATGGGAGCACTGATGGGCTTTGGATGTTTCCTTTTACAGCTTTTATTTCCTTTTCAGTATTTTTTCATTCCTGTAATGCCTAAGGGCAAGTTGTTGAACAATTTAAAATTTGAATCTAATGAAGTGTGTTTCCCTTTTGTCTACAAAGTTGAATCTTGTTTGTCTTTGAAAACATAAAACATACGCATCTCATTGCACCATATGCATAGCAGGTACCCTATTTCACATGTTGCTTAATCTTCTTCGCTGTTTATTTGAACAGTCATCATGAATCCAGACTCATCCTGTGAGCAAGCAATCAAGGCCCTTCAGGCCCAAAGTGCCCAGTTTCAAGAGATGGTCCTAAGCCTAGCCCAAGGTCAGCAAGAGTTGAAGACTCTACTCCTGAAGAAGAAGAAGAAAAAGAGGACTGTGTTATTCAACACTGGACGCAGGTTTGGGAACACACTCCATAATGAAGCTGATCCAACTACTTCTTCTGCTGAGAAAGACAGTCCCCAAGGGGGAGGAGCTCCTAGTCCGGAAGTCTCTGACAACGAGACGGACTACAATGACGAACAATACCCACCTGCTGCTGACAGATACAAGCAATTAGAAGACCGCTTGAGCGCCATGGAGATTCAAAATGTGCCGGGGTTGGATTTTGGAGATTTGGGGTTATCTTCTGGGGTAGTAATTCCACACAAGTTTAAAGCGCCTGCCTTTGCCAAATATGACGGGGCTTCCTGTCCAAAGCTGCATCTAAGGTCATACGTAAGGAAGATCCAACCTTACACGGCAGATAAGAACCTTTGGATTCACTTCTTCCAAGATAGCCTTTCGGGGTCACAGCTTGAGTGGTTCTACCAACTAGATGGAACTAGCATCCGACACTGGGAAGATTTGGAAACCGCATTCTACAGACAATATCAATATAATTCTGATCTCGCTCCTACGCGTACCCAACTTCAGGGTATGTCTCTAGGAACGGGCGAAGGGTTCAAGGAATATGCACAAAAATGGAGAGATTTGGCTGGCAGGGTGCAGCCTCCATTGACTGATTGTGAGCTGGTTGATATGTTTCTAGGGACTTTGTCTGGTCCTTTCTTCAATCATTTGGTTGGTAACTCCTCCGCTGGGTTTACGGATTTGATTCTGACAGGAGAAAGAATTGAAGCTGGCATCAGGTCAGGAAAGATACAAAAAGCTGCCTCCCCAAGTACTGAGAAGAGGCCTTTCAAGAAAGAAGCAAGTGCCGTCTATGGTCCTAGAAGACAAGTCAAGCCAGAAAGTCGCCAAGCCGTCAATGACTTGGTCATTTCAAAACCTGTTGCTGCTCCTCAGCAGTACAATTAACAAAGAGGTGAAAGGCCCAAGAGACAGTATACTCGGTTGAGTATGACCTTGTCACAAATTTTACCGCAACTGTTATCAACCAACTTGGTGACCATCAAAGAAGCTCCTAAGGTCGTTAATACTGCATCTCATAAGTATAACCCAAATGCCCGTTGTGCTTATCATTCCGATAGCCCCGGGCATACTACTGATGATTGCTGGGCCTTGAGAAACAAAGTGCAAGATCTTATCGACGCAAAGGAAATTCAGTTTGAGGCTCCTGAGAGGCCAAATGTTGTAACTGCTCCTATGCCCCAGCATAGAGTAAATGCCATTGAGGAAGATTTATATGCTGTTTCGGTAAATGATGTTGCTACCCCTCTATTGACTGTTAAGAGGAACTTACTACTAGCCGGTTTATTTCCGGGTTGTAGCGAGGGTTGCCTCCTGTGTGCTGTTATCCCTACCGGTTGTCCGCTGCTGAAATCAGGCATCCAAAGCCTGATGGACAACAAATAAATTCTGTTCAAGAAAACTGCTGTTCCGTTTGTTTCCGCTGAAGAAATATTTGTTGTCACAATTTACAATCCTACCAAAGCTCC
Organism: Vicia faba; assembly: GCA_948472305.1. Lineage (NCBI taxonomy): Eukaryota > Viridiplantae > Streptophyta > Magnoliopsida > Fabales > Fabaceae > Vicia > Vicia faba. Next base: position 1,718,465,065 of record OX451736.1, on the reverse strand, counting down.
CCCGAGGAAGCCAGTCCAAATTATGTCAGTTGCACCCATTACTATTACTGTTCCGGGGCCTCTCCCCTATGAGTCTGATAAGGCGGTCCCATGGTATTATGGGGCCGACGTGTATGTGCTTGGGGTGAAGCAGGAGTTCAACACCGGCACCAGTATCAGTAACATCACTGGTCCCGCCAAGATTACCCGCAGTGGCAGGCTCTTCTCGCCTGACATTGCACCGCCAATTATCCGAAAACCTCTCACCATCACACCCGCAAGTGTGCATGTTCCAGTTCAAGTTCCTGTGTCCACTACTGCCGCCGAGTCCTCTGATACTCGGGGCAAAGAAGTTGCTACCGATTTTCCTGCCAGGACGGAGGCACCAAAAAAGACTGCTGTTGAGGCCTCCCAACAAGAAATGGAGGAAATCCTTAAAATCATTAAAAAGAGTGACTTCAATGTTGTTGAACAGTTGGGGCATACCCCCTCCAAAATCTCTATGCTATCATTGCTGCTATGCTCAGAGGCCCATGCAAAAGCCTTGATTTCATTTCTGAAAACGGCCCATGTGCCACAGGAGACCTCTGCAGATCAATTCACTGACTGTGTGGCCAATTTGACAGCTGACAATGGCTTGGGGTTCTCGGACGCTGACCTTACCGCCAAAGGGAAAAATCACAATGATGCCCTGCACGTCTCTATAGAGTGCAGGGGCACTACTCTCGCACACGTGTTGGTGGATACCGGTTCTTCCCTGAATGTTTTGCCCAAGAAGGCATTGGATCGCTTGGATTATGAGGGCCTGGAATTGAAACCTAGTAACATCATTGTTAGAGCCTTCGACGGTTCTAAGAGGATGATGCACGGTGAGGTAGACATTCCTATTCGTGTGGGTTCTGAAGTCTTCAACTCAACGTTCTATGTAATGGATATTCGTCCATCTTACTCCTGCTTGTTGGGTCGACCCTGGATTCACAAGGCTGGGGCAGTAACATCCACTCTACACCAAAAGCTCAAATACCCTGTCAAAGGGAAGATTGTTACTGTGCAGGGTGAGGAGGAATACATGGTTATTCACTTGAATTCATTCCGGTATATCGAGATGGACGGGGAGTTTATTGAAACCCCCTTTCACCATTTTGAGGAAGTATCTCCAACGTTGGCATCAGCTGAAACAGTGGTTGAAGAAGACTTTCCGTTGAAGATGGCATCCTTGAAGGATGCCCGGGCTGTAATCAAGAAAGGCAAATGTGCAAATTGGGGTCAGCTTCCTGACTTCACTCAAAAGAATGACAAGTTTGGGCTAGGCTTTACTGCAGAGGCTCAGAGGGCAGTGCACAAGGACAAGATCAGAAAGGCTCCGGTGTTTATCTCCAACCCAAGGGTGAATGCTATCGAGGAGGACGTAGAGGAAGCAGAGTTTGACAGTTGGATCTATCCAACCACCAGCAACAGACCAAGCAACTGGACGGCAAAGGATTTTACACCTATCACATTTGTCACGCAGTAATTAATTCTTTTGATTTTCAATTTGTAACAAACAATATGTTAAAACTTTGTTGGCTCGGTGTCCTACCCGGGGCATCGTAGCTCCATTTGTGAGGGCCTTTTGTATGACATTTCCATATATCATCAATCAAAACATTGGACGTTTGTTGCATTTCAAATCTTGCGCTCTTTTTTTCTTTCTGTGTTATATATTGCAAAACAGCTATATTTACACACACTCACTCATACAGGTTTCAATCCACTCTGGATCTCACTGGTAACAACTCTGCTACCACCAGTTATGACTTCGAGAATCCGATCAACTCGGCCGAAGACGAAGGTGAAGATGATTGCGAAGTGCCTGGTGAACTCGCAAGACTGCTACTCCAAGAAGAGAGGGCTATTCAACCACATGAAGAGCGGTGGAAACAGTGAACCTGGGTACTGCGACAGATAGGAAAGAAGTCAAGATTGGGGCTAATCTAGAGCTCAGCGTGAAGCAACGATTGATCCAGATGCTACATGATTACATGGAGATATTTGCTTGGTCCTACGAGGACATGCCTGGTTTGGATGCCGACATTGTAGTTCATCACCTGCCAACCAAGGAAGACTTCCCTCCAGTAAAGCAAAAGGTCCGCCGTATGCGCCTAGAGATGTCCGAAAAGATCAAGGTTGAGGTTATGAAGCAATTCGATGCCGGGTTTCTAGAAGTAACTTCTTACCCTCAGTGGGTTGCCAATGTGGTGCCAGTGCCGAAGAAGGACGGAAAAGTCAGAATGTGTGTCGACTACAGGGATCTAAATAGGGCAAGCCCTAAGGATGACTTCCCCTTACCTCACATCGACGTTCTTGTCGACAATACTGCTCAACACAAGGTGTTCTCCTTCATGGATGGTTTTTCAGGGTATAATCAGATCAAGATGGCTCCAGAAGATATGGAGAAGACTACCTTTGTGACTCAGTGGGGCACCTTCTGCTACAAGGTCATGTCGTTCGGGTTGAAAAATGCTGGGGCAACCTATCAACGTGCCATGGTTGCTTTATTTCATGATATGATCCATCATGAGATTGAGGTATACGTTGATGACATGATCGCAAGGTCCCAAACTGAGGAGGAGCACCTTGACCATTTGAGGAAGTTGTTTGACCGACTGAAGTTATACAAGCTGAGGTTGAATCCAAACAAATGCACCTTTGGGGTAAGGTCCGGAAAATTTCTAGGTTTCATTGTAAGTGATAAAGGTATTCAGGTGGACCCTGCCAAGGTAAAAGCCATACAAGAGATGCCGACTCCAAAGACAGAGAAAGAAGTCAGAGGCTTTCTGGGACGACTAAATTACATAGCCTGTTTCATCTCACATCTAACTGCTACCTGTGAGCCAATCTTCAAATTGCTGAAGAAAGATCAAGTAGTACGTTGGAACGATGAATGTCAGGCTGCTTTTGAAAAGATAAAAGAGTACCTCCAAGAGCCACCCATTCTTATGCCACCAGTGGAAGGAAGACCTCTGATACTATACTTGACAGTACTTGACAATTCAATGGGGTGCGTGCTGGGGCAGCATGACGAGTCTGGCCGAAAAGAGCACGCTATTTATTACCTGAGCAAAAAGTTTACCAACTGTGAGTCTCGTTACTCACTGCTCGAGAAAACTTGCTGGGCTCTGGTATGGGCTGCTCGCCGGCTGAGACAGTATATGCTGACTCACACCACTTTGTTAATTTCAAAGATGGATCCCATCAAGTACATATTCGAAAAGCCTGCTCTGTCTGGAAGAATAGCAAGATGGCAAATGATCTTTACAGAATATGATATCCAGTATACAACTCAGAAAGCAATCAAAGTAAGTGTACTGGCAGATCATTTGGCACACCAACCTGTGGACGATTACCAATCATTGAACTTTGAATTTCCGGACGAAGACATCATGGTGGTAACTGATTGTGAAGTGCCTGGACTGGATGAAGGACCTGAGGAAGGATCCCGATGGTCTATGCATTTTGATGGAGCCTCCAATGCTTTGGGTAATGGCGTCGGTGCTGTAATCATATCTCCCAGAGGAACTCATACTCCACTCACCGCCCGATTATGTTTCAACTGCACCAACAACATGGCAGAATATGAGGCATGTATCATGGGTCTACAAGCTGCAATCGACTTAAGGATCAAATTTCTGAGTGTCTTCGGAGATTCCGCTCTCGTGATCAATCAGATCAAAGGCGAGTGGGATACGAAACACCCAAATCTTATTCCTTACAAGGAGTATGTGTTAACCTTGCTTCCCCACTTTGAAGAGATAACTTTTGAGCACTTCCCAAGAGAGGAGAATCAGCTAGCGGACGCACTAGCTACGATGTCTTCAATGTTCAAAGTTAAATGGGACAATGAGGCTCCCCGAATCATTATCTGGAAGTTGGACGAACCAGCATACTGCTGCGATCTTGAGGCCGAAAAGGTGACTGAAAAACCCTGGTATCATGAGGTGAAGAGGTACTTGGAAGCTCAGGAATACCCTGAAGGTTCATCTGTCAATGGGAAGAAGTTCATGAGGAGGTTTGCGGCAAAATTCTTCCTCAGCAACGACATTCTCTACAAACGGAATCATGATTCAACTCTACTGCGTTGTGTGGATAAGGCTGAAGCAGAGAAAATCATGATAGAACTGCATGAAGGTACATTCGGAACACATTCCAGTGGACACACCATGGCAAACAAAATCCTTCGGGCAGGATATTTCTGGTCCACAATGGAAGCCGATTGTTACCAACACTCTCGAACTTGTCACAAATGCCAGATCTATGCTAACAAGGTGCACATTCCTCCGGTTCCTCTGAACGTCCTGACGGCACCTTGGCCTTTTGCAATGTGTGGCATTGATATGATCGGTGAGATCCGACCGACGGCATCCAATAGGCATCGCTTCATCTTGGTGGCGATCGATTACTTCACGAAGTGGGTTGAGGCAGCCTCCTACGCCACAGTAACCAAGAGCGCCGTGGCACGTTTCATCCGGCATAACCTGATCTGTCGGTACGGTGTCCCGGAAAGGATCATTACGGACAATGGTACCAATCTCAATAACAAGATGATCACTGAACTCTGCGAACAATTCAAGATACAGCACCATAACTCTTCTTCTTACCGGCCGAAGATGAATGGGGCTGTAGAGGCAGCTAATAAGAATATCAAGAAAATTGTGAAGAAGATGACAGTGACCTATAAGGATTGGCACAAGATGTTACCGTTCGCTCTTCATGAGTACCGTACCTCAGCAAGGACGTCAACCGGGGCAACTCCTTTCTCTTTGGTCTATCGCATGGAGGCAGTCTTGCCAATTGAAGTCCAGATACCCTCTCTCCGGATAATGAAGGATGCAGACTTGAGTGAAGATGACTGGATCCAGACTCGACTTGATCAATTAAACCTGATTGACGAAAAGAGACTCACCGCTATCTGTCATGGTCAGACGTATCAAAAACGGATGATCAGGGCATTTAACAAGAAAGTCAGACCACAAGAGTATCAAGTTGGAGACCTGGTAATCAAACGCATCATCCTTCCTCAAAGTGATCCCCGGGGCAAATGGACCCCTACATACGAAGGGCCATTTGTGGTTAAACATGTGTTCTCAGGAGGAGACATGATTCTGACCACCATGGATGGTGACGATCTTCCTCACCCCGCCAATACAGACATAGTAAAAAGATACTACGCATGATAAAAGACCCGCTAGGTTGACATACCTAGGCAAAAATAAGGGCTTCCCGGCGAACCAAAAGGGTTCGGGCAAAATAAGGGATGAAATGAAAAAAATCTGTACACCTGGCAAGTCGAAAACCTGAAAAGGCGGCTTGGGCAAAAATGGGTATCCCGGTGGACTGAAAACCCGAAAGGGCGGTCCAGGAAAAAGTTAGGGATAAAGCATAACACTATGTCTCATTGGATCACCTTGCATCCAGAATTCGGCATCAACTATCTGGCTCAGACTTCGGCATTGACCAATCAGCTTCATCTTCAACCAAGCAGCAAAGTGATGAGACGCTTGAAGACATAAAGGCGATAGCAGAGTTGGAACCCAGTGGGATTGTTCACATAGCTGTTTTGTTTCCTTTTCAAAATTGTAAATTCTGTTATTCGGCGGTATTCTCTTACTAGGATGTCAGCCTCTTGTACAAAAACGCCTATTCACAGGAAAATTTCAAAATCAATACAAATTCATTTTCCCATACAAATTGCCATTATTTTTCCTTTTTCTGTTTTGTCTTGCAAAGAACGTCCAATGTTCATTTTTGATATATGCATTTGACATTAAAATTGTTGATTCATAAATATTTGCATATGAAACAAAAGATTAATTACAGGTGACATCAGAAACAGGGGCAATGTGAGGTTGTCTGATGCAGTCTGGTTGCTTTGTCCGCCAAGGTACCAAGGTAGATTCTAACTGAAGAATGTGACCAAATCATCTCAACTCCCCGCAGAGTAAGACAAGATTCAGCAATACTTTCCCCAAGCAGAGTTGGTTCCCCGTCAATCCTGAAAAGGCACAACATTCCCCGGCAGAATATCAGTACCCCAGTGCAATTCCAAAAGTTTCCCCAGGAAGGTGGAACCCATATCCCCAGCAGGTCTTAAGGCTTATCTCCAGTAGATTCCGGAAGCTTATCCCCTGCAGAATACAGACGTCTCTCCCGAGCTTTATTCAAAGTTATTCCTCTCAAGGGCTAATAACTGGGTTATCCTCAGCTAAGTGCCACGGAAGATCGCCCTCAGCAAAGTTCTTTCTATCCCCAGCGGAGTTTATCTTTGGTATCCCCAGCGGAGTTTATCTTTGGTATTCCCCAGCGGAGTTTATCTTTGGTATCCCCAGCGGAGTTTATCATCATTATCCCCAGCGGAATCCATCATCGAAGTCCTCAGCAGGCCTCTCATCAAAGCTTCGGCGAAGTATCTCTTCCACAGAGCAATTCCCCGGCCGGTCGTCAAGGATTTATTTTTCTAAGACGAAAATACATTCATAAACATTTCACATTTTTATACATCTTGCTTACATACATGGTAAAGTGCATACAACACTATCTCATGTTGAACATCATGACATCATGCATATCATACATCATGACATTGCATACAACTTATGTTTTTGCCTTTTCAGGGAAAAAGACAATCCCAAAGACAACTACCTTCAACTGTCACAATTCCAGATTCGATACCTGTATCTAGCCAGGGCACATCTGAGAGTGATCAGTTTCCAGACTCGATTCCTGTATCTAGCCAGGGCACGTCTGAAGAGTTCAAAGATTCGATTCCTGTATCCAGCCAGGGCATATCTATCAACTATCACAATTCCAAATTCGATTCCTGTATCCAGCCAGGGCATATCTGTTGACCACATTTCCAGACTCGATTCCTGTATCTAGCCAGGGCACGTCTGAAGAGTTCGAAGATTCGATTCCTGTATCCAGCCAGGGCATATCTGTTGACGACTATTTCCGGATTCGATTCCTGTATCCAGCCAGGGCACATCTGTGAGCAACCGATTGTAGATTCGACACCTGTATCTAGCCAGGGCATATCTGCATGAGGAGATTGAAGATCAAACACCTGTAACAAGCCAGGAAAACATCTGTCTTTCTCAAATACACAAGTTCTCGCTAAGGAATCTCTTATGCGATCAACACTTCCAAATGGCATCTATAAGCCCATTCCCGACAAGGTTCTGTCGCATCTCTAGATGGCATCTATAAGCCCATCTCCCTATCCACCATCTCTCCAAATGGAATCTTTAAGCCCATTCCCGACATCACATTGCTGATACTTCAACATGCGAGTGCAAATTTCTGGGCACTCTAGTGTCCAATCTCGTTTTACCCTCGAGTCACGAAAGGAAAACTTGCCAATCTAACTCTTCAGGTTCAAGAAGATTGAACAGGGGAAACTGTTGTACCGCAAAATTTGCCCTCCCATTTCCTCAACATTTTCTCATCACAAGACCCTTGAAGATCAAGATCCAGTTAGGGTTTCCTCTGCTCAAGACTTCTCCTTGCACTGTTGACCCAAATTAGGGTTTGTGATTGCACAAAGATATTTTGACCTAAAGTGCCTAAGATGACTTTCATGCTTCATGTTGGACTCCCAAGTTTATCCATACCAAGTTTCAAGTCTTGATTCCAAATTTTGCCCAGTCAATTGGACAGTTGACCTAGAAATCAACTGTATTGGGAAAAAATTCAACTGTGGCCAATTTACAGTCAAACCTCATGAAAATTGACCCACATCAACATTATGAACTCACATGGACCTTTTGATCAAGTTTGGATCATAATTCCTCAAGAAATTTGATCAGATCACCAAAAGGGCAAAATGGTCATTTTTAGGGTTTTGACTGCACAAAGGCAATTTTTGACTGTTTGACCTAGCCAATGGCAAACCAAGCTCACATATGGACTCAAGGACCCCATGGAATTACCTTTACATGCTCAACAAGTTCAAAAGATCCCAAATACACAAGATTGACAGTTGAATTTCCCATTCAATTGATCAATTTTGACTGTATACTGAAAAGTCAAACTTTGACTTTTTGGTCAAAATCAAGTGTCAAGATTCATTTTTCATCAAAGCATGCCAAATCATGAAACTTGTCCATCAAGAAATCAAGAAATGCAAATTAGGGTTTGAAATGAGAATTTTTCATAACATAGAATTTTTCTAAGTTATGAAAAACCCTAATTTTTTCCCAACTTTGCCCCACTTTCTCACCAAGATTCATTTGGATTCAAGCAAAAGTCAAAACATCAAAGTTGTAGCCTATTGCATAATATACAACTTTTATTCACAAAGTTTTCCCAAAAGAGGCTTGTATCTCAAGTTACAAGTTTTGGAACAAGGGTACTAAACCATTCTTAGTGAAATTTTGACCCTTTTAGGCAAGTTTTTTACCTAACTTCAAGACCCTTTTCCATACAATTCCACTTGGAATTTCAATTTTCACTTTAAAGATGGATTGTAGTACACATTCCAAGCTTTCCAAAATGTCCAAGAACTCATCAAACAACCTCATGACTTGAGAGAATCGAATTTTGCAATATGGCAAAAAGTCACTTGTGTTCTTGACCAAGACATGTTCATACACATTGCCATTTTCAAGTCAGCTTGGTTTATGCTACATTGCAGGCCTCTAAACCATTCAACACTAAATAATTTAATGCATACTCATTGTGCCAAAGCCTTATTTTGTGTATCCAAGCATTGTATGCAAGATTAGGCCATAAATGGAAAAAGTGAAATAGCCATTTTTGCAAAAGCAAGGTTTATGTCATAATGCAAATCCAAGAAGTACAAATCAAATACTCTTGGCACAAGTTTAGGGACTAATCACACTGATCAATGCCAAGGTTTGCAGCATGTTTAGGGGTCCTCAACCTGTCTAGAACACAACTTGACCATTGCTTGCTTAAAGTTCAAGAAACACATCATAACATATACCAACTTTCATCTCAGCACAAGCAAGCCTAAGAAAAGTTATCAAACATATCCTAAACATAAAACACAAGCTAGAACACGAGCCAACCATCCCCAAGACCCTCTCATTCCCAGGATCACCTTCAAACTGCCCAAACAGAGTAACCTCTGCAGATTGAGTTCCAACTCTCATCCCTTTCATGCTTTCTTGCTAAAAGCTCATCAAACACATTCCCTAGCATCACTTGAAGCTAATCCAAACATAAAACACGACCTGTAACTCCTCTAACCAGTTCCACCATTTTCATTTTCTTGTTTTGCAGTTGAAGTTCCATAGCACGATTCAAAAGGTTTCAAGATAAAGTAAAGCTTGGAATAGCATCCCTGGACCTCAAGGAAGCTATACCAATCATCACCTTGCACTGAAAGCTTCTCCATTGCCAGATACAACTTCAACTGAACAGGTAAGTTCATGAACTCGTATCTCTCTTATTAGGCATTGTTAGCTTTAGGTTTGTGAAGAGAATATGTCACATTCATAACCCTGAACATGCCCATGTAATTAGATTTCATTTATATTATGTGTGCTGCAAGAATTTAAGGTCTGAACATTGATGAAAAACTAGGTCAGGAATTGGGGGAGAATAAATTCTCCCTCATCTTAGAGAGTTAAGTCAATTTCTTTATATGGTTGGATTCGTCTTCTCATGCTCTACATTTTTCATGTTGTGAGTTTTGCTTGAAAGTCCAGGAATTGGGAGATAGGAAACGCGTGTTTTCTTGAACAAAGTTTGTTCTGAGGTTGAAGATGACTGGTTCTGGGCTGGGCCTGGAATGTTTTTCTTATTTGCACCATACATTTACTTCTGAACCCCCTAAGCCCATTTTGTTCATTTTAATGATTTTTTGACTTTTCTTTTTTTGGTGTGACTTATTTATTTTTCCTCATAATATAAAAAATATAAAAATAATTTTTTACACCATTTTTGAATTTATTAGGTATTGTTTGTTTAGATTAGTTTTTATGCATAAATAAATAAATAGATACATTTTATTAAGAATACTAAAAATATGCAAAAACATTTTTATTTTCATTTTTATTTTGTTTTATCTTCTGAATATATTTATTTAAAAAAATACTTTTTTTATAAATATTAAATATCATTATTTTTGTATT